>OY770114.1:9605697-10173197 GCA_963669365.1 Verbascum thapsus
ACCCCTATGATTTCAAAGATGAGATTTTTCAGAGAAAAATAAGTAATCATTGTGGTTGATGTGATATGTTTTTTATTGTAAAAAATTTGTTTGAGTTGGTATTTAAATATAATTTTTATTAAATGTGGTTAGTCAAACTCGTTGATTTAGACGTCCGAAAATAGCCACAATGGATCTTATTTTAAACGTTGCATTATTTTGTATTAGAATATGTAATTAAATTAATTTTTTACTTTGAAAGGATAGTCGAAAAAATCATTTTAATTGATTGTATTAACTGTCAAATTATGAATAGTAAAATTAATTTGTTGAAAAAAAAAATCAAATTATTTGTAATTTTGAGAGATTTTTTTTTGAAAGAATTTTTTTAGAAAATGCAAAACAAATGCATTTTTTATAGCTCTTTTCTCTAAAATGTTTTTTTTAGGGATGAGTGGTCATCCAATTGGCCCCTCAATTTTTCAAAGAAAATATGTGGCGTGCAGACTAAGGCTATGTTTGTTTATGTTTTTGGAATGAAATTTTAAATTTTTCTCGGGAATGACGTACTATACAAATTCGTGTGAAAATGGTAGGTGTTTGTTTAAGTTTTTAAAATTAGGTTGAAAGTTGTAAGAGATGTCAAATCAATAGTGATAGGTTGATGGATGATGTGTAGAATAATTATGTTAGTGGTGTATATAATGATTATGTAAATTAAAAATAAATAAAATATGAATAAAAAATTGTAAAGTATGAAAGAGAGAGTGAAAAAATGATTTATAATAAATGATTTGATTGGTAAATGTGTGACGTGATGTGTATATGAGTGATAGTTAGTTATATAGGAGATTGAAAAAGTAGAGTTGAAAAAAGTGGAATTGAGATGAAAATTTGGTGGGTTAAATTTATTTTGAATTTTGTGATTTAAAATCATGAGAATGGATTTTGAAAACATAAACAACATAGCCTAAGTATTTCTTTTTGTTGAGATTTTCTATTTGAAATATGTATTTCATCTTCTAACAATATTAGACTTTTAAAATCAAGAACATATGGATTTTGTTTGTTTTTTAATGATACTATTGAATATTGACCATTGGATCAAATTGATCACCCAATTATTTTTCGACTAATGATCTTGATTGCATTTGAAATCTCGAGACTTCAAACTTCAAATAATATGACATGAACAATTGCAATTTTTTCAAGATTCAATCCTAAAAATGACCCATACAATATACAATAAAAATGAAGGTAGATTAAGGTGCCCTTATACATTCTGCAACTGTCAATAAAGTGTTTACAATGCTTAAACTATAGAAATGGGGAAGAAAATTTAAAAGTTCATCAAACGAAATCTCCACTCGTTTGCAATTTGCCAAAACTATAGCTTTTCATCATTTGCCAGAAAACCAAAGATGAACTTATTCGAAACTATGAACTTAAATGTTCGTATTTCTGTGTAACACGGTTGATTGGCTCTTGAAAATACTGAAGCGATATAAAGATTGCTTCCTGTTTCCAAAAGACGAAACAAAATAAACGAGATGTCAACTTCATCAAATAGTCATCAGATAGAGGACTCGGGTTTGTGGAATTTAGGCCCTAGAATAATCAGAACCGTCCATGTGGCAAGACTCGGTAGGGCCCACATATAAAACAAGTATGATTCTCTATGGACCTGGAGTTCCCGGACCCTAAGGCTCGTTTGGCTTCTTGGTTTTCAGTTGGGTGAAGAAAATAGAAACGATCAAGAATAAAGCACAAAGTACTATAAATTGAAGAATGCATAGGGTGTGTTTGGATTGAGTGATTTGAATTTGGGGAGGAGATTTGGAGGAAGGATTTGAAATGACACCTAAAATGGAGTCATTTCAAATCCACCGTAGTTATGGAGAAAATAGCTCAAAGTGAATGTCGACTGATTTGAAATCCATTATAATTTGGATACATCCAAACGAACTTCATGGATTTGTCGACGAATTTGAAATCCATAAATTACAAATCCTTCAATCCAAACACACCCATAATGTTTTTTCCAATTCCTCACGAAAATCCCAAAAAACAAACATCGTCTTAGACTGAGAGAAAACATAGACATACCTCTGTTCTTATCGTTCTGCTTCCTTGATGAGGACATGTGTTTAGATAAAAATCAAATAAGTCGCGCACATTTTTCCCCTGAAAAAAATCATTAATTTTAGTTGTTCCTTAATGACTATTGTTATTTAAGCTTAACTAGCAATTACAAGTCGGGATGATTTATTCAAGCGAAATATGGTAGCTATTATAGTATAACCACAAAATCGAAGAGGTTTAACATGTGATACCTTCAAATTATCGTCCTCTTCGACACACTCTTCCAAACCCGCGAGTCCACCAAAAGCAATTAAAAGGTGCCTAAATGTGAAATTTTTTCGATCAAAATCTGGATATGATGGAGATTTAGGCTCATACATATAAAGTTTGAAGTATAATATCCTCCTACAAGATAATGCATCAAGATTGGAAAGAAAATTTAACTAGACAAATTAATTTTGTATATATGTGCTTAATACAAAATGCGAAATGGACAAAATGAAGTAGAATACGGGTTTATTATAGTAAATTAAGTGAAACTTGCAAGAAGCTTATTTATCCCACATGTGCTAGTAAAAAGGTAAACAATAGGAAAATGAAGTGAAACCATTAAACCTGGTCTAATTTTAATTAGATTACTTTGTCATCAATAAAATCAAATATAATATCCAATTGTATTTGTGTTTTGATTGGAAAAAAGCAGATATTACACCAAAATTATTGAACAAGAACAGATTAGTTTGAGTTACCAGTAAATAGCATTTAAATTACATATTGGATTTATAAGAATGTATCTAACTAATACTTCAATAACAGAAGAAGAAAAATCGAGAATGCAATAAAACAAAAATTCTCATTTAGTGGTCAGAAAACAGTTATCCACAAGGTTAGAAACAATTCAATATACCATGAGTGATTGCGTAACGCATATACCTGAATGACGGCAGAATAAGTTCTGAAGAATTAATAATCGACCCATGTTCAGAGGTACCAATCCGATGATCATACCCTCCCTTTCAATTGAGTAATAACAAGATTGTGAGTGGAATCCCCTCGTGAAATTATTTAAGTAAAACAGCATTCTCGAGACATTTCAAAAATAAAATAAAATAAATACAAAAAAGCACCAAAAAATAATAAGTACCTGGTAAGGGCAGTTTTTGAACAGAGAACTAATATTTGAGGCATATCGCACTTTATATCCCCAATACATGCCCTCCTCCCTAGGCCTGGAAGAAGGGACAATTTTCCTCAATGAACCTGGAATTGAACACTATATCTTGATCAAGTATTTAACAACAAGGAAAAAGAAAAGGCCCAAAAAATTCATTCGAAAGAAGAAATACTTTTTTCTAAAGTACAATTACGGAATTTTATAGAATTCATTAGCGTTGCATGTTCTCGAGCTCGTAAAAGAGTTTTACTGACCTGCATCTAGATTACGGTTTGTTCCCATTGCTACTGTCACTCTTTTTCCAGGTTCAAGAACTTCATCAATCATAACATTCTGCATAATAAGGCCTTTATGTCAAGCAATCTGAAGCAAGACCGCCACAAATGAAAGCTACTACAGATCAATCAAGTTTATTCGCAGCAGGGCCGATCAACTTTACAAGTACCATGGTCGAAAGTAGTTGCTGGGATTAAAAAAAGTTGCTATATTTGATATGAGTTTGAATCACTATCCGTCTAAGAAGCTTTTTATTGTTAAGGTATAATTCATTTATGCATCGCCTTCAGCATGTAAAATGGTGCATTATATCAAGAAGAGAGAACATCAGGAGGACAATGATAATGATTTTGTAAGTTATATAAAATAATTAGGCGAAAAAACAGAATATATTAGAAAAAATTATCTATAAGCAAGGCAACCAAGTGATTTTCAACCACCAGAAAGAACATATGGAACTTCGTGAACTTAGTAGCAGTCTCAATTATAGTAATTGCAAATTTGGGACGTCTCTAATTGTTGTAACGATTAAAATCATATATAAGCTGGTCAAGTATTACATATATGGCTTCTGTTAGTATTTTAGTCTGAAGCGCATTTGAATGTATTCACTACCATTCTAAAAATTTAGGGCCTGTTTGGATGACTGTTTTTAAAGTGCGTTTTTGTTTTTGCAAAACAAAAATATGAAAAATGCGTTTGGTTGGCTTGTTCTCACTTTCTGTTTTTGAAAAACAAAACTCCAAAATCTGCTATTTTGCAAAACAGGTTTTACCTGTTTTTAAGTTTTACAGAACATTTTTACACTCCAAACTAAAAAAACACACATCACTTAAACCCTCATTGAAAAAATATATTCTTTTTCTCTCCTCATTTCACTCATCCTAGCATCAAAACACTCCCCTTTACAAAGTTTCCCAATTTTTATTTTTTTTCAGAATAGTCAACCAAACAGGATTTCAACATTATTTATACTGCAAAATTGTTTTGATAAAACTGTTCTTCAAAACTATTTTGCAAAACTTCAAAAACAAAAACAATCCAAACAGACCCTTATTGTTTCACCTGTTTGATAGCTCTAGCTAATGATCAAGTAGAATGCAGAAACAAAATTGACATGTGATCATTGATGGATATTTAGTCAGCTAAAACAAGGGAATGTTTTTTTTTTCTTTTCAGATGGGTTTATCACCCGTGAATCGAGTAGCTATCATAAAAAATACAAGACAAATGATAAAGAATGTGTCAATTAATCATGAACTGCCATAGCTAAAAGTCAAGGGGGAACTATCAAACCCAAACTGCATGAAACAAGATTAAGAAGTGTATAGATGATACCTTGGTTAGACCCACATCAACAGGCGTCCCCACAGAACCTCCAAGTTTTTCCCGTGTGATACCTAGAAGAAAGATACGTATATCAATGTAATTCACCAACTAAAAGAGATTACAGCTTTCACGCTTGATCTGCAAAGTAAATGATAACCATACAAGAAGGTATATAGATAATAAATTAAGTTTCACACTAGGGAGTGATATAGGGAGAAAGAAGCAATGAATCAAATAATGAAGTCCAAAGCTACCATTTTAATATATTCCAGCCTTTCACCAGATAATCAATACCTTTTTATGTGATAAAACACAAATATTTGCAGTGTAATAGTTATTTCATATCGCTTACACTTTATAAGATTTCCAGAAAAGGTACTCTTTCTGTTGACAAGCAAGATATGTTCGTTAGAAGTCATAATAATGAGAATTAAGGAAAAAAAGGAGGTGCAAAATAGACCCATTTTCTAACTTTAAAGTTCCACCCCCCAAAAGAAATTTTCAAGAGCCCAAGAAAAAAAAAAATGCGATCTGCCCAGAGGTCTGTCAAAATTATGGGACATCATCTGAAGTCTGCTACGAGTTTACGAATTTTCCAAAATTCCAATCTGTTCGTCTCCATAATGGAAAAGGCTCATTACAGGAAAAAGGTTCAGGAACATTGGGACATACCATGGCACCATCAGTTCACTAACTTAGCAAATTCAGGACCTCCCTTGAGGAATGTCAATAAATACCCAAACCTCCTTGAGATGAGGCTTGCCATTAGACAAATCTCCTCAAGTTTAATATTTTTCCTTATTATAAAGTTGTCTAGGGTCAAAATCCTAGTCCACTTAGATAGGTGCAAAGTAATGGGCATCAGCAGTTTAATTGTCAACAGGACTTACCTGTGGTTCAGAGATCAAGTGTAAGCCATCATATGCTCAAACTTTGCACCAGACATATAATCTATACATACCTATGGAAATGAGAATTTACAAAATCGACTAAAAAAGATTGGAAAGGGACTTCTAAGTTCTAACCTATTTATAGAAAACCATGAGAGAATACACACACAGTACACCACATATATGTGTGTGTGTGCATTTCTGAAGCGGGGTTCATATTTAAATCAATAGATAAATAAATAAGCACAAGAAGGGCTAGAGATTTCTAGAAAGACCAAAAAAAGTTACACCTCTTATATAGGATACAACAATAACAATAATTAGAGTTTGCATGAACCCAGAAAAACATCAAATATGAATAATTTGAAGTTTCAAATTGGTCCCAACTCCCAAGTCATCGACATTTTAACACAATCAAATTATTACCCAGTAACTTCTTCACTGACCAAACAGTGCTCAATAAATAACAATAAGAGATTCAGATGCTACCTTCTCTATAAGAAGCCCATTCATGCTTGCGCAAATGATGTGGGGCATCGAGTGGGGGTAATAGACCCTTCATAAACACATACAAAACAATGATTAAATCAAGTATCATCAGGGTAACTGTTTTTTCTCCAAAAATCGTAATATCAAAATATACTTACCACAAATCTTAAACTGTTATGTTTAGGGAAAAGACTCTTCCTGAGATACTGTGGTGTCTCAAGATACCTCAAAATTCTCATTAGAAAAGGAGCACCCGTCTCATTTTCACCTGAATCATTTTCCATTATTTCGGTTGAATCGTCTTCTGACGTACTCTTGCTATCAAATACAACAACCTATTCAAAAATCAACTACGTGATTATTTTTCTTCTTAGGATGATCGACCTTCATGCATGCCAAAGCCTTAATCATTACTATACAGAAGTAATGTCATATCAAAAACAGAAACAAAAAAAGGCGGACCTCATCGATTCGAAAAATCGTAGCTGCACGCGCAACCTGACCAGCCAACTGAGAAGGGAATAAAACACAAGTACGAAAATACCGTCAGATCAATATACAATAGAATATATTAACTTAATTATAAGAAGTCCTATTGTACTATTTCATATCATTAACCTCAAAACACAATGCAACAAACACAAGAAAACTAAAAATGCAAACTCACTTCAGAATACCCATAAAACTCGTATCAATAATCTACAACTCAACCAGTATTGTCATTTTGTCAAATTAACAGCATCCTAACCGACACCGATGTGTAACCAAAAAAAACACGACACCGATGAACTCTAGCCCTACTGGCAAGGCTGAACTCCAAGATATTTGAGGTCTTTCTCTCAGCTCATTGTAATAACTTCCTGCTGGTTCTAAATTGTTTATATTTGATATTCATGACTTGTATCATTTAACCGATTGATTTAAAAAAAACTGTCGGCAATAACGACCCCAATCGACAAATTCAAACTAAACACGAAATCTTTTAAACAACACGATTATAGCCAATGCAACAAACATGAGAAATGCAAAAAATACGAACTCACAAAATCATATCAATCATCTCCGAACTTCATCATTATGCTCACTTACACAGACTAACAAAAACTTAAATAACAATCAGACCCCAATCAAAGCAACACATTCAAACTAAAAACGAAAACTTTTAAGCAAAACGATGATAAACAAAAACATTACTCGGGTTGCTAGTTCAAGGGACTGAGCGTTATTTATAATGGAGCCTGGAATAGCAAGTGTGACTGTAGGTTTTTCATTAGCTAACGATACGGCGTCGTTTTCAGGGTCCTTCACTTTATCTCTGGTTTTCCTCTTCTTTTTGGAGTGCTTATTGTGAGATTCAGAACCGCCATTAGCATCATTGTGTGATGTTTCTTCTATCTTCTGCTTCTTCCCCATTTTCTCACTCCCTTTTTTATTAGGGTTTTGAATTTTTGGAGGGTTTATAAGAGATTTTGGGTGGTTGTACGCTGTGCTTCTTATGTTGTACTGTGGGACTCGTGCCTATTGTGTTTAAATAGTCTTTTTTATTTTTCACCTTAAAAAATAAATGTTAATATTGTGTTTGAATGTATTTTTATTTTATTTTTAACTGTCATTTCTTAATGTATGGAGGTTTTTTTTTTTTTTTAAATTTTGTGTCAAAATGTAGACACGTTTAACTGTATTTTAGAAATTAATTAATGAAATTGATGATTTGATAATGTGTGAAATGATTAAGTTAATCAAAATGTTACATCAATTAAATATATTTATAAATAAAAATAACAAAATTTAACTCCCTAAAAAAGTATTAAAAACACTCAAAATGGATCTTTAAAATGTGCATAAGCTTGTGTACTTTATTCCATTTATAGCACCACAATTATTGTCGGAAATATGAATTTTTATAAGGGGAGGAAGTGTGATTTTGTATAGTGAAGAATATTTATTAAAGAATGCGAAAGTAGAAACGAAAATAAACCTATTTTCAGTTAAAAATAGTATAAATTGTGTATTTTTATTTCGAATGAGATTGAAAATAAAAATATGAATTTGAAAATGCAAACAAACAAAGCTTAAAATGTTCCTCTTTCTTTAAGGTTCATCATTGTGTGGATATTACTCGTAAATCGTAATCAATGTTTTGAAACCCAACTTGGTTATCGAACCAAAAAATTGACCGAGTTATGGGTCACTGGTTCAACCGTTGGATCAATACCGATCGAACCAGTGATGTCATAATTACGCAATAAATATTAAATAAAATACTAATATTTATTATAAAATTTTAAAACATAAAAATTTGATATTTTCTATTTTCAAAATCATTTTTAGTTCATATATTTATAACAAAATCATGAAAAAATTGAGAGTTTTTTAAATAAATAGCAAAATTATGTTCAAGTGATATAATTTTCGAATTCATGGAACAAAAATCAAATGTACATCACAAATGACATAATTGCTACATCATTGTATAATAAACCAACAATTTTGAAGAAAAAAACTTAAAAGCTTTAATAATTTAAAAACCAACAAAAATTAAAACGAAAAAGACTAGAGTTTTACAAATAATATATTTTGATTTGATTTGATTTGTTCGAATGAAAGATTTTCTTGAGAAATTTTCTTTGAATCATGTTGGATGAGCAAAATAATAGAAGGTTGGTGATTTTTTGTGAAAAAAATTAAGTTTTAAGCTTGAATTTTGGTATTTATAAAAACCGAACGGTTCGATTGACCCGGGATCGGTTTTACCGGGTCACCGGTTCGACCGGTGGGTCGAACGGTTTTTGACCAAATTGACCGGTTTTGAACCAAAAACGGTTTTGTAGGTTTGATCGGTTCGTTTTAAGGACCGATTCCGGGTCAAACCGGTTGAACCGGGCAAGCCAGGTTGGGTTTTAAAACCTTGATCGTAATCATACTCATACTATTACAACATGATTTCGGTCTATTTACTTGTGTACTATCTTATTATATATAATGTAATTACAACTTTTTACGTTGGAATTCATCGTACACAAATGGTCAAATGGTAGTTATACTGAACATGAAGTCCCTTAAAAAAATATTTAAGTTTCAAGAATTATGTTCACACATGCTGCTTAAAAAATGAAGTGATTCAAAATCACTCCATTTTAAAATCGAAAATTAAAATTATTATTTTTACACAATATCTTGTATTTGAATTCTTTTTACTATAGAATCTCAATTTTTACGTCCATGTATTAAAAAATTTCTCATATTAAGTCTCCATAAATTTTCAAACCATCCAAATTCGATATCATATGATGATATAGATTTACAAAAGGAATTCATACTTAATATTAGGCACACATGTGATTCTATTTTCATCATATAATTATAACTATTCGTATACGATGACTGTGATTTCAAAAAAACTGTTAGTTCCAAACGCCTAGAATTACTCGGAAGCTTACACTAACAACCATATTCATTTCATCAGAGCCAAAATTACTGCAAAAAAAGTATACAATACACTCATTATCTGAAAACAGACATTCTTCTTATTATTATTTCGACAAAAAGATACAAACTCCAAATCCATCGTCTTACAGAGATAACGAATATATATATATATATATCACAAGATATTTCATATATGATGTTATAGCCAGGTAGCCACATTATATCATAATTCAATATGTTCCAACAAATCCAGCTATATGCACAACTCGAGAGAGATAAAACAGATAATACTTTTTTACCAGGAGTATTTGCAGTGAAAATCGATATACTCACAGGTATGATAGCAATCCATTCAGTAAATTCCCTCCAGACCGGGAAGTTATTTTTGCCAACTGCAAATTATATTCGTAAGATTGAGAAAGGAAATGAATATTGAGAAAAGGAACTGGATTGATTATAGGAAGTGTTGAAAAACATACATTTATTTCCTCCCTGGAGATGCAAATCTTAGTCTATCTTTGTGCCGATTCAAAAGTACATCTTTTGGAGATGATGTTTTGGCTGCACCTGATTGACGCATGATCTCTACAATACAGATATTTTTACGTCATATAGATTGAAAGAAAAAGAGCCAGGATCATAAAAATCGCATTTTTACATATTGTAGTTTTATGCCATGAATGAAACAAAAATTAGGATAAAGTAATAAAAGTCCCTTAAAACTAAATTTTGTAAAAAAACGAGAACCATGAAAGTCATTTCCAAATCCTATACATCCATTTAATCTACTTT
Source organism: Verbascum thapsus (assembly GCA_963669365.1). Taxonomy (NCBI): domain Eukaryota; kingdom Viridiplantae; phylum Streptophyta; class Magnoliopsida; order Lamiales; family Scrophulariaceae; genus Verbascum; species Verbascum thapsus. The sequence continues at coordinate 9,616,138 of OY770114.1, forward strand.
TCACATTGATAACTGAATTTATAAATTTGAAATCTGCTGAAGTTCAAGCGGAAAACTAGCTTTACCAAAGCTATCTAACTTTTGAAACAACAAATGCATTCTCTCATGATCTCATCTACAGTAAATTGCTTCAGGGTGTGTTTGGACTTTGGATTGAAAGATTTGAAATCTATGGATTTCAAATCTATCGACAAATCCATTTAGGGTGTGTTTGGATTGAAGGATTTGAAATCTATGGATTTCAAATTTATCGACAAATCCATTTAAGTTCGTTTGGATGAATTCATGTTACGATGTATTTCAAATCCCTTGTCATTCATTTTGACATATTTTCTCCATAACTACGGTGGATTTTAAATGACTACATTTTAGGTGTCATTTCAAATCCTTACTCCAAATCCCCTCCCCAAATCCAAATCACTCGATCCAAATGCAACCTTAAGTAAATTGCTTCAGGGTGTGTTTGGATTGAAGGATTTGAAATCTATGGATTTCAAATCCATCGACAAATCCATTTAAGTTCGTTTGGCTGAATTCATGTTACGATGGATTTCAAATCCCTTGACATTCATTTTCACCTATTTTCTCCATAACTACAGTGGATTTCAAATGACTCCATTTTAGGTGTCATTTCAAATCCTTCCTCCAAATCCCCTCCCTAAATCCAAATCACTCAATCCAAACACACCTCAAAGCGCATTTCAGATTTTGAATAATATCCACAAACTAATAAACTTGCCTCTGGTTCTTTCAAGCTCTTCATCAAGTTCTTCTTTCCATTTCCTCTGAATATCGGAGAATTTAGAGCTACAGGCCAAATAATGTTTCATAATATCAGGTTGGAGGTAGAAATGATAAAGTCATGGTAACAAAATATATGCTAAACAAAGAAAATCACATGCCTTGGGGTCACTGGCTCTCGTTGCGACTCGAGAAGAAGCTCGTTAACATCCTGAGAAGCTTGAAAGTTCACATCACCAATATTTGATACACGTCTAGAACTTCCAGGACTTGAGCTGTATTCTACATCAATGGCAGTAGAAAATCTTCTATTGACCACACTATTGGGTGACCTACTTTTAGGGGGTAAGTTGCAATTATAAACATTTTCCTTGTTTCCAGTCCCAACAGGACTTGGAGTACTAGCAACGTTCGACGAATTATAGAATTCATATAGAGGTGTTTGCAGCTTCTTTAGTTCAAAAGCCTGAAAGAATAGTAGTATATATAAGACTCCATGTCCTCCCGAAGAAAAAAGAGGAAAAAAAAGAGGGAGAAAGTTGAAATGCAAATAGATTTTTCTAAGAGAAATATGTGAAAATGATTCATAAAAAAGTCGGAAATATGTACATTCTGAACGACTCCAAAACTTAAATTTAATATTTTCCTGGTCAATTTATGTTATTACTGGATCACCGAATGAAAGGGAAAAGATTCCTGAGAAATTACCTTTTCATCAAGAAATGCTCTAATCTTTGATTCAGTCACTTCATCATCATCTTCCATTGACTGCCCTCTCGTTAATGTGTATCCACAATCAACAGCACCGGAAGCTAAAATTCTATTTCCAGGATCTATGGCATGGCTTTGAAGCGACCCTATACCGCTTTTATTCAACTCAGGACTTATATCAAACTTGCAAGGCCAATCATCATTCGGCTCACACATAGGATTAAAACTCTGTATAAAAAAAGTACATTTAGAAGTTTATCAGCATTATAGTCCAACATGGCTTAAAAACATCAAAACGGTATTTGAAAAAAATATAAAGATTTATGACAACGAGTTTGTAGACTACTTCACCTGATTACAATCTGTGGAAACCATATTAGAGGTGACTTTCATAGATGTACCGAGTACAAGATCATCAGCATCAACACGGCACATGTCATCATCAAAGTTGACAGGTTGCCATAGGGATCCTCCTTCAAAGTCAGTAACATCCTTCAGACCATTGCAGGACCTCTTTGCCTCTAAATTCATTCTGCAGCATGAACATACTCAATATTAAAAAAAAAAAACAGCTTCAAGCAAGAAAAAGAAATTCAAATCCATTTCCCATGGACACTTACGACTTGTTTGTTTCAAACCCAAACTCCGCCACACGCTTTCCAGCACCATCCCTCTGCTCCAGATTTTTAAGTTTAGTAAATTTAGTGCCTATAGAGGTAATAAACATAAATAAACAAGCATCTGTTTACCACAAGTGAAAGGCGAAGGGATTGTCGAAATTGTCCAGTAACAAATGGATGCTGCAAATAATAAGCAAGATGAGAAAATATCATGATCAATATCAGCACATCATGTTCTGCTACAAGCAAAGTAATATCCTAAACTTGGCTCTACCTTTAACAGCTCTGATGCAGTAGCCCTCAGGTCTGGTTCCCTGCGATAATTATGAAGTTGATCATGAAGACTCAAGAAAGAGGGAGATGAAAAACAAATAACAGAATTCCTTTTACTCTTGCTTTATGTTTCCAAGAACTATCAACCACAGCCCAAAAGGCCAAGTTAAGCATTCAAAGCGGAAATTAGGGAAAAGTAAATGCCAGTAGACGCTAAAAAACGTACTTATGTAAACATTTTAACAAGAAGTCCTTTGCTTCAGCAGAAAGATGCTCGGGGATTGGTGGATGAGATTTAGTTGTCCCTATATAAAAAAGAGCAGCAACCTAAAACCGCACCAACTATTAGAAGTCAAATTAATTGGTGAATCTATATGGAAACAAATTAAGGGTGATGCTATTCACAACACTACTAAAATTTGTATACCTCCTGATACTGCTGACTCCATGGAGCCTTTCCAGTAGCCATTTCAATAATAGTGCATCCAACACTCCATATATCGGCAGAGCTGTAAAATTTTGACGAGATGATTTAGATGCAGAAATATAGATTTGAGTTTGAAGGGAAAACTAGAATGAAGAGCACGGAATCATATGTAAGAAAGAAATTTTCAAGAGATGGAAATGGAATGTAAATATTGCACAGCCTATTCCAGGTGTACACCACAGGACTTTCAAGCAATAACTTTGTTTTAGTACAAGTAATACATTTTGTTTACAAACTGGACTATGTTGTATGCACTATTAAAATGAATGTAGAGCTAAAAAGAAAATATTTAACTTCATATGCAACAAATGGGGTGCGTGAGGTAACTTACTAGCTATGACCACTCTGAACAATAACTTCGGGAGCCATCCAGTATGGAGTTCCCTTCATGGATTTAGCACCATTCACAGTAGCCTGCACCAGAATTCGGTACCGAGTTACTTTGCAACTTCTGCTAAGGATAAATTTGGAAAATAAAAATCAAAGAATACATACCAACGCCTCAACTTTCTTGGATGCTCCAAAATCAGCAAGTTTAATACATGCCTTATTATCAACAAGAATATTTGCTCCCTAATAACAATCAAAATCATCACCAATCAGCCATGTAATTCCCCTTTTTGATGATTAAAAGTCAAACACCATTACAACAGAGTTTTACCTTGATGTCCCTATGCATAATTTTATTCTCATGAAGGTATTCTAGTCCTATCAACAGTTGTTTTGTGTACATCCTAATAACCTGGAAACAAATTCAATGATCAAATCTTCTGGTAGAGGTCTCAGATTTCTGACATTTTCTAGATAACATAATCAAACACTTACAGATTCTGGAAAAGAGCCAAACTTTCCCAAGAGAGATGATATGGATCCACCCGGAACAAACTCCAGTAATATATACAATGAATCCTCCTCTATTATAGTTCCCAAGTATCTCTGAGCAACAAGAGAGAATACACTCAGATCAGATGTTGTACAGGAGCCCTTTTTAATAATAAAATAATCATTCTGACTCACCACAATGTTTGGATGCGAAAGATTTTTCAATAAATTCACTTCTTTCTCAAGCTCCATAATGTATTCCTGAAACATTCAACAACTCAATTACTCTTTCAAGTTCAATCATCTGATTGACACAATTGGATATGCAAGCAAAAGTTTCGTCACAACGAATTAAAGCTAGCAAATCTTTCTGAATAAATTGTATTTTAGTGAACAAGCAAACAAATCAAAAAAAGAATAGCATTTCCACGTAATATATATCTAACACTATTATATCTAAAATTAGAAAAATAAGAAGCCGTGCAGATATTTAATGCTGGATAAATTATTTAGAATTGCATCATATAAGAAAAAATTAAAAATGGGAATCACACAAGTAGAAAGATCATAAACCAAGTTTACATAAATCAGCTCAAATCAATGGAATTACCTGTGTTTTCTTCAAAGAGCTGTTGGACGCAATTGAAACCTGTATTCAAGAAATGGAAAACAGAAAAAGCAAATCAATTTAACAATTGCTTAGAATACGACCCAAAACAAATAGTCAAATCAAAGAAAAACCGACTTAAAGCTCAGTACTTTAGATTTCACTGTAAACTACACAAATAACATTCCCTTTCTTTCAAGGAAAACACCTACCAACGATCTAGATAATTTCTTTTCTTTTTGGTGTTCAATTACATTTAGAAGTTTTTAACTTTATATGAACTTTACAAAAACAAAAGAAAATCGAATAAATATTCCCCCCAGCAAATTCCTGGAAAAGAAGTTCACAAAATGCCGAGACCTAATTCGCAAATCAACAAAAGCAAACCTCTTTTACAGCTAACAATTCACCCGAATCCAGATTCATCCCCATGTAAACTCTACCAAAGGCACCACACCCAATTAATTCCCCCTTCCTCCACCTAATCGTTGATCGCAACAAAACCTCCTCCTTCTTCTTTGGTCCATCATTTTTTGCCGCTCTCGACACCATCATCACCTCATCTCCATCTCTAACCAAACTCGTCTCTTCTTCACCGGTCACTCCTTCCATCGGCGGCAATGTCTCCTCCTCCATCACCTGTGCCGCCTTCCTCCGCGGAGGCGTCACAAACGACGGAAGCGCGTGCACCGGAGGCTTCGAGAACAGTCCGATTCCCGATTTTCGAATGCTCGATCCAACTTTCTCCACAAATCCGCCAAATCTGTCGGATTCTTCACCGGAGGGCTTGAAAACTAGTGATCTGCGAACAGAGCCGATGAAATCTTGCATTGGTGTGGCGATTCTGGTGTGAATTTTGGGAGCAAAATACTGTTGCTGATTGAATGTTAGGGTTTGTTTCTGTGTTTGTTCATTTGAGACAGAGAAGAGGGAAAATGGGTTTTTTAAAAATGAAGAGTAAGAAATTTGTCATAAATTCGATTTGTGGCTTTTGATATATTATAATTTGACCCCTATAGATTGTTATATTTATGTTTTGGGCCACAAAAGATTTGAAAGTATTGACAAATGAGGAATAGCCGTTGGTGAGTAAATTAATGGATTTTAAAAAATAAATAAGTTATTTCATAAATTAATACTAGAAAAAAATTTGTGTTATGTAAATTATACTATATGAAGTGGATTTTTCCTTTTAACGGTCACAAATAATAAAATTAGTACCTGAATTTTATAAAAATTGTCAAAACGAATAATACTACCTCATAAATGATTTTTATACGGTTGTCATATATTTGTTATTTTAAAAATTGTAATATAGTTGAAGAATTTTTTTTTATGTAAATGACAGATTGAGAAAATGAGGAGAATTTTTTTTGATGTGATTATGATTTAGAAGATATATTAATATAATTATTTTTTTGTGTTTTAGGAGAGCTGACAAAAGATTTATTTTTTGCATTTTACCAAAAAAAATACTAATAAAAATTAAAAATTGCATGAATTCATTTAGGATTGGAAAAGTGCAATTGCAAATTTTTCAATCACAAATCCAAATTGATTTAGAATTGCAAAAGCATTTCCAAACATTGAGAACAATACTATAATTATTTCTGATACAAAACACAAAATCTGAATTACGAAAAACACATTGAGGTTTAAAAAATTATTAAAATTTTATCTGTCACCAAAATCGAATAGCAATGTCATCCATTGTAAGTAAAGCATATATTAGAAAATCACCCTCTATTTTTCGAATTATCAAGATCTGATGGGTTGTCTTGGTAATTTCCAAAACTTCAAAGATCTTCTGATAAATTACGAAATAAATGAGGGGGTGCATGTAATTATTCCTCATGTCTATATCATCCAAAATATAAAATGCAATATTTTCCATGCTAAAAGCAATAACAAAACAATCCATATGATAAATTCCCCACTCTACAACAAGAGAATACACTTACAAGTCACAAAACCTCATCAAGGGTATTTCATCAACAAAACGAAACGAAAAAGTCAACCCGACCCGTATATCGATACCAAAATTATAGAAACACGACAAAACCGACGAGCAAAAACACTATATAGCTAAAACCAGTGAGCCCATTAGCCCCACTATTCAAATTAGTACCAACCGAGTAACCCCCCTCCGGTGTGTTTGTAGTCAAAACAACAACAATCCAGTTATCTTCAGAGCCAATCCCAATACCACTAAACTGAGTATCGTTCAAATAAGCAGCGTATTGTGACATAGTGAAATTCGAAAGTACGAGATTTGGGTCGAGATTTGGAACACAAGCTGGCATTATTTGCCCGTCCCGTGTGGTTGTGACATTCAAATGACATTTCGAGAGGAGATTGGGGAAGTTGGCATACTGAGGTTCTGTACCTGGTACAGTGTTGGAACCTGTGGAGTTGGTACAAGGTTGATGCTTGAACTGGTCGGCCACTTCACCGGCTAGGCAGTCGGCTCGGTCGTTCTTGGTCAGGGTTGTGAGGTTTAAGGATGTCCTGTACTGGTTTATACCCCGGAGAAGATTGTCCTCCTCATCTGCAAATGTCAATGAATTTATGCGTTGATGAACGAATAATTTACAGAGGTAGAAACAAAGGATTAGAGGGCCTAAAGATTTGAACTGCATGAATTATGAGATAATCAAATCACTCAAACCAAAACTTTGAACTAATTTGTGTATTAATAGAGAATTTTATTCTTTTACTCAATTCTTGCACCATCTTGTTTCTATATTTCGACTGAAACAGAAACTTTTAATCTATAATCATATGAAAGAAACTTATTAGTCTCGTGTGAATTCCTAAATTCAATCCAAATTCGTTATATTTGTGGGTTTGGCGAGGTAATGAAATACCCTGTATGTCCAAAATCGAATTTCGTATTCTTCTTCTTCTTTAGGATGCCCACAAATAAACTAAACTTCTAAAACAAAATAGGCCCCAATTGGTTGGCAAGTCTTCTCCCAAAAAAATTATTTCAGATTAAAAAATCTCATAAAATTCAATTGTTTGGCATCTTACAAAATTTCTCTTAAAAAATCTTTCAAAATTAAAAATTATTCCAAAAAATTTTTATAGAAAAAGAGGAAAAATAAATTTTACTATTTATGATTTGACAGTTATCATTACAAATGAAAATAAGGTTTTTTTGGCTATATTTTGATTCTAAAAATTAAATTAATTACATATTCTAATGTAAAATGACGAGACATTTAAAATAAGATCCATTGTAAATTTTTTTTTGTGTCGAAATTGATGAGTTTTACTAAAAATTGTTAATAAAATTTATATATAAATATCAATTCAAACTAAGTTATCACAACAAAAAACATATCACATCAACCATAATCATTACATATTTTATTCAAAAAGACCTCATCCATACTCTCTTCTCAAACCAATTTCTTATCTTTAAAATTATTATTCTCATTTTTATCATAAAAAAAATTTCTTTGAGATGGATGTACCATCCTATTATAATTCCGTGATATTCACTGTTTCCAGAATGACTTGTTAAGTTAAATAAGAAGGTAAAATCATTAAAAAAAATCAAAAAAGTCACACAAGGAAGCTTAAAGGACAGATCTACCACCATCTAGACATGAAGCATAACTTTAATCTCAGATCTCAACTCAAATAAATAAAATACTTAAAGCTGTAAAGGATCACATTTTCCTTATCTGGATCCAGCACAACTCATAAATGAAGAAATAAAATCAACCAATTTAACAAAAAACATATATATCATCAAAATGTGCATAACACCAGTAAATTTAAATAAATTTCCTTAAAGGAATTTCAGATCTTTAATCAAAAACACAGGATAACACATAAGGTTCTAGAAAATTACTCTAAATCGTTACTTGAAGAGTTAAAAGTAACTGTTCAGATTGAACTCAAACAAACAAACTCAATCCACAAAATGATCGAAATTGAAGAAATTGATGGGCTAGAAATGTAGCGTAGCACTTACCGTCGCATTTAACGATGAGAATGGATTGAAAAAGTAGAGCGAAAATGAGTAACTGAGGTAGAGATTCCATTGCCATTGTTGAGTTGAGCTTTGTGTTGGGTACATAACAGTAATATATATGGTGGGGTTGGTTGCTTGTTACGGCGTCGTTTTGTTAAGATTTCATTTTCAACTGTTGATGATTTTCTGGTGGAAAAAGGTGAGACTTCATGATTAAGATTTATTCATTTTACGCCAAATTAATATTCCATTTTTCGTCTCGTAATTTTGGTAAAATTTAATTTTTGGTACTATATTATGAGTTTTTCTTTTTAACGTTTAATTTTATAATTTTTAATTTTTAAAATATCTCATATTTTGTTTTATTATCCAAAATTTAACGACAACTACTTGGTCAATATTTCGACAATTTTTTTTTTAATTTTGCATAAAAGACTTGATATTGAATAAGAATATTATAACATTGAATATAAATCATGTATGAATATATTCACACATGAATTCGTCCAAACAAATTGATCAAAGCATTGAGTAATGACCTTTAGAGCTTGAAAAACGGAACTGAATATTAGACATTTTGAAAATTATGAAATTGGATGTAAAATTTTTGCAGTGGATGAAATTAAAATTAAACTCATACTAATTACCCATAAAAAATACAATTTTCCAAATATAAGTAAGGCTTCTCTTTTCTTTCTTTACCCTTTTTTTTTTTGGAACGAGGGTTAAATTTAATTACGAAATCCAGTTGAAAAATATGCATTACTATGTATTTGAAGTCCCGATAATGTTAAATATATATAACTATTAATTTATAGTCTTTATTTTAGTAAATAATATATAAGCTTTTATCACTAGGTTGTTTGTTTAATATAAATTTGTAATATTTTGTGTAGATTATGAAACATAATTAGAAATAGATATTTCAAAAATTCAAGTACATGAATAAGGATATTTTGATAGATGTCAAAATATCAATATAAACTATCAATAGATGCCAACATTTTCAGCCCTACATAATTATTGAAACTTTAGGAGAAATAAATGTCAATATAAATCAAATATGACATATATAGTTTCATATTAAATGTCGTATGTCTTTTCAATCACATATTCTTCTTATTCTTTATTTCTCTTTATTTGATTTTTCTTACTCAACCTAAATTTATTCTTATCTTTATAAATCCCATGCATCAAAAATTTATTAAAATGAAGTAATAATTAGAAAAATATACTTTCTAAGTCGTTGGATGATACATCACGACTTACCATCTAACTTTATGACATATACACATCTAACTAAGAAAAAAAAAGATGATAAATACTCACAAACCGAATCGATTAAAAAAGAGAAACAATTCGATTTATTTGCAAATCTATAGGAATAATTCTTCGCAACGAAACAACAATTCGTTCTCAAATCTCTGCAACACAAACCGTTCTTTGGATGTAATAATGCTTGTAACAAAACACTTACTGTCTGAAAATGGCTTCCTACCTGTTCTTCCAGCCCTGTGAAGATAATTTACAGCATCTTTAGGAAGATCAAAGTTGTATATATGTGTTGTCTCGGGTAAATCGACACCTCTAGCAGCTATATCCGTTGCAACTAGAACATACCCGCCACCTCGTTTCACATCCTATATCGAAAAAAAAAACGAGAAAATTTTTTAGCACGATTTGAGCTGAGCTTGGATTCGCTTTAAAAAGATAATATATATTATGTTATGTATACAAATAGTAAACATAACATTAGGGGTGTTCAAAATCAACCGAACCGACCGAAAACCGAAAATTCGTTTCAAACCGAAACCGAACTGAAAATTTCGGTTCGGTTTCGGTTTTTAGGTGCGGTTGACCGAACCGAAAACCGAAATATATAATATATATTAATTATTATTTTAATTTTTATATAATTAATAAGTATTATATATTCATAAAAATTTAAAAATATATATAAAAAGTAGGTTGAAAACCGAAATTACAAAAAAAATAATTAAAAACCGAACCGAACAATGTCTTTTTTCCTTTTTTCTTTTCGAAATTCAGTTATTTCGGTTAAAAATCGGTTCTGTTTTCGGTTTGTAATTTTGGAAACTGAAATTTCGGTTTTTGACGGAACCGAACCGATGCACACCCCTACATAACATACTAACATAGTAACATGTAAACTTATATACACATATCAATTATACTTTATATATAAAAATACATAAGTAGAAGGATATGGATCCTTCAAATTAATTATTAACGTTCTTCAACCGAGAACGTATAGAGAAACAAGTGCTTGACTTTCTGAACTCAAATTGAAGCAACTTTAACACAGATCTAATGTGATTGTGATGGCTTTAAAGTGTTTCAAATTGTTATGGTTAATCATTTATTTGGTAAATTTATCTTCTTATTTGTATAAAAATATTGAAAATCCAAATTCAAACTAGCTCGCGCTTGGCTTGAAACTCGTCAAGCCAAGCCCAAACTTTGAATATAGACGTTTTTTTTCAATATCAAGGCATTAGGTCGAGCACGAAACAATCAAACTCGGGCGGCCCGGGTATGTGATCGGATCCGGGTCAGGTTCCGCGTAAACTATTTTTAGCGGGTATTACGTGGGTCCGAGTTTGGGTCTGGATATTCCCCGTCCATTGTCAGCCCTTCTTGGGCCCCTTGGTTTCATTGATTGCCCTACTACTATCCAAGTGGAGTTGTGAGCCTTTAGATGCTTACATAATGTCGTAAATCAAAACGTCGTTATTATGGGTGACAATTTGGGTCCATCCATATATTTGGACCCAAACCAAACTAAGTTTTGGGTTGGGTCCTAATATTTTAGCATTTTAGTTCCAATTGGGTTGACTTTTAATAATATTTGGGTCCAATTGGGTCTAATTTGGGTCTAAATTGAGTCCAACATATTCTCTACTTTGAGTCAATAATCTACATTTTACATTCTACAAGGACCTCTTACACCAATTTGATTTATAATGGGTCCTTATTGGGTCCATTTTGGGTCCTTATTGGGTCCACTTTGGGTCATCGTTGGGTCCAACTATAATGCATATTTTTTCACATTGGACCCAACCCACTTTAAGCCCGACCCAAACCCAACCCATTTAACCCAATTGCTACCCCTAGTCGTTATTATGTATAATCTAACGACTCCCAAGTCCCAACTAAGGGTGTCAAGCAGGCCTTTTAAAGGCCTGCTTGACAACCGGCCTAACAGCGTTAAGGCCGGACAGGCCGGTTAAGGCCGGCTCCTTAAGGCCAGCCGGCCTTAACGGGCCAGCCTTAACCGGCCAAGGCCGGCCCTTTCCATGGTAGGAAATGGGCCGGCCTGGCCCATTATTGTTATTTATTTATTTTTGTTTTTTATTTTGTTTTTTATAATATTAATTTGTTTTTTATGGATTCTTATAATATTATATTAATAAAATCAATATTTAAAATTATAATACTATTATACAAAGTTATATATTTGAAATAATTATATACTGATTATATCGATAAATTATATACTAATTTCATAATTATATACTAAATTTTTCATTTCTTTGTAATGATTTTTTTTATTTAATGCAAGTTACTAAACTTTTATTTACATAAAATATTTTTCATTTTAATGATTTGTTTTAATTTAATGCAAGTTACTAAACTTTTATTTACACAAAATTTATTTCATTGTAATGATTTTTTTATATTTGATACAAGTTACTAAATATTTATTTACAGAAAAATTATTTTTTACAAGTCAGATAAAAGTTAACTATATAATTACTAAAAAAAATCAATTTGATTATTTTAAAAATAAAAACTCAACTTTTTTACAATTAAATAAAAAATAAGGAAAAAAAATTAAAAAAAAAATAAATCTTGGCAGGCCTGCTTGGCCGGCCCGTTAAGGCCGGCCACAGGCCGTTTCGGCCCGTTGGCCGAAACGGCCTGCCAGGCCTTAAGGGGCCGGCCTGGCCCCTTAAGGCCTGGCTTGTTTACCTTAGGGGGCCAGGCCGAATTAAATTGGCCCTAACGGGCCGGCCTGTTAAGGCCCGTTAGGGCCAATTTGACACCCTTAGTCCCAACCCGTAATACCAAGAGAGTAGCAAGTGACGAGAAATAGAATTGCATTAAAGAGCGTAAAGGTACTAACCGTTAAGGATGCTGCTCGTTGGTTAAAATTCATGTCTTCCTCTAAAAGAACTATTTCTGAGCATCCTGTATATGAAGTCTTTAGAAACTCGAATAGAAGAATTGTAGGTGGAGCATTTCCAGCTTTCTTCGACTTTTCTGACTGCATATCAAGTGCAAGAAGATGTTATTACTACACAAATCAAAATAAAAAGTCACTTGCTTCAAAGTCAAGCGATTTTTTGCGTTTAAATTGGATGGTCAAAGCCTATTAATATCATTAGAGGTACAACCACGGCAGAATATTCATTAACGTTGTTATTCAATCGAATTATCAATACACCAGCATGTGAATATCAAAACCAAATATCAGTTAGAGGCTGGATGTTACCTAAAGTAATTTGGGCTAGTAAAATAATGATGATTTTTCATATTTGTAGATGAATGTTTATTTTAGTAGCCAATATCAGAATACTTAATCTCGTCCATGTTTGAATGCATAAATAGTTTAAGGGTGTGTTTGGAATGAAAGATTTGAAATCTATGGATTTAAAATTCGCCAACAAATCCACGAAGTTCGTTTGGATGTATCCAAGTTATAATGGATTTTAAATCACTCGACATTCACTTTGAGCTATTTTCTTGGATTTCAAATGACTCCATTTTAAGTGTCATTTTAAATCCTTCTTCCAAATCCCCTCTCCTAATCCAACTCACTCACTCCAAACACACCCTAAAGGATTACCATTCTTCTAGTTTGTGCAAAATCAGAAAGATAAATTATACATTTGAGGGAGAAAAGAGGTACTAACTTGCTCCCCGATGAATATTATGGCAGACTGAGGTGCATCTGACTGTAGTAAATCCAACAGTGTCGAATGTCTCTCTCTTTTGCCACAAATCTGAAAGCATCCAAAACGAAAGATACACCGAGAAATAACTACATTTAGAGGGACGAACCAAAGAAAAAACTCCAAAACACGAGTAAATTACAGACACTTAGGACCCTAATTACAAAAAAAAAAAAAAAAAATGTTTCATGAATTACTATAACTTCCCCTGTGAATAAACACACATACGATATCCCATTTCTTTTCGAGTTGTCAGGATATGATAGGGCGTTTCTTGCATTCAAATTCAAAATATAATAAACGGCATATTCAAAAATTCATTGTTAAAAAGTAGCATTTACTGTCTTCTCACCACAAATCTGTGATATAGGCATGAAGGCATGGGCTGAACTGGATTTATATGGATATGAGAAACGTGAGCCTGTTATGATCATCGAAGCAGCAAGATATTGCAATTAGCAGATAATGATGACAATAATCCAGCAATTACTGAGAAAGGATTGATTGAAATTGCAAACCTTGGTCCATTTCTGTTGTATACAATCATAAATAAATCGTCTATGTTGTGGAATTGACGCACTAGCAAATACGGTTTGACGGTTATTTATCGATGAGTAGATGGTCAAAAGCCTCTTTAAAGAACTTACTTCTTTTGAAGAGTTGAACAGAAAATCAACCTACACAATTGCGCGAAATAATCACAAACACTTAATTAAAGACCAAATCTGAATGATGTAGACAGATGCAAGTAGAGGTTCAATTTCCTTTGAAAACTTAGGCCCCAATTGGATGGCAACCTATATCCAAAAAAAAAATATTTCAGAGAAAAAATTTCCGAAATATTCATTTGTTTGGCATGTCATAAGAATTTTCTTATAAAAAAATCTCCCAAAATCATAACTAACTTGATTTTTTTTTTTTCAAAAAATTGAGTAAAATTGAATTTTTACTATGATGATTTGACAGTTAATATCATCGATTAAATTGATTTTTTCGTCTATTTTTTAAAGCCAAAAAATAAATTAGTTACATATTCTAATGCAAAATAACGTCATGTTTAAAATAAGATCCATTGTGACTATTTTTCGATGTCTAAATCAAAGAGTTTGAGTAAAAATATTTAATATAAATTATAATTAAATATCAATATAAATAAAATTCTTACAACAAAAAACATATCACATCAACCACAATCATTACCTATTTTTCTCTTAAAATACACATCTAAACTCAATTTTCAAACCTCATTTCTTATCTTTCAAATAATATTTTCTCATTTGTATCATGGAAAAAATTTCTTTGAGATGGATATTGCAACCAATTGGGGCCTTAGTTACCGAATCATAATCCAAATAGTTTATGCTAATATGTGTTTTAATAAGAGCCAAGTATTTCAAATGATTCCAATATTGAGTGAATTTCAGGTTAGATCATAATAATTGAAGAAAAAACTGATAATTGCTACTGTAGCATTTGAAATACATAACAATTGAAAATTTAGCAAGTTTAAGAAATTTGTTTTTATGAATTTGAGTCGTTAGACCAAAAAATCTTCCAATCCAATTGCAACTTTAGTAATCTTTGTTTATATTATTTACCAAACAAAAGGAAAACCCATTATTCTTTTTACCTCATCAATTACCAACACAGACATGGCGTCCAACTTAAGAATATGCTTGTCAAGCATTTGGCAGAGGCTCCCCAAAGTTGCAATTACTATTGCAGGAGGTTCTACCTGTCAGAAAAACCGTGTCAATATTATATACGATTTTCACACAAATTCACATCTTTCCACTGAAAATAAAAAACCCATCGAACAGATTCCTGTATATACACACACATTCATATATATATACTATTGGGAGTACTGTTTACATCTTGGTTCTTGTATGCTTCGAATTGCCATTCGATTGTTTAGGAGATCATCTTGACATTTGGTAAATCAAAGAGGTTATTCTAAGACCCTCAATGTTAATAAATAGTATATATATATATATATATGTATATATATAATAAACATATCGCTTTTAAATCATTATCTGGCACAAATAAGGGTCACGAACGGTTCAAGTTTTGGCCTCAGGACGAATGTGATTACTTCAAGAGGTTTTACGTACCTTTAACCAACTCTTATGTCTTCTCAATGTTCCACCATCTAAAAGAGCCATGACAGTACATGACTTCTGATCTGATTCAGGTTCTGAAGATTTTGCAGCCAACATGCGTGCGACTTTTGTAACCTGTTTCCGCGAAAAGAGATAACTGATTTTGATAAACCTCATTTTTACGCAATTTCCATTCATTCATTCAACCTGTTTATTATAGAATTGCATCATATTTTTCATCCCGCAAATGCGTTTAATGTTACTTTTGAGTGCCGTAGGAAATTTCTATGTTGCAAGAGAAAAATACCAATTATAGGCTAAAATCGAGAACGAGTTGATTGGAAGCTGGAAATACAAGGCGTACAGGCGCCGTTATAATTGGCGTACGAGCGCCACTTCACAAGGCGTACGTACGCCGTGTTAAATCGCGTACAAACAACGAGGGCAGAGATTTTTGGCCATCCCGCGTACGAACGCCATTCTGAACGGCGTACGAGCGCCGACAAAGCGGCGTACAAGCGCCGTGTTAACCGGCGCACAGGCGCCGGATACATAAGCGTACAAGCGCAGGTCAAAGCGGAGTACAAGCGCGCTATATTTTGATTCAATACGCGGATTAGCCCATATTCAGCCCAAATTTGGATTTTTATTCTAGATTAGGTATAAATACCCCCTCCAAATATTGTATTAGGGTTCGAACCTTATTTTCTTGAATTGAGTTGTAAAGATTGGAGATCGAGACACGAAATTCAAGAACGATTGTAAACAGTTTATTCGGCAACGGGTTTTATCGAAATTATCTTCTTTAATCTCTTTGAATTCTTGTCGTTTATGATGTTTGCTTTATTAATTGTTTATTGTGCTTTCGTTTCTATGGAGTAATTCATATTATTCTGGAATTGGGAATAGCCCGATA
The DNA here is from genome assembly GCA_963669365.1 of Verbascum thapsus. Taxonomy (NCBI): domain Eukaryota; kingdom Viridiplantae; phylum Streptophyta; class Magnoliopsida; order Lamiales; family Scrophulariaceae; genus Verbascum; species Verbascum thapsus. The sequence continues at coordinate 9,632,381 of OY770114.1, forward strand.
GCATGTTATCGATATAGGTTATAGAATCGGTGAAGTTACATCGCGTAAGCTTATGATTTGAATTCTTGTTTATTAATGCTTGTGAATTTGCTGGCCACTTATTTGCATGATAGTAGATATTAGGTGAAAATTCTGAAAGGTGACATCTATATCGGAACCCTAGTATTCAAACCTAGGATCCTAAATCACGAAAGTAGTTTTAGGTCTTTTGAGGAATCGATACATTATCATAGAGATTAATGAGTCTGAGTCTAGTCTAATCATCACGAAAGTAGTTGGTTAATTAGCTTAGATATGTTATTATGCTTCGACAGAAGATAGTGGTTAAAATTGGATAGTGTCCTTCATAAGTAGCGATCGTAATTCAATCGGTAATATAATTGAGTCGATAATATATATCGTGGTAAACCCTAATTCCGAAATTTCCAATCATATATAACTCAAATCAATTTACTTGCTTTCTGTTTAGTTTTCTTTGCAACTATCTCGTATTTTTATTAGGCTTAGATTACTGATAATTGATAGGCTAGTGCTTGATTGTTCGGTCCTCGTGGGAACGATATCTTTTGTACTACACCGAAGCCGTGCGCTTGCGGTTTAGGCACATCAGATTTATATCACAAAATCCAGTATAATATAAAAAAATTTATGGTATGTTTGGATCGAAGGATTTGGATTTGGGGAGGGGATTTGGAGGAGGGATTTGAAATCCAACGTAGTTGTGGAGAAAATAGGTCAAAATGAATGCCAAGGGATCTGAATCCATCCAAACGAATTTAAATGGATATGTCGATGAATTTGAAATCCATAGATTTCAAATCCTTCAATCCAAACACACCCTTATTGGGTATTACAGAAACAAGAAAGAGTGTATTCAACCTGCATGCCAAGCTCCCGAGTGGGTACAACAATCAGGGCCTGAACAGCTGACCTCTGAGCCTTGATAACTGAGAATATTAATAGTAGATATGCGAGTGTCTTTCCTGAACCTGTCTAGAGAATGAAGAAAAATAATAAGAAAACAACTTTGATTTCACCAGCTAAATTAGCACAAAGCCTAAATTCGTAGGCAAATTTAGGAATCTATAAAGGATTGACGCAACTCAAGTGTAACTATTGAATATCATTTTTGGGCAGTTCATTTGTGGCCTAATCTCAAATTATCCATCACGTTCGACGGGCTCATGGGCCCGGGACGCAAAGTTCTATAATCATTTAAATCATCCAATTGAAGTAGTGATAATAATGCTCAGCTTATTGAATCATGGAAAGAAGCTTTTCATACAATACTATGATATATACCAGACATTGTAATTCCCTTACTAATCACATGTAAATGCACCTAAAGCAATGTGGTTTGACTAACTTGGTCACAACGAGCAAATCTCTGTATACATCAGCATAAAAATATTAATGAACTAGTTTTTGTGCAAAGGTTCTTAAGTACAAAATTGGTCAGATAAACTCGAAGGGTTTATCTTGATCATCTTAATAAGCAAAAACAACACACGAAAAGCATATAGTCGTATTGACCTGAGCATGAAGAACACAGTCAAGGCCAGAAAATAACAATGGCAGAGCTTCCCTCTGCACGTCTGTCGGCATTATATATCCAACCTCCTCCACCCTGTAACAAATTCTATTAAATATTTCAAATAATCTTCCATGTTGTGAATGAACTGAATTAGAAAAGTGAAATGAAATAAATAGCTCCTGAACTAGGAAAAGTGAAATTAATCAAAAAAAATCTCAAATCAATTGAAACAAACAATCTAAACCTAACAGGAAAACCTAATCTTCAATCTAGATCCAAAATGCCATCTCAAACTGCAATTAATAGTTAACCTAACATCATAAACAACCTTAATCCAAAATTCCAAAAGCCTTTCATAAATCTTTTCTCCATCAAATTGAACTAAAAAACAGAAGAGATAGAGAAACTCGCCTCCGCAGCACGTGATCAGGTACGTGACCTTGGCATAGTTCACGCAGCGTTGGATCAGTGTTTTCCGGGTTATCGGCACCATTTTCAAGCGTACAAGAAGAAGAGCTGATAGAAGCGGATAACAAAAGAGACCTTCGGAAGCAGTTCCTACGGTTGAAAAGCAACGAGTTCGTGCAATTCGATAATGGGGTGCGGGGTTTTACTGAGGATGAGGTGAACCGGAAGAATTGCAGGCGCGGCGTACAAGCGGACGCCATTGAAGTTGAACTTCCAGTTTTCAGGAGATATACTTTATATCATTATTTCAAAAATCAATTTGATATACTTTAATTATTTTTATTAATGTTAAAACAAAATTGTTTTTATTAACAATTAATGGAATGAGTCATGACTTCTCGGACAAGGATCGAGCTTAAAAAATAAATTTTTAAATATATATATATATTAATTTTATATTATTCATATATTAATAAATATAATCATAATTAATATCAAAAATATTATTATTTATACATATACTATTATAGCATATCATATTATATATAAATATATATTAATAAAAAATATTTTTTAATCCAACTCACGAGCTAGCAAACAAGTGCTCGTCTCAGTTGAAAAGCTCAACTCATTTGAAGGACTCGACTCATTAGGATCAGCTCGAGCTCGAGCTCGAGCTCGAACTTTCTCAAGTTCAAATCGAGTTACTTTCGAGCCAGTCGCACTTAAAACCGACCAATAATTTTAATGTACTTCTAAATTACTCCTCATCTTGAAGCAATATTTCTACCATCAATTGACCAATATATATTATGTAAATAATTAATATTCAAGCTTGTTTGAATATATATGGAATTTTAAAAACTATATTTCGCCCTACTTGATTCTTACAAGAAATGGGCTTGAAGACACTTAAAATTGAATTTGAATATCAAGCTCAAATATCTTTACATAGGGGTATCAAATCAACCCGAGCTTTGTATCTTACGATAACATATTGTCTTCTACATCATCTAATTTAGCATTTTTATCTAATAAACTCGAATTTGAGTCATATTTTATAAACAAAAACATTTATGCAATAATGAGAAAATCAACCCAATTTTTTATTTCATCAACCAAAAACTTCAGTTATGAATTTCAGCACAAGGCTCAACATATTTGCCCTTCTCATACATATCTATATTCCACAACTTCCCCTAAAATCACATTTTACTCAATAGGGGCAAAATGTGGGACCCACTTAGAGTCCTCGTATACGAATGATTATGATTACGAATGATTATGATTGCACTGAAATATTAATCCCAATCAAGTAAGCAAAATAGCACATTAAATTTATGACAGAAGTCGTCGAAGAAGATATTCAGAAGATTCCATCAGCATTATTCCAGGTCCCGATTATTACATTGACCCCGACAAAATCTCAAAACCAAAAGATCGAAATGGTATATATATATACACACACACACATATATATATATATACTCGGTATGAACGAAAAAAGATTTAGATTTGTCCGAGGAGAACATCTCCCCCAGAAACCTCAAATTCCGAAGGCTTTTCTTCCACATTAAGAACCTTAATCTTGCCATCAACCACATAAGCTGACCATCTATGCAAAAAACACAATGATAAACAATTAACATCTCTTGGAATATGTAAATATTTCAATTTTTCGACAAATAAAGTGTCAAAATGTTTATTAATTGTTCGATGAAATGACAAGGATCAAAACTTTTAAGAATGAAAATATGAGGGACTAAATCGTAATTGTTTATACGAACAATAGTAATTCAATATCAAGAACCGGGATTAGGTACCTATGAGACCGAAGTCCAAGTAAAGCAGCAGATAGATCTATCGTCAAGTCCAGCTTTTTGTGAAAGCTTGCATCAAAATCTCCATAAAATTCAATCTGTGTCAAAATATAACATGATAATCAACGCCTTTATAAGGAGTAAATTACATTATTACATATAAACCGTTGCTTGAGAGTCTAATTACGAAAGAATTTTTGAAAAATTATCATAATTTTCTCTGTCAGTAAAAACATATTACAATTCTAACCCGTATTAGTAAAAACATAGTACTATTTCACCTAATATTTTCTCGAGCTGTTAGGGGCTGATAATTTGCAAGACCTCAAGGGGCTAACGATAATTACTCAATAAGTGAGATGCAATTATCCATATAATAATGACAAAAATTAAGGTTGTGTTTGTTTAAGTTTTTTGGGATTTTTTTTTGAAATTTTCTTGGGGATCGCGTATTATCGAAGTTCGTGTGAAAATGTGTGAAAATGGTAGATGTTTGTTTATGTTTTTAAAATAGGTTTAAGATTGTAAGACATGTCAAATCAATAGTGATAGGTTGATGGATAATGTGTATAATAAATGTGTTAGTGGTTTATATAATGATTATGTGAATAAAAAAATATTGATAAAAAATTGTAAAGTATGAAAGAGAAAGTGAAAAATTGATTATAATAAATGATTTGATTGGTAATGTGTGAAATGGTGTATATATATGATTGATAGGCCGTTATATAGAAAATTGAAAAAGAGTAGAATTTTGATGAGAATTTGGTGTGTCAAGTTTATTTAGAATTTTGTGGTTTAAAAACTTGAAAATGGAATTTGAAAACATAAACAAACAAGGCCTAAGGATTTCCCGGGTGGATAAAGTAACAATGTAGCTATTAATGAAATGTTTTCATGATGGAAACCGAAATCATAATAGATCTGTCAAATACATATTTCAAAGACAAACGTATAAAATACGATATATATACACATATATATATATATATATCAGAAGAATTATCTTTCACAAGTGAATTGGAAAACGAAGAACGAGAGTGACTTACACCATCCTTAGCCTGGAGTTTTTCGGCCCAACCATTCAGTACATAGGGATCATTGATAGCTACACATATCACTGAATCAATTCCCTTTGCCTTGAATTTATCGATATTGTTTTTGTAGCTTGGGACATGCTGTGCAGAACAAACTCCAGTATATGCACCCTATATATGATTCAAACGGACGTCCTTAAAAACATGTAATAGCCCAGAAAAGGAAAAAGACGAGAGATATGCAGTTGAGAAACAGATGAATGATACTATTTTTACAACACCTCGACATAAAGTTGTGTTTGCTAAAACAAATTTAATATATTGTTGATAAATAATCATGGAAACACAGATACTATAAGACTCCAAATGAGGAGAAAAAATCATAATTTGTGATGCTTGAAATTGAACCAGGGCATCCCACATTGAAGTGAAGCTTATACGACTAAATCATTTTATGAAAATTATTCGTAAACTTTGATTTCTTTATTTATAAAAGTAAACTAAATCACAAAGTTGAAAAATTTAAGTTCCATTTACCAAAAGAGACAAGTTATATAGCCCACTACAACTAGCAGTAGAATTTCTTTCAATCAATTGGAAGTGTGTTGATAAACAAACAAGGGAGCTTATCAACAAAAACAAACTAAATTCATCACCAATTAAAAACATCCCACAAAATCACTATTAACAATTTTTAACAGTACACACTTAGTGACAAACAAATATTACAATAAATCAAAATTCAAAAGAATTCAAATAACTTACAGGTAGGCCAAAGATCACAACTTTTTTGTCCTGAAAAATCAGAACACAACATTAAACTAATATATTGACACCCAAAAAAGAAACCCTAAAATTCTGAAAACAGAAAATTAATTCATTTTCGTCAATATAATTGTTTAGACCTTGAAAATGTCTTTGAGAGGAGTAGTGGCGAACTTGGATGAAACGCCATCGTCCCAGCTGCGAGCTTTCTGTAGGGCGACATCTGGTGCGGCCGATATCAAGTCCGAGCCCACTGCAACCGATGCGTAAGCCCTTGATCCTCGTAATCCATTGACGATTGATTTCATCAGGACCGTCCGTTTCAGCAATGCAGAGCAAGCCATGATAGCTTTTCTTCTTTTGTTCTTCTTTTCTTAGCTGATGCTTTTTACAGTGTTACTACTGGGAGATAATGAGAAGATATCTGAGAAACACGATTATAGGTCTAAAATAAAAAAATAAACCACGATTATGGTGCAAATAAGTGTTATATTTCTTTGACTAAAAAAGCCAGGAAGTTGATGAAATCGCATAAATGAATGAAGTATAAATATTCCCAATTGCCCTTTACAAAGATTTTGTGTAAAAAATAGTGTAATATTGTCCTTATATGTTTATATTTTCAAAAAATTGTAGAAATTAATAAGACGTCAAAATATTGTGATTGGTTGATATGTATAATGTGCTAAACAATTAGTCTGATTAGGCGTTATAAGTTATGTCATTTAACAAAAAATAGAAAAGTAGCAAAATAAAAAATAATTGGAACATGCAATTATCTAGGAGACAATACAAAGTAGTACATGTGTTAATTAATAGATTATACACGAAAAAATATAAATGAGTTTTGAAAAACTCAGGGATTATAGTTAAAATTTTGAAAAATTGTCATTCAAAAAATAAATAAACGGCCTAAGAAATCGACTCTCGAGAGACAATTAGAACTATACATGAGATGAACGCAAATATCTCACAATAATCAATCTAATTCTTATTTTGCCAAATATTATCAATCTAATTCTCCATGCAGAAAGTTAGAAAATATCCTTCTAAATTGCTAACAATACAAAATGGTGAAAAAATCAACTAGGAAGTTCATATAAAGCTCGACAAGTTATGCACACGAACAATTAAGCAAATAAGTGAACGAAAATTAGCCCAAAGGGTCAATGTTTTCGACTTCATAACCTAAAGGTTTGAAATATTTAGAGTTATATATTACAAAAGCCAAGATTCAAATAGACATGTTTCATCTTACACTAGATTACATTATATAACTTCGAGGTGATGCAGCTTGCACGTGCTAGACGAACCCTCCAAATACTCCTATATGTCCTTTTAAATCCAGAGACTCTCCAGCAATAACTCCTGCAAATGTTGTTCGATAAAAGGATCATTTCGTGTTAGGAGTTAGTTTAATCATAATTCGGTAGCTTTCTGATATCCCATTGATTAAAAACCATAAATACATTGCATAAACATGAAAATTAGGATATATATATCAGAAAGTAAAACCCAAAACAAGCAAAAAGTTTGAACTATTGAAGATTTTAAGTTAAGGATTTCAAGTTACAATGATGTTTAGAACTAATTTAGAGCTATTTTTCTTTTTTCGACTCATTTTGGTGGATTGCAAATCCAATTCCTGCAGTATCATTTCAAAAATCCTTAGCTCCAAACCCTTTCTTCTAACAAAAATCACCCAATCCAAACGGGACGTAAAAGCACTGGACTTATACCGGATAAAATGTAGAGTAACCGTCAATTATGTCACAGGTTTGATCTCACCAGATATGCAGGTATTTCTCTAATTACATAGTGGTATACTATTTCTAATCTGTAATCGGAAAATTGCTGACTGATTATATTTAACTTGATATTTGACGTAATTATGTCACCAATTAACTCAAAAAAGTTTTATAAAAAATATATAAAGAAATAAAACAAAACGTTGAGGCACTCACATCAAGATCCATTGCTGTCAAAACCCGCTTAAGAATCTGCAGGCGGTGGGGGTTGCTGGGGCCACATCTGCTGAGCCATATACGGTCTCGCCTGTTGACCATAAAGGGCCGGATGGGCCCCAACACCAGGGCCAGGCTGAGGCGGCATATAATAATAAGGAACCCCTTCACTAGGAGCAGCAACAGGAAGTTGTCCCCCGTGCATCGACGCTAGTACCTCATCTTTCAAGTCCTCCCTAGGCACAATATCAACCAAGAAATCGAAAATATCAGTCCTCGTAATTGCAGCCGCAATGTCATTCTTCTGAAGTGTCCTCCTTTTGTTCTCCTCGGTGTGATTCCATGCGCGTAACGTCAACTCGAGAATAAACATTTCACAGGCTCGGGCGAAAATAACAGGCGCCTCAGCTGATATCATCCTAACATCTTCGTCGGCTTTCATTATCTTCTTGATTCGAGCCAAAGGGAGGCTATGGTTCTTGAAATCAGTGGCGTGGTCAATTTCTTCGTATTGGGTTGCCCAAAAGTTTTGGAGCTGTTGTTGCAATTGTTGTTGCTGTTGCTGATGGATTTGCTGATACGCGAGCTGGTGTTGGGCCATCTGTGCTTGAGAAGGCTGAGTTGAACCTGGTGAGGTCATTTGATTGGTTTGGTAAGGCGGCACAGTATATGGCATTGGAGCAGACTGGCCATTCCCTTGCTGCTCCATTACAAGTGACTAGCTTTGTGAATAGATTAAAGCTTTTTGACTTACTGAGTGAAAGCTACATATGGAAGAAACAAAAGAAATGCTTAAAGATCAAATCAGATGTGAATATTTTATGAATAAGCAATTCAGATTACAAGATTAGGCAGTTAAATCAGGTGATTCAGGTTTTAGGTTCTAAAAATTAGATAGGAATCAGGGATGGTATCTCATCACAATCATGAATCTCACACTGTTTCTGCAATTTTACCATACAAGTTCTGCTCAAATAACAAGATTAGGCATAAATTTAAATCAGGCGCGGTATCGGAATTCATGTTTTAGGTTAAAAATTAGATAGGAATCAGGGATGGTATCTTCACCATCATGAATCTCATACTGTTTCTACAATTTTACCATACAAGTTCTGCAAATCTTAATACAAATGCTTGAACAGCAGATTGGAAAAACAATAAGAAAAATTGGGGAGAAATATATATATAACATGTGACTAAGATTCATGAATACAATCGCAGTTGTTAAATCTGACCAAAATATATGCACAAAATAAAACAAAAACATTAAAATTAACAATTACCACCACATATACAAATCACAAACACAAAGAATCACAGAATCCGTCTATGCAAAATTTTAATCTGAACTTTGATCTTAAATCAAAAACAGAAAAACCAAGAAGAAATATGAAATTGAACAAACAAATTAGAGAATGAAATTATTGATTTTACCTGCGTCTTGGAGATGAAAATTTGTTGAGTGATTTGAGTGAACTAGGGTTTTTGTAATAAATACAAGTTGCCTAATTGAATTGCATTTTGATACCTACTCATGCACTTATGTGCAAATATATATATTTATTGTTGGTCTTTTTTAAATTTTGAAAATTCGAATCGATAAATTTTTGTGATTATAAAACGTTAGTATGAAACACTTCAAAGAACAATTACAATAATTTGAGTAGCAATTGAATACAAAATTTAAACCAGATGTATTTCTAAAATAATAAATTGTAATTTGGTCTGCACTGAATCGATTCATTAAAAAATAAAATGTATCAACTAGCAGTATTTGTGTTCATAACTGATCGAAAACTCGATATTTCTTAATCTTGATTAATATATATATTTAAGGGTTCAAAAGAAATTTAATTTAACTTAAAATCATGAGGGATTTCTCAATAAAAATGATTAGTCAAATTATCTCAATGTAATATTTTCCGAATCTAACTCCTAAATTTGGATGAGAAATTATATAAACTATAAAGCATATTTATGAAAAGCGCAATTAAACCAATTCAAAATTAAAGTTTGGGCCTCAAATCACAACTAATTTGTGGAGCCCATAATAGTCTAACTGGGCTGTTCCCTGGGCCAAAATCAAATTACATATTTCCGACTGAAAATTGAAAAATAGTAGATTCAAAATCCTAATTTTAGTGCCATGAGATATTGGATATGTATCATAAAATGTATGAATTTTAGTATGTAAAGCAATTAATTAAAATGTGAATAAATGATAGAAAAATGCTATATACTAACATTTAGTAAACATAAATTATGAAGATTATGCTAAATGCATTTATTGAATACAATTTTTATCATATTTAGAAAAAGTGAGAAAATTGTAAACTATAACCAGTGATATATAACATCACTCTAAATTATATTTCATTTGCGATTTTGAATAGTAAATAAATTATTTATAATATGATTGATGTATGGTGTGAGATAATTAACTACACTAGTTGACTAGTAGCACAATAATTCCTAAGCAAATTGGAAGATATTGGATATGAACTTTAATACAAATTTACCATTCAAAATGAAATACAAAGTGACAAAACAAACTAAAACTCAAACTAAAACCATTTCCATGTATATTATGGCATTAAGACTAGTAGTAAACCATGAAACTATAGCATCTATCGATCGATCTCGTCTCACATCACGATACAACTTTCGGTGTTTTCGTCACTAAACATCGTGTATTGGTGGGCCCGGTCACCCGGTGGGGCCGGGTAAGGATACGGCGGGTACATTGGCGTATAATTAGCGGCGGGTGGCGGTCGAGCATACATCATCGGTTGAAACCTCTCGTTCCCGTTTGCACGTTGTTGGTTCATCATCATTGCCGCCAATTGTTGTTGAAAGTAAGGATTCGCCGCCATTTGGCCGCCGCCGCCACTCATGGCGGAGGCCGGTAGGCCTTGAACCGCCGCGAGATTGCCCATTTGACCCATCCCACCACCACCATTCATGGCCATCATGTTAGGCATGCCACGAGGCCCATCCTTCATTCCACCACCACCACCACCGCCGCCACCGCCATTTTTTCCGGCTGGCGGCTTTCCACCGCCATTCTTGCCGCCCTTTCCGCCACCTTGAGTTTGGTTGTTGCCGCCACCGTTATTCCCATTGCCGCCCTTCTTGCCGCCATGATTCATATGAACGGGGATATTCCCACCGCCACCGCCGCCACCGCCTTTCTTCGCATTTCCACCGTTATTACCACCGTTCCCCTTCATAAGATGGCCATTCATGATGTTATTCATCATCATGTTAGGCATCTTCGGACCACCATAACCATTACCCATCATTGGCTTCATCTTATTCAACGGGGCATCATCCATATCATCGTCAAACTCATCATCATCATCATAGTCATCATCAAACTCATCATCACTCATACATCCCTTATTATTAAGAGGCATTTTCAGATCTTGAAACCCTTTCATTTGTTGAAGCTTTGGATTCTGACCGTTTTGCCCCTGAGGACCGCCTTTCGTCTGGTTTTTTCCATCCCCTTTTTGCCCCTGGCCCTTATTATTACCACCTTTGCCATTGTCGATTTGCAGGTTTTTGAACTGATTATTAAGCTGGTTATTGTTGGGCTTTGAAGCACCCCATAGCTCTGCATGTTTACCATTCTTTGTAAGCTTCTTGATGAGTGTGGCTGCATCGATATTACCAGAAACTGTAACCTTCCCCTGTTCTGAATCTATCTTCAATGTGTATACACCTACCACAAACAAAGTAAGAAATTAGACCTGTTTAACAGTATATATATATATATATGTGTATATAATATATATGTGTGTGTGTGTGTGTGAAAACTGAAGAGGGCCAAAAGATTCATAAATGTTGGACTATTTTCTGGTTATAACTTAGAATATAGAAGAGATATAGAAACAATTAGTTATATACATAAATATAAACTATGTAGAATATAGAAGCAATATTCATATTTCATGCCATACTGATAAAAACTGAAAAAGACCAAAAGATTCAATTTTTTTTACTAGCTTCTGGTAATAAAGATGAATATAGAAGAAATATTGAAAAAATAATTTATATAAATACACATATACACACAGATAAAAATTGGAAAGGACCAAAAGATTCAATTTTTTTGACTAGTTTATGATTATAGATTTCAATAAAGAATTAATATGTAGAATATAATTTAGAGGCAATAAATAGGATTATTTACCTTCAATCTTCTGCAAGATTTTCTTCACTTTATGCTTACAACCATCACAGTGTATATTCACTTTAAGCACACAACTCTGCAAGAAAAACAGGGCACAGTTTACAACTTTAATACTGAAAAGCCAAAATCAGACTCAGAAAATGACAAATTAAAGTGAAAACATAAAGAAAAAAAAAAGAATAAATTTGTCTGAATAATATCCCATTTAACTAAATTAATTAAAAAAATACCATTAAATATTTTAAGCTCAAAACAAGCAAAGCCCAGAAAGCCAAAATGCACATACACACACTCACACACATATACACACGCATTTTGGTTATATATATATATATATATACACACACATTTATGATTTAACAACAAAATGAGGGACAAAAGTAATTAGTTACCTGGATCTTCAAGAACTCTTCTTTACTCATTTTTATTATCCACTCAAGTTGAAAATGAATTATAATGAGGTGACAGATCTGAGAGAAGAAAGTTTGAGCAAAAAAAAATTGAATTTTTTCTTAGAAAACTCTGTGAAGTGAAACAACATTAAAACTTGTATGGTTTTTCCTCCTCCATTTCAAAGTATGAGCAAGATAAGTCAGTGTGTGTAAATGTGTGTAAAAAGAGAGATATATATATAATATTACTTTGAAGTGAAGATTGGTACAAATAATAAATTTATGGGTATTTTTCTTTAAAGTTTGGGATTTTTATTATTAAATTTTCTGTTACTCGGTATATTAATTAAGAGGGGTAGGAGGTAGGTGGATTTGTTGCTGGGACAAGATTTTTTAATTATTTCATGTTTTATTTATATATTAGATATTTGATATTTATACGTATTAAACATCTCTTAATAAATGTTATTTTGAGAATCATTCGTATCAAATATCTAAATATACAAACTAGAAAATGTAATAAAAATTTGAAATAGAAAATTATGTCCCGTTTGGAGTGAGGGTCGGGTTGTGGTTTTAAGGTTCGGATTTTTTTTTTTAAATCCCGGGTCCAAATTATCCATGTATCCAAATCCGAATTAATGGTTGTTTTGTGTTGTGTTGATGAATAATTCGTAAGTATCTATGCAAGCGATATTTAATTTCTGATAAAGGTGGCAAAACGGGTATGTACCCGTGGGTCCAACCTACCCAATGAATTTTGGGTCGGGTCGGGATCTAAAAAAATTTGTTCGGTGGACTTGGGTTGGGTCCACTTGCTTGGGTCTAAGTTGGGTCATGCTTGGATTCAACTCGATTATAATCTGACCCGACCCAAATCCAATTCATATTGGACCCATAATTCTGGACGAGATATGGACCCGATCCATCACACAGTTGACACTCCTACAGGCGTTCAGAGCCGATCATGCATAAATTTGTTTTAACAAAAGAATCTAAACTGATATATTTAGACGTCCGCTTGTTCAGGTACTTGTCGTGGTTTTTCGTTTAATTTTTTATTTATATAGAAACAATAGCGTGGATTGTCCATGTTTCTAAAGATATAGGATTTTCACCATAATTTTTCCAAGTTCGCTTGATTTAGAAAATTTAATTTACTAAATTTGTTAAAATAATTATTATGATGATTTTTTGCCAAAATTGGAAAAGTAGAAAAAATAATGTCAATTTTATTTTATGTAATAATATTATTATGGACCCAATTTTTCTACTTGAACTACCATGCTTTAGATAAAAACAAAAAACAAAATCTACTGAATTTTGTGTATATTTATTACAATCAGATATGAAGTTGTTTTTGTCAGACCTTCCTCTGCAAAAGTTGGTTGATGCAATAAATTTATTTTGTGGGATATTATTTATTAGGGTTATTTTATTTTATTAGTACTAATAAAGAAGAGGTTAATATACATGTTACCTTTAATTTCCAAATTATTACAATTGGGTGTCATTGGATACCTAAGTCTTATGTCCAACCTGTTTATAAGTCAGATAAGTTTAATTAAATTGGATATTATTGATTTTCCAGCCAAGTCGAAATAATCAGAAAAATCCATAATACACAGAGTTTAATAAATTTTGTATATTATTCACCACTCATCAAATATTATTTTAATCGATAAAATATCACATATATATAATTAAAACGTCTCTATTTTTTTATTCGAAAAGTCTAATGTCTCATTGTAAGTGATAATTTTACAAAGTAAAGGACTACTTTATAAATTATCAAATATCTTAAATTCAAGTAATTATAATAATGTTTTATTAAAATTAAGAGAAGTGAAAAAATAATATGAAAATGACAGTACATTGTATTGCTCTTTGCTAGAACATAGGAATGTAGGATCAATAATTAAGACTTATGTATATTAATTTTGAATTTTTCAATTAATGCCTACTTTTGTGCTTTACTTAGCATGTTATTCAATAGGTTTACATATATAGACCATGCATATAGGTGGAGGCAAAGAAAGGTGTAAACTTGTTATAATTATTTGAATGACACTATATATACTTTTTATATATCTTAGATTTATAAATAGAGTGATGATTTATATACTACTTTTTATTTTTATTTTCAAATATATTAAAAATTGCGTACAATAAATACATTTAATTTAATCTCTATAATTTACAGTTACTATAATAAAAAATATCGTATCATATTAAGTGCCGGTAAAAAATCGAAAAAAATCAGCAATGATACTATTTCTCTAATAAATTTATTACTTTTATACTTTGTAAATAAGAAAACAAGAAACAATGAAAATCATTAATTAAAATGGTGGTATATAATTCTTTTCAATTATTATTTTTATTCCATTTTAAGATATAAAAAATTTTTGTCCTTAAAAAGATAAATAATGATGAACCCCTTGTCCTTGTAAAATTGAATTTTTATGTACTCTTGGATAGTTGAGGGACCCTTCGGAGATGTAAAAAGGCTGGAAAGGTAACTTCAAACTTGTCATTTCATCTATTCCATAATAATGTTAAAGCTTTTATGCTTTGCTTTTATTATCATTTTTGAGTTATTTACTTTTGAATAAATCTGCTCAAACCAATGAAAATGTATAAAAATTGTCTATTTGAAATTAAATAATAGTAGCAAATTTAATAATTGGAACATATCTAACTAGCAACACGACCATTAATTATATGTGTTACACATACTTATACTTATATATATATATAGTTAAAGATTAGAGCCCGGGGGAGACGCGAATATAAAAAAATTGAGGATAATTTTGATATTTTTAGATTATAGGAGGGCTAAATATAAAAAATTAAGAAAATTATACGATTCAAAATTAAATTTATTTTGAATTTTGTGATTTAAAAATTTGAAAATTGGATTTAAAACATAAACAAACAAAGCCAATACTATTTCATTTTTTCTTGAATTTCAACAACAACAACAATAATAATAATAATAATAATAATAATAAATAACAAATGAAAAATTTGTAACGACAATAATAATGGAAATAACAACAATACTAAAACTTCATAATCCATTTCCACGCCGTCATAAATCGCTAAAACGCAATGTATAAAACCGTAAACGTACAACAACAAATTTTCCGCACTATTCAAAACTCATATGGTGAAAAAATAAATCGTCAACAATATATCTATTTTTGCACAAACTACGTATCGAATGTGGCTATACAGTATATCGTATTGTATCGTATCGCTATATCGTATCGTATCTACATATAGAATGAACTACTTTTCATTAGTATCTATAAGTGGCTGATGAAGACTACTTACAGCAGAGTCATCCACATCGGGTAATTCTGGAGATTCGATATCATCCTCGTTTTCAGCCAACGCTCTTTCTAACGCATCTTTTGCGACCCTCGTAACACAAATCATTAATACCACTGCAAAAAAAAAAAACACGTTCGTATATATATATATATATATCCTATTTTGGTTTGATGTTTCATTTTGTATTCACGTTTTGTAATAAAAGATGAAACGTTAAAACTTGAATAGGGATCGAAATGCCACATAATCAAACTGCAAAAATCTAACAAAAATATATGAAAAAGGTAGGGGCAAAAGAGTCATTTTAGACTTACATGAAACCACGAGGCACAACACTATAAAAGCCTGCATCGATCAAAGAATAGCGTTAAACAATATTTTCAAACTTTGAATATAATGTCGAATAGATATGTCATACCCAACGAGTCTTTGAAATATTGTCCCATCCATCTGTTACATCCGAAAGATCCTTTAAAGTTGTTCCAACATATACCAATGCAAGAGTAATTGGCTGCAAAATGGGCAATTATGTTACAAGAATCATATGCAAAGTTGTGTTTGGATTCGATGATTATGGAGCAAAGTATTTCGTTAATTTTCGTATTACTTTGCGTTTTCAAATCCTTTTAGGGTGTGTTTGGATTGAAGGATTTGAAATCTACGGATTTCAAATTCATCGACAAATCCATTTAAGTTCGTTTGGATGAATTTATGTTACGATGGATTTCAAACCCCTTTGACCTATTTTCTCCATAACTACGGTGGATTTCAAATGGCTTCATTTTCAGGTGTCATTTCAAATCCTTCCTCCAAATCCCCTCCCAAAATCCAAATCCTTCAATCCAAACACACCCCTAGTAACTATTTTGAGTTCATAAAAGGGTTTCGTATATACCATCATGCCCAACCATGAAGCCAGCATGTATTCAGCTATGGAGACTGAAGTGACGGATAAGAGATAGTTCAGCATGTTGAATGGAAGTATAGGAACAAGCCTCAGCAACAACACTATCTGTTTCAATGGAAAACAAACAAATTCAACTTCATATATCGACAATACTATGTACGGTAAATTACATCTACGCCCTTTCAGTAAAAGCATATTACAATTCCACCCCGAGTTGTCGCTTGTCAACATCTAACAGGGGCTTTCTTGGTAATTTACAGAATTTCAGGGATTTCGTGGTAATTTCTCAACGAGTGTGGGCCCCGCGAAAACGAAAAAGAGATAGAAGAGACAAACAAACCTTAAATCCAGACCTACTAATAGCAACTTCAACAGCTCGAAAATGTGGATAATCATTTAACTTGGACATAACATATGACCTCCCAAGCTGTTTATAAAGAGAAAAATATGGAAAAACGAATTATATCCAATAATAAAAAAATATCGAAACTGTGGATAATCATTTATGGAAATGACTTATATGCATTCCATAAAGGTCGAAATAAAATTATAGGTCTATACATACTGTTCTCCCAAGAAGAAATGCAGCTCCAGCACCTAATGTAGCACCGATAGAATCAGAAATAAAACCCAAAGGCAAGCCGAAGAGATAACCCCCACCGAGCTGCAAGAAATAAAATCTCAGTCCATTTATGGGTTTTTGAAGTTAAAACAATATATATATATATATATATAATAGAAAGGTTAACCCTTACCGTAAGTACTGAAGCTGGAACTGACAATACGGTTAAGGGAATGTATGCAACAGCTCTGCAATAGGTTCAAAAACAAACATCCATTATTGGGCCTTGTCTATAGAAAATGGCGTACATATATGTAACCATGTAAACCGATGATCCATGACGACTTATTAAGCTAATTATTGATGCATATCCAAGGAAAAGATTTCTCCTATACTCCAAAAACTAAGGGCGTGTTTGGATTTGGGAAGGGGATTTGAAATGACACGTAGTCATTTGAAATCCACCGTAGTTATGGAAAAAATAAGTCAAAATGAATGACAAGGGATTTGAAATCCATCGTAACATGAATTCATCCAAACGAACTTAACTAGATTTGTCGATGAATTTGAAATCCATGGATTTCAAATCCTTCATTCCAAACACACCCTAAAAGAATTTGATCTTATTTCACTCAGCAATTTCTACTTCATAATTGCTTCATTACAAAATTGTACTTACAGAACTAGAGGACCCCAGGGACCGAGATTTTGCTCTATCCATAACAAGAAATCCTTTAGCATCTGGAGAAATGAACTATCAGGAACAGGTAAATGAACACAAACAATGACAAACAATATATAACAAATACGAGACTCAAAGCGATAAACAATCACATTGAAAACATTAATTAGAAAATAATGCTTACGAAAAATGCAGTAAATATAACTTCAGTTTGTATTTGTTAAAGACTTCAACAATGGTTGGGAAAAAAAAATAACATGATACATCATTTCAAGAAACCTTAACAAAATTAATTTCAAATTTTTAAATATTCAACCAACCAAACAAATCACAAGACCCTCATTAGCCAATACCAAAATCAATCCAAGAAAACACCCAATCAAGCACATTGATCAAAGCCAAATAAGCCCAGCTAATAAAGCCCCAACACAAGCTACATTAAGTAGGAAAAAAGGCACAAAAGTATATTACCAATATCAAAAACACTGCACATAGTCCCAGAAAACATCAAAACAAGCAAAATAAATAATAAATAAATAAAGCCCAGAAGACGTAATCTGACCTTTTCAATAGGAAGAGTGAAGCAAGCAATCGTAACAGCCACAATTAGCAATGAAACCAATAAAATCTTGAAAAAATTAACCCAATTCATTCTGAAAGCCATTGTTTTTGAATTCAATGTGTGAAAAGAAGAACAAAATCTTTTTTGTGCCAATCCCTGATCTCTTCTACTTCTTCTTGATCTTCCGAAACAATTATCGCGTGATTTATTTGCAAGAAGAAATTACAAAAAAAATTTCACCAGAAAAACCCTTTTGAAATTGATGAAAATATTGAGAATTTAGCCATTTTTTCCCCAAAATTAGAGCTATTTTCCACCAGTATTTTGTTTTCGATTTATCGCAATTCGGGATTGTGTGTAAAAAGATTTGAAATATCGCTATTTGCTGAAACAATTTATGCTGTGAATTGTGATTGTGATGTTTAGCTACTTTCTGGTTTAAGACGGGCAAAACTCTTTTTAACAGATTAACTGCTTCTTGCACGTGACTGTCACGTGTTTATTTTGCATGTTGACCTTTGTACTAGAACTCAATCGAACTTTATCAAATTATTTTCCATCGAGCTGAACATATAGTGTTCAACCCTATTTGAGGTAAAATCGAATTTCAAAAACGTTGTTGAATTTTGGTTTGATTGTTAATCGAGCTGATTTCAAATCAGTTGTAATCGAGTCAAACACTAGTCGAACTCGAGTAATTTAATTATTTAGTACATATTTTTATTTATTTTTACTAGTTGAACCGAGTTTCAGAACTTATCAAACATTGAAAAATTGTTCGAGCTTGATAGTTATGAAATCGAGATCAAACCGAGCTTCTATAGATCGAATATGTCTTTACAATTGGGATAATGATATAAATTTTGTATTTGTGTCTCACATTAAATATTGTTCTACCATATTAAAATATTTACACATATTAAATATTTTTAATAAATGTATTTATAAATTATACTGTAAAATATTTAAAAAATTTAAATAAAAATTTATAATAGAAAATCCTATATCCTATTTACTCCAATTTTCCGAAAAAATGAAATAGAGAAAACAATAAAAGTCAGTTAGGTCCACCACTCAGTCGTACAGTCGTACTTTCCTTAAGTATGCCGCTGATTAATGCGGCGGTACTGGCGTCTACGGCGATCAGGAACAGCGGCGGCGGCGTATTGGCGGCGGAGATAGAGTTCGGAACGGTGTGACGGTCAATATACGCCGGAGTGTCCTGCTTTTTAGAGTTGTTCGCAGCCTCGCAGGTATAATGTCAGGTCTGACGTTAGGTCTCATTTTCTTCGAATTTTGTTGTTGTTTATGGTTGAATTGATGATTGACTTGATAATGTATGGAATGCTGCTTTTGATTTGATGATGATTGATGCAATTGTTTGTATTCTGAGATGCAGATTGATCTTTTATTCAATTGAGCATGATTTGGGTAGTATATGAGTGGAGTTGAGCCGAGCGGATTGTTTTTCAAGTTTGTTTGAATTAGCTTTAAAATTCGTGTTTGAGCTTGTTTGATAGTTATTCCAGCAAAGCTCAAATGAGCTTTAAACGAAATGCGACTCTACTTTAAGAGTATATATTATTCGTTACTTATTGACCCAAAATTCTAGGTTTGCTATAGCTGAGCATAACTATGCATGTGTATGTGGAAAGTGTGCTTGCAAACTGTTTTTGCTTCTACACATGATTTACACTTTGAGTAGTGTTTGAAGTGCTTTATCGTCTCTAATTTGCCGGAAAACTTAAGACCATGTTTGGATGTTGGATTTTAGTAATGAAAATACTTTTGCGACAGTATAGAGATGTTAGAGAGAGGGGTGATTCCTAAGGTGGTCCAGGTTTATTGGAGCTGGTTCACCAAACACAATTGAATATAGTTATTATAAGATAGTTAAATATACCAAATTGCCTGCATCTAGCCTCTAAAATTTCCCTTTATTACGATCCTTTTGTGCAAACACCTAGGATAGGCTACTTGAAAAACTCAGTATGTTCCATCTATTCATCCAGGATTCGAGTGCCGTTGACACATGTTGTCTCCGATATAGGCATTCTGATAACGCGAACTTGTACATGGCCCAATTGTTTGGAAGAGAGCTTAAAGATGAAATAAGTGGAAAATGGATGTTTGTGAATTCTCTTTTGATAAATTGCTTGTGTGACTTGTTTGCGTGAAAGAACTTTGGATTATTGCACTACTTTGAGCACCTTTAGTCCCGATCATTATGGACTCTGCATATTCAGTTTAAAACTTACTGCACATTTATGCTACATTGATAGTTTTGTGGACAAAATTAGACAAATGTGTGTTGCATGGATATTAATTACGCGAATAAAAGCGAACTTCGCCAGGTTCTGAGGAGCGGAAAATATGAAAATCTTATTTATTTTAATGATTATTTTTGCTGGAATTTCTTTTAATTTGATAGCCTAAGTTGATTTTTCACTCCTACCAATATAATAGAATTATCTTTACTAATCAGCCTAGCCAAACATATACACACTCTAGACAAAAAAGCTAGTTAACAACATGCATTCAAACTATAGAAAACAAGAAATTTCGTGTACAAATCTTAAGTGTTTACTTCTGTGTTCGGGGATGAAAGCATTCAATCCTTCGTGAAGATATAGGAACTTGGGTTTAACCTACAATATTTGATCATTTGCACCAATTTGTGCCTCATTTTGTGATGTTTATAACACTTTGCCATGCTTATATGATTTGGAATATTTAGGTGATATATTGAATTAGAATTGAAACTTCTAATTGTCGATCTGCAACATGAACACTCCCTTACAGGTGCACAGAATCGGACCACCAGACTTTCAACACAAACATGCCGTTAGAAGCACCAAAATTCAGGAGGGCCCACATAACACGCACGAACTTTGCCATGTCAGCAAACCGTCGAGATTTTCAAGAAACTCAGTTAAAAGGCGCCAAGAAGATTCCCCGAACCCACTTCACTGAAGATCGAACGACTTCATCCCGGGACAAAGAAACCTACCTAAGAAATACATAGGTATGTATACATACTTCAAGAATATTTATCCCCTCTGAGAAGCATGGCAATGCAAAGTCTCATTATGTGGAACTTTCCCCTCATTTGTCTGAGCATTCTCTTCCACTTCCCAAATCTCTTCCCCATTTCTTCACAAGGCTTTTAATTTGTACAGATTTTTAAATCCCAATTTCTTGACATCCTTAAGATGTACATAAGAACTTATATATATATATATATGTGTGTGTGTGTGTGTGTGTGTATGTATATATCTGGAGTCAATCTTTGAGGATACATTGTAGGGACAGTTTGTACCCTTATAATACAAGTTTCACGTGTGCTAACCCTATCTAAATCCACATTAAACACTTCTCAATCAGCTAAAATGTGCCTGCCACTTATCCTTTTGCTAGTTTAGTTCTCAAGTTTTAACCCCACACAAGTCTCTAGAAAGTTCATTTCGTGTCTTGGTTGAATCTAAAGTTAATCTCGTGTCAAGTGAAATAAACTTATATGATGAGTATAAGATGATCGATTCTTTGGAAGAGAAATGTTGTTGCACTCTCGTCCTCTATATAATTAATTGAGTTTGGTTAAACCATGTGAGATGATCTACTGGGGTGTGTTTGGATTGAAGGATTTGAAAACTATGGATTTCAAATTCATCGACAAATCCATTTAAGTTTGTTTGGATAAATTCATGTTATGATGAATTTCAAATCCCTTGGCATTCATTTTAAGTTATTTTCACCACAACTATGGTGGATTTCAAATTACTCCATTTTAGAGTCGTTTGAAATCCTTCCTCCAAATCCCTTCCTCAAATCCAAATTACTCGATCCAAACACACCCTTAAGGTATAAGTCGAACTTTCCACATACAAGATGAAATACGATTCGTTATGACTTGATAACTAATCTCTAACACAAAGAGAATCAAAGATAAGATCTCTAACAACATAATAAATTAAAGATTGGCCCCAAAATTGTCTCATTGAAATCCAGCTAAAACTAGCTCAAACATGAAAAATCTTTATTGTGGAGACAAGTTGTGGCTCAATTTAGGGACACAAAAAACACAAACTAAGCAATGGGTTCTATTGTCCTGTGACAAGAACACAAGTTGTGAGCCAATCAAATTGTTGACAACATTTGGGACAATTTGTTGGCCTAATTGAACCCATGATAAAGATTTCAAAGGCAAAATACAAAAATGGTGGAGTCTAATAATGCTTTAATAAAGCTTGAGAAAGTACAATAATGGCAGGGAATTATTTATTATCTGGATTTTGAAGATGTGACTAACTGAAACACCTCCATCACAATATTCCATCTTACTAGTAACAAAGTTTTGTAAAGTAGATGGATGGGGTTGGGATAAGGTGGAAAGTGGGGTTTTGTCACTGTTGATGATATTTATCGTTGAAAAATGAACTAAATTTTTTGTATTTTTATTTGGTGTCGATTGATAAAAGCTTGTTTGGGATTCACATTGTTTATTTAACATAATTCGTTATTGCAAAAACTAAAAAGTGTTTCCGGGTTTTGATGTGAGTTTGAGTTGTTTTGTTGTTTGGTTTTATTGATTTTATTTTTTAGTTAAAATTTGAAAAATTTATATACCATCGATTTTTCAGTTCTTCTACTTTTGGTAAATAGTTATTTGCATTTAATTAATTCAATTGATTCCGATACATCCATACTTTCTAAATCAAGTGGAGGTGGAAACTCGTTGGTACGTTTAAAAGTACTTCTATTAATTTTTTATATTTCTTGTACTTTCTAACCGGTTTTGCAAATAAAATCAATTTTAACTTCATTTTCTTGGACTTTTACATTTTTCCCTTTAAATTTCACTAGTTCTTTATATTTGTTTCCAAAGACATGGTTATAAAAATCCAAGTTTGAGTATTTGTTTTCATTCAATAAAATTTGAAGTGTGGTTTACACTCGCCTCATGATCAATTCTACTCGTTTTCAACTACAACCCATTTAAACTTAATTTCAGTATTTATTAACCAATCTCAAAATAATTGTTTACACTTAATAAATGTAAAAGCAAACTTAAATAGTAAAGTTTTAAATTTGGACTCCAAATAATTCATGCACGTAACACTTGTATTTCTAGCTATCTTACACAATAAGAGATGGAAGACTCATATCATATCATATGTTTACGCGTCAATATTAAAATATTGTAAATTCAATTATAACATATTTAAAGCAATAAATTAGAAGGGATTTTATGAACATATAGTGGGTCAATAATCGCACGTGGCTCCCCAATTTTTGGGGCCTGGATTTATCTTCTGTGTTGGCCTACTTGGACCCACTAGAATTGAGTTTAAGATATGATATTTCAAATGTCCCATTCAAAATGACCTAAAAGCAAGCTTTCACAAGTGCACTTCCATAATAAAGTGGACTTAAAACAGAGTCATGAGTTTCAAGTACAAGTAAACACCCAGGTCATTTCAAATCTTCATCTCCAAATCCTTATATCCAAACATGATATAAGAGAAATTGGGAGATTTCATGCATAACAAGATTATAACAAACATCCATAAAATTATCTAAACAGAAAATGAAAGTCGAAAACAGGTAAAAGTTTGTATCCAAATTCGCAAGCCCAGTTTTATCAGAGCAATAACACGCATCAATGTTCTCTCATTCTTCGGCCGCACTTGCTGCACTTAAATCCACATTAAGATCCAAAACCTGAAACCAGAGAAAAATATCTCACTATAATTTTTGGAAGAAAAAAACAGCAAAATGGTCACTCTATATTCTAAGTTTTAATTTTTAAATACTTTTACTATTAACCCTGCAAAAGTGAATAAAAACTTGAAAATGGAATTTGAAAACATAAACAAACAAGCCCTTAGAATTACCTTTCCAGTGATGAGGGTATACATATTCAGCACATCCGAAACGGTAGACTCAAAGTGAGTTGTTGCATCATAACTCTGTCACGTTTTATATAAGTAAGTACATATAAAATCAGGAAAAGCTTAAATGAGTAAATCAGTAGGAATTTTACATTCTACAATCAAACTTACTGCAGATATGAAGCAATTGTCGAGAGAAGGCTCGTTCACGGGCTCGTATCTGTCATAAGTCTCGAAGAAAATCTCGTCAACATTTCCCAGAAGATCTATACCTGCCTTCAGTTCGCTCTCAGGGTTATCGGTTTCTGCTTCCGTTGAGACAAATGCAATAAATTTCCCTTTTGGAGCAACATTGTGAGAATAAGAGCAACAAAACAAGTACCTGAGGAGTCAACACATCAAATCAGATGTTAAGAAATATTCAATGCAATCTTAAGTTTCAGTAAGGCTGAGAGAAGTAAAACACAAAACATTCGAAATTGGGATGAAATAAAAGAGCCTTTGACAAGAATCATAAAATGAACTGCTAGTATTATGGCCTAATAAAGTCATTCAACAGCTAAACCATAGCTCGCTTTCATTTACTTTTATCCTTCTTGAATCACTCCTAACCAAGTTCTCAACTCTCAAAATTGAAGGGTCCCAGGCCATCTAGTTGGTAGAATTCTATGGAAACTAATCCAACAGGTTCAGTTAAATAGACACGGTCCAGAAAACACACGAGGGGTGAGATAGATTCAATGAGATATAGGCATTACAATCAGTGGCAATTTTCCCAATAATTATATTACTAAGTTGTTTTATACTCTTGCTATAAAGTATCAACCATGAAAAACAAATCAGAATTCAGCAGCCTTTTATCAAGGTCAGAGATGTTACGCACATGTCTGATTTGCGATCCAACTGCTGCTGAGGAATAATAACTTGCACTGAATGAGAATCATTGGTGTTTGGTATTGGATGACTCATGATAGCGATGGCTCTAGCAACTTTGCCGACCTTCCTAACCTGTGACATGCAGAACTATTATTATCTATAACAATATTAAATAGATAACTAACAGAGATATATATAAAATGGCGAACTTGACTTTTCCGATCAGAACAATAAGCCTAGAGAAATTAGAAATTAGGCTAGCCACTGAAACTGCATCAATGACATACGCCATACATAGAGCACAGAAACACTCCCCAAGTGCTATTAAATGTTGACCAAGTACAGGAAGTGATTTCCCAAATATCAGGTATAAGATTGTATATGGACTTAAGTCCAACTCAAAAGATTAATTACCTTGTTTGGAAGGTATGAAGGATCACATACAACTTTTTTGCATTTGGCTGTTTCCCCTTCTGACGTAACACCACATACCTTGCCTTCCTCATCAAACTCTACCTGAAATTTAAATCAGATTAGGGCATAGCAAAATTACAATTAAGCTGGCAATAAAATCAACAAAAGACTAAGGCACTACACCAACGTCTGTAATAATACAGCTAGAATATCCATATGTCAAGGAAAGGTAATAGTTTATATTACTGTACAACAACAGAAGCTACTCAGAATCATAACTGAAAACAATTTAGTACAACTTAAACACCATGAATGACAAAATTACTAAGTTATTCCAAAAGTCACCATAGATCAAATTCTTTTTCGATTCAGTGGCACTGATTACATCACCCAGCACTGGAAACTGGAGCACTGACAGACAACCCTAATTTAACTGCTAAGTATTTTAATTATAGAAGTTCTTCTCTTATTCGGAGCCTTTTTTCTTAGAGAAAACCTATAGTAGCTGCTTCTATTATTGCAGAAGTTTCTCATACTAGAAAGTTAAAGTATGTAATTTACTTGTTATATAGTATCCGTTAAGATCTGCTTACAATATGAAAAACTATTTCTGCACATATGCTCAAAATAGTAAAGATGACCTTGAACATCTATCCATAACCATTATTATGTGTAATGAAAATGAGAAGCTTTATATCTTCCCTTTTCCCTGAGCTGGTATAAATTTGTAGTTTCAGGGATTAGAGGATGGGGGTGAGACGATAGAAAATGACATGAATTAATACCTTGCACTCGGGTTTATTCAGCATGTAGGTCCCACCATATACAGCACTAAGACGAGCAAATGCCTGGTGAATTAATAGAAGTTAGTTTCAATGAAACCTGAGCATTTATATATCAAGAGAGTGGGTAACAAATGAATCAGTGAGTAATCAAGAGAACAAACAAACAATAAGAAGCTAGCACTTAATATGGAAGAAAGATGGAGACCTGGGGAAGCTCTCCAAGGCCATACAAAGGATAGATGTATGGTGATCCACCAGCAAAACGTGCTAAAGACTCCGCATAGAGCTAGCATAGAGAAACAGATATTTCAGATAGGCAGATAAGGTTATCGCATATCTATTATATTTATAAAAGTCCAAAAAAAAAGACAGAGTAAACTGAGCACATGCTTTGGAGAGACCAACAGAGTATTACCTTCATCCTTTTAACAGTATCAAGTGCTGGTTCATCTAAGTATCGGTCATCTCTATGGAGAGCCAATGCATGGCCGATGAAGTCCACAGTGTTCTCACTAAGACCATACTTACTGTAGGAAATTTAAAACTCTAGAATTAGAGCTAAAATTCAATTTTTTATGAGTAACAACAAGATGAATCAAATATAGGTAAACAAGAGTGAAATCCAAATACTGAATTTTTTTCTAGGGAGATATATGGTTTAGAACAAACAAGGTTCAATTGGTAATGCATAACAGATAATACAAGAATAAATAAATTAATGTACTATTCATTGTATTAATATGTATAGTTAATTTATTTTTGTAATTATGCTCCGCACTTTTGCGACGTGGCACGCCATCGGCCATTCGCTGTTACAACTATGGTTCTGATCATTGCTCCAGAAAACCAAAATCAATCTCTTGGATTCAAGTGCTTCAAAGCACACACGCCAAATTGCCAATGTATCTTTGCTTTAACCTTTTATAGCAAAGCTTCTTTGATACAAAGAATACAACTACTCTCAAAGGGTATGTCCAAGATAGGCCAAGCTTGTGCTTTAAAGAAGAGAACCAGAAAACCCTCCAACTGATAGGCATGTTTATATTATATGTAATAACTTTCTGAAATATATCAAGCAAGATATAATGATTTTACAGAATAAACTTTTTACAAGGGGGAAAAACAGAAGGATAAGGGTGAGGGGTCATACGCAATGAGCTCTCTGGTTGTAACTTTTGTCAAATCCATTCCTTCATGTGTCTTGGGATCTGTTTCATTGTAATCTTGGACATAAATGAAAAATTTCCGGGCCCGGCGCTTTTCAAAAATACCCATGAGAGGTGATTTTAGGGCCTCCATGTCAGTTGCAGGCACCTTGTGAACCTGTTGAGTTAAATTACCAAACAATTCAGGATGTGCCAAAAAAAGTTGTGAACCTAATTAAATGTAACAAACATGCAACCCAAAGAACAAGGGTAAAGATAAACAGCAATAACAATACCTTTCCTTTGTTGAACACAAAGCTTCCATCAACAGCTTTAAAATACAAATACTTAGTTACATCAGTATGAATGAGGACCCGTACAAGAGCACCATTTGCCATAATAAACTGAGACGGATTAAAGCAACATCATTAACTAAACAGCAGCAAGGAAATCTTCTAAAGGACATCCAACAATGTATCAATATTAAAAAAACCTTTGGGATCATGTCGACGTTATAATCTCTGCTAGAACCCAAGTGAGCCGGCGGCTTATCACTTCCTCTAAATCTTTTCCACATCTGAGTAAAAAAGGATGTTCCAATTAAAACAGAATATAAAGGAGGATAAAGTGTGTGTTGCAATGGTTTAAGTAGCACTGCATAACTCTTTCCGAAACAAAAGATTGAATACCTGAATAAGATTAAGTGAGGTTGATTCTCCACCATAATAGTCATTGCGATCCATGTGCAAAACCTATTTCCAAAGGCATGAACAAAATCAAGCTCATACGAAAATGAAACAGAACCATGATTCTAAAGGCAAAAAACCAGACCTCGTTTGGAAATGACATCAAGACCAAGTATATTTCAACAGCACCACAATGAAAGTGTACAAGAAACAGTTGACTCAAAGTATTACCAAATATGACAGAGGTTCAATAACATCCGAACAATGGCTTAAATGTAACCTCAACCTTCAAGGCATAAACTGGAATGTTAGACCCACTAGAGAAGGCTAAAAAAAACATGGAATTTACTACACAAAATGCTTCCGAATAAAACAAGTCTCACTTCATCAGTTATAAATGATCTAAAATATCACGATCACAATATGAACTCGTTGACTCGTAGTATGCAAAAAGGACTCACCAACACCAATTCAACAACCATTTCACAGGAAACAAGCAGATTACATAAATATTACATCTAAATATTCCAATCAAATTAGTAGCATCGATAGCAACTAAATAGAAATGAGTTTGAATTTATTGAAATGCAAAGTATTACTGTATCACTTCACCTCAGATTAATATGAAAAAGGAAGCAGGCCAGATCATCAGATCAAGCAAGAAACAAAATCAAAAGGCATACAATCATTTAGCAACATAAATCGCTAATCACATCGAAATTCAATGAAATGAAAAAGAAGTTTTTTACAACCTTAAGGCCATCAACCGATAGAAGACCGCTGAGGATGCATTCCTTGAGACCGGTCCCCAGCACGATCACATCGTACTCTTCATCCATAGCTGAAATTCAACAAAAATCGAAAATCAAAACATAAAAACGATAAATAACGGATCGATCAGATCTTGATCTAGCGGTGCTAAGGAGTCAAAATCGATTTAATTTATTCTGAAGCAAATTATCCTCGCCTATTTTTACCTTTGGAGGCGGCGGTGGCTTGGTATTGAGGCTGAGGCGGTGGATTTTCCGGCGACGATGGGAGATTACTCAGGTGGCCTAGGGTTCGAGCTATGAAAATGATTTCAAGATCGTGTGTTTAATGTTTATGCAATGTGAGAGTAAGGTATCTATTTTTATTTGACCAAGTTTTATTTTGATTTAATATTCTTATTATTATTAAAAATATAAAAAATTGCTCAAAATACTATGCCAAACGTTTTTTTATATTTTTAGTTGGAATTTTTTTTTAAAAAAAATCGACAATTGTGAATAGATAAATTTTTGTGAGAATGATAGATGTTTATTCATATTTTTTTAAAATTAGTTGAAAATTATAAAATATATTAAATAAATTTTGATAGATTGATAGAATGATTATATCAGCACGGAATTTTCATCATATTCTCGATATTTGTTGAAAGAAATAAGTTGAGAAGTCAAACACGTGTGTGATATATATTCGTCATTTCTAAATACAATGCCATTCGCCTTAATTGGTTGGGCCATTTTTTTAAAATAGAAAACGGTATCTTTTTTCCTCTTGATTCCGAAAATCAACTCAATTGATCCTAATTGGTCATCTCTTTCTCATCCTACGACTCGGATTGTTCCTTATTTTGGTCGTTAATATCATCACATCTTCAAATAAGTTGATAAGTCGACAATTGTGAAGTAGATATTCGAGAGTCGTTTCTAAATATTGCGGCGTTCCCATTAATTGGTTGGGTCTATGCTTTAATAAAAATGGTAACATTTTTACTCTTGATATTTTGGATTTAAGAATGAGTAATTTGGATTTAAGAATGAGATTTGGAGGATGGATTTCAAATTTTCAAGTGACTATAAATTATAAAATAGTGTTATTTGAAATCAACCGTAGTTGTGGAGAAAATAGCCCTAAATGATTACGAATGATTGAAATCCATTATAACTTGAATTCATCCAAATAAACTTCATGAATTTGTTGATGAATTTGAAATTCATAACTTTCAAATGTTTCGATCCAAACACACCATTCGAGCCTTTTTATTGGGCTAAAGGCTTGGCTTTAACGGAGTACCCCAATCGTGATGGAAAAATCCAGAACTATCGACTAGATAACATGAAAAGTTACAATAATTTTACACTACAAAATTCAACAGAGAGAATATTGGAACATGAAAAGTTATGATAATTTCACACTACAAAATTCAACACAGAGAATATAGGCTTGATGTTCAATATATTATGTTTACATAGAAAGTTTAGGAAAATATCATAGGGCATCTTGATTACATAGATTGTTAACCATTAGAGTAGTCTACATGAAATATTCATCAATATATGGAACAAACTACAACTATAATACGAGCCACAAGATTCAGCTGCCATACCCGTTTTCAGCAAAAGCAAAACCTACATAATTACACGGCTTTTTGTCCAAAACTAGCTCTAACTTAAGTAGTCTCGGGAAATCATTACCAAAGTCCCAAAAGCTTCTAAGAATGACCAGTTCGAAACTCTGAATTGCGTAAGATTCAAAACGAGAAGGAATAACATACTTCTAACCTATGTTCGAGGTTGTCCTAGTTTTGCCAACATAGATTCCTTCTACCCTCTTGCATGATCTCGAACGCGAGTTTGTACCGTTCCAAAGACGCGGACCCCGCCTCGATATAGTTCCGAGCCTCTTCTCTCAAACTCCACATCATCAAAGCTTTGAAATCGTGGGCCCCACCCCCCGAATCGACGTCCCTCAGGATACCGTATTTCGCATTTTTCGTCCACCGGTGCAAGATGTAGCGAGACGGGAGCTCCCTTATGTTCATTATTTGGAACACCTTCAAAGCATGCCTACACAAAACACCTTCAAACTCGAACATCTTACAACTACAACTAATATTCAAATTCGACGCGTTAAATGCGACGGTATTCCTCTCGTCCCCGTTCCCGCATTTTTGCACCAAATATCGACATATGGCGCCTTCGACGTTTATCTTTATCCCAACGTAACTAAAGCATTCCAAAAGCTCCTTTTGAAAAACTTTGAACATAGTGATCGTGTAAAGGCGTCTACATTGTTCTTCGATCGGGTCTTTAGTGTGAATGACCGCTTGCAAATTGAACGAGTTGAAATCTTCCTTCCTTTCTTCTTCACGACGTTGTTCTATACCTTTCTCATACCGCACGACAAATTCATTGGGGGGCGTTTGTGGGGTTAATATCGTCGTAAAGTAAGATTTCAAGCTCCCGTCGACCGGTATGCCCGCGAAAAACGTGCCCTTTATGTGCAACGGGACCCAGCTTTTACGCATTCGATACATCTCCTTAAACCAACTATTTTCTCGAAGGTTAAACTTATTCATAAGCATATTCCAAGACGAATCGAACTCACTCGCGGTTTGGCTTTGGAAAATGCAACTTTCGTATTCGTATTTAAACTCGGCGTCCATCGATAGCAACGCGCCCAAATTCTCTTGCTCTTTGGCGAGTATTTGCCACGCGGAGAACCGATGGTGGGTCCCGGGAAAAACCCGAGCGATCGAATTTTGAATCGCTCGATCTTGATCGGCTATTATAGAGACGGGTCTTTGGCCCGACATTGCTTTGACCCACGATTGAAATATCCAAGTAAACGACTCTTCGGACTCGTCCGCAACTAGAGCACAACCGAGAAGGACAGGTTGACGGTGATGATTAACGCCGACAAACGAAGCGAGTGGCAAAAGATAACTACCTCTCCTATATGCCGTATCGAAAACAATCGCGTCCCCGAACTGAGTACAAGAAAATCTCGACCGTCCATCGGCCCAGAAGATATTCATCCCTTTACGCTCTCTCATTTCGACCCCGTAAAAAAAACCCGTATCTTCAGCTTGCTTGGATTGGAAGTAATCGAGTAGCAAATTATACCAATCACTAGAAATATTACTTTCTCGAACTCGTTTCACGAGGCTTAGCCCTCCGTTCGTTTCGATTAAATCCAAATTTTCCAACACATTGCTGCTTTCCTCTTTATACCCCTTTGACGCAACTGTAACGGTTCGACTAGGATCGATATGAGGGGCAATTTCGTGATTATGCTCCTTCTGAAGACGATCAACGACCCAACTACCCGAATCTTGTCTTTGTATTCTCATATACGCCCCACAACCAACTCTCGAAGGGTGTTGGTGCCCTTCTTTAGAGCACACGAATCTTCTAGAAGTAATCGACCCGTCGTTTTTGGACCGGAATAACTGACCGATCCTGATTCTGAACCCCATGCTAGACGCGTACGCGTAGTAAAACTTGTACGCCTCGTTTGCGGAGTTAAACTCGAGGCCTTTCCGAGGCTCGCCGGTGGGTCCCACGAGCCCGTTCGTTTCTTCCTTCTTGAGACGTTTCATGTCGACGATGCTCGTGGGACTATCATCCTCGTGCGATCGAATCCCGGTTCGACTGGCCCCGCCAGGTGTCGACCTTGGATTGGGGAAGCTTTTTCTTTGTATCCTAGGTGGACATATTTCACCCGAGGTTTCGACTTCGTGATTGTGTTCGTTTTTTATATTGGCTAGGACCCACTTGCCCGAGTCGACTTTTTGGACTCTTATGAAAGCAGGACAGCCCGTTCTCGAGGTTGTCTGAAATCCCTCTTTCGAACATACAAATCGCCTTGAAATAACAGAACCATCGACTCTGGATCTATATAACTGTCCTATCCTGATTTTGAACCCGACCCGTGTTGCATAGGCATTGTAAAACTCTTGTGCTTCTTCGGCCGAATCGAACTCTAACCCCACACGTGGTTCAATGTAAGAATCTGAACTTTCATTTCTATGGCCGTTGCTTTTTGGAATAATAAGAGGTGCTGGTTTAGTCCTCACGGTCATGAGATTTCCCAACTCTTCTCTATTCATGTCAGTATCTGCAGAAATCAACAGGTATAAAAATATTACCAAAAAAGCACTGTTTTTCAATGAATAACCATGAAATGTGGACATATAATACGAATTACGTATCATGATTACTCAAATAAGAAGGTTTAAATAATGCAAGCTCAAAATCAGAAACCAAAAAGTAAGAAATAAACTACACAACCTACCAGCATCTTTAGGAAACTACAGCCTAAGTTATAACTTTTTTAGCCTATATATTTTCTTGAAGCAAAAAGGCAGATTATAAATCAATTTAAAGGCTATAACTCGCCATTTCGAGCCACGACCATTTACCATCCATACAACCATATTTGTTAACATTTCATCAAATATTATCGAATGAACTCTAGTATGCCTATATACTCGAAAGACATAAGAAAAAGGGTAAAAGAAATGGAAAACCGCAGACCGTTCTAGGTTAGTAAACACATATGTGAAAATAGAACTCTGTTATCACAAGCTCTGCCAAAAAAAATTCAGCAAAACAATATGCAATTGCAGCTGAATCACAATTCACATAGATGCTCATCCACTCAAATACATAAACATTTCTAAATCAAAATTACGAAAATCATAATCAAACAAGAAACATGAACTGTAAAACCACAAATGATATAAAAATAATTCCAAACTTACCCTTTATGAAGCTAAAACTTATGGCTGAAAGACAAACCAAACTACTTGATATCTGACTCGAGCTCGATTGTTAAAAGCTCGTTTGAGCTTGTTTCGCAAACATATCAACCCAAGCTTGAACAACTTTTTGTTTGTAATAACTAGTAAGTCTTGAAGCTTTGCTTGATTAGCGAAAAATAACCAATTCATCTAAAAAAATCAAACTACTCGAGCTAGATTTGTGTTCAGTTCGATTAAAAGCTCATCTCAACTCTCAATTAATAATCAAAGAAGCTCAAACACAAATTCTAAAGCTCAATGTATTCAGACAAACTTGAACAACAATTCGTTCAGCTCGATTTGCTTTCAACAGGCAATAGTCCCAAACTTTTCATTTCCCAAATCAAACAGTAATACAGTCCAGTTTCAGCTACAAACAGACACAAATTCTCACCTAATTAACAACAAACAAGACACGAAACATAGCATAAACACACAAAAAACCCCAACTTTACAACAGATCAATTAACTTAATGAGAAAAAACAAAAATGAAATTAGGGTTTTACCTTTCGCATGTCCGCAGAAACTTAGACAAATTCGAACAAATTAGGGCACAATCCCCCTCAAACCACAGCTAAATTACATCAATTCGAGGATAATTAGCTCGCATTGTGCTGACAAATCGATTAATTCACGAACAGAACAAAAAAAGCACTCTTAAGAACCCAAATAAAATCGCAAAAGATTGATCCTTTGAATCAGAAAATGGATCGAAGACGAAAATTAGGTCAAATAAAATAAGGGATTTTGAAGATAATATTTTTTCAGTTGGATTTCTGGAAAGGTGGGATTTTTAGTACAACGGTGCGGTTTTGAGAAATGAGTTATTACAGGATAGTACGGAGGGGTAGGGAAGTTTTGATGTGTCCTCACATGATTTTGTAGAATTGTTCATTATGGTGGGGCTATTATGAGGAGATTTGGTCCTTTTTTCTTTATAGGAATATGAAATTATTTATTATTCTTGAAAAAAAGAAATTATGAAATTAAAAATTCATTAATTTTATCGAGCACAAGTTGAGTTTGATTAAATTTTTTGATAAAGCTCGAGGTCGATCTAAGAAAAATGAGCTTGAGTCTGGTCGAGCCGAATTTGAATTGATATAAAAAACTTAATTTTATTATATATATATAGTAATTTATATATTAATATATACTAATCAGCACGAATTGTTATTTTGTCGAAAAAGTTTGGTCGTAAACGTAAATTGGAATGTAAGGCCTCTCATTGGTTCACTTTTTGCCATTAATCATCAATCATACGGTTTTTGTATTTAATTTGCGGCCTTATGGTGCGTCATTTTGTGTATTTGTTTGTTGGTAGTTAAACAGTTAATCATCGAGTTTATGTTTTGTATCAGTTTATGTTTTATTATGTTTCCTAGTTTAATTAGGTTTAATTATATTTATATTTTTTTAGTTTATTTATAGTTGACTTAGGCGACAAGTCGTAACTCATGTAAATTATACATTATTAATTATATTATTAACAGGGTTTTCTCTGGTGTTGCTTGAGTTTAAAATAAGCACGTATTTACTAATTGCAAAAATAGGACGAGTTTTGAAACTATTTCTTATATCCATTGGGCAAGCAAAATATAACACTACTAATTAAAACATGTTAGTAGTTGTAGCATAGGAAAAAAGTAAATTATAGGAAAATAAAATTGATTTTTAAATTAAATTCTTTGTGTTAAAAATAATTAACTAAATCATACATTTCACTATAAAAGTTAAAGAATGGGCCTTTATCAGAGGGGCTTTCTTGGATTGGGCTTTTCTTAAGTAGCCCAAGAGAGAAAACCAAATGGGCCATACCTTTAAATTGAATTAATTGGAAACCTTCTGCACCGAATAATTATAATTACTAAAATTATTCTTAAATAAAATTTAGAATCACATTATTTTAATTTTAGTCATAAAGGAAAATGTACTACATAATTTGTATTAGATGGATTTAAGTGATTTTATGACTTTAAATCAACGGCATTTTTATTTATTAATGTATTTAGGAAGTGTTTGATGTATTTTAATAAATTAGATGGTGGCTCTTGAAATAAGTTATTTAAATTGCACTTAACTTAGAAATAAGTTCCAGTTCTACTTTTTTTTTATTACAAAATCAAACTAAATGGACCATCTAATTTAATTTGTTTGTTACATTTATTTATATTATGAAGATTTATAATTTGAATAATTATATCACTACATGGGCTTTATTACGTGTTATTATTATTTATTTATTTATTTGAAAATATTGATCTTTTGCCGTACAAACTCAAAAAACACTTTTTAAATTAAGAATAATATTAATGATAAAAATAAAAATAAAATGTTTACATGTTGAACTATGAATGTATTTAAAAATATGTGATCAAATACATCCATTATTCGATTTTATACTATAAATTTTTTGAAGAATGTGAAATCATATATTTATAATTATCTATGTATAATGGATATCATCTAAGATAGAGCTACCTTTTATCTCGACAAACTAATCTTTATTAATCTTCTTAGAAAAAACAATCTTTTATGGACTAATCACTTTTTAAGCATAAAATAATTTTAATCTAAAATACTTTACAATTAATTCCTCAAAAATGTACGTATTATAAAATCCTTTTGTACTTATAAGTACACTACAAAGTGTAAAATGTGTATCATCCAACTTCTAATTACAGTATAATATACCCAAATTAGAATGAAATAATAATCATTACCCCCATTTATAATTCATGCATGCAAAAAAACTTATGAGGAATCCTAAGCCTAGAGACCTTAATCATATTGTTTGTGACATAGATTAAGACTAGGTACATCATGATTCTACTATTGAAAAAAAAATTAATTTTTTTAATGAAATTACAAATTATTTAGATTAATGTTTTGCCCTTTTTTCGGAGTTTCAATTGCATTAAATTAATAAAAACGGCAAGAAAAGTTTATAATAAAGTTTACAAAAATGTACTAATATACTCACTCGACTATGATGAAAGTAATATTAAAAGTTTATTTGGAAACAAAAGACTTGACGTTTATAAAAACACAATCTTTCTGTTGCATAGAAAATGCGAATATATCTGAAAATATAGTGGTTTATATAGGCAAAATTCAAATTAATTTTTCACCTTAATTGATTGGATTAGATTAATTATTATTTCATAACTACTAAATTAAACTAATTGATAAATTTAATTATTAATTTAGCAATGAATGTCAATAAAATGGGATGATAATGAAGTTCTTAATTTTATATTAAACATTGGCATAGGAGTAAATTAGTGATTGACAGAACTACATGGGCAAATCACTACTAATTAGTCTAATTTGGGGCCTACCAATCTTTAGAAAATTCTAATCTGGCCCCTCTAGTTTTCTTGAATTTTATTTGCCCCCTATAAGTTACCAACTTACATTTTACACCACTTAATTGAAATTTCTAAAGGATATCAATTCTAATTCGATCGGGTCAAGGGTTGGGTTATATTATTTGACCCGATTGAGAATATTAATAAACGAATCTTGCAGTGTTTATGCAATTATAATATCACAACGACGTTCTTATTATTACAAAGGATAATATTGCAAATATTATTTATATTCGAAATTGAGAATATCATTATTTATATCTATAATGATTGTTAGACCATATTAAAAATAACTTAAATTTATGAATTTCGAGCTCCTTCAAATTTAAATTTCTCAGAATCAAAGTTATTTATGCAGTGTCATGCAAACAAAGTTCACCATATACATATATATACGGCGTGATTATATCAAATTCGAGTTTTCACAACTCCTTAATAAATCATTCAAAATACTAAAATACATATTAAATACGTAACTCCTTAATAATCACTCATCGATTTTATCGATTTCGATTATAAATGTTATAAAAAGTAGACAAATAGATTAAGATGACTTTTGAAATAGTGAAGAGAGTATGGATGAGAGGGAACATGATGGCCTCCATGCTTACATATCCATGCTTGAGGTTTAGACATTATCAAACCCTACAAAAATAATATCTTAAATTGCCATGAATCTCTTGGAACTCTCCCCATTACACAATCTTTTCATAATTATTCCCTCTTTCAATTTCTTTTTAATTTAATATTAAATGTTGATTGATTAGGTCAATGTAATTATATTTTTTAGCACCCCAAAAAATTGCATATTAGATTCAAAAATAATTTCATGCAATAAGAATAATCATTTTTCCATGGATATTGAAGCCCTAATGTGTATGCTTATTTTCTTCATAGAAGACTAATATATCATGTAGCACTACACTTAGTCAATATTCGTAAACTCACTAGTTTCACCTAGATTAATAATTTTTATTGCTATATTTAACTAAATATGATTGACAACTTATTTAAAATAAAATAGTACGTGTGTTTTATTCTTAATTGAACTCAAATTTAAAAAAAAATGTAACCTGTCTCATTCATATTATACATCTTTTTCCTTTTTATTCTCATCTATTGTAGTTTATTTTTCATTATAAAATGTTAATTTATCAAATTATGAATTACTTCTTATATTTTAGCTAAAGAAGTGCTAGAAAAATACTTCATCAAATAAAATGATAAAGAATTATATTTGATAAGATAAAGGCCATTTTTATTATGTGATGAAACTAAGAAAATTAGAATATATAATCTATTATGTTTGATCCTAAGGAGTTTCTCTCTTTTTTTTTTTTTTGATAAGAGATCCTCAAGAGTTTTATGAAATTAGTTCGGGATATTAATATATTGGGAAAAGTCTAACTCATTATATATAAATATTGTGATTATATCAAAATCTAAAATTTAGTATATACATAAGTATTTATATACATATAATAAAATTTGAAATCTCGAGAATTTTTTAAAAAATTCGTAGTTAATTTAAGGTGGGGCTTTTTTGATATAACCCCCGAGGTATGTAGCTTTGGCAAACAACCCCCGAGGTTTGAAATTTTGGTAAACAACCATTTCTGGTTAGTTGACCATTAGTCAACATTTAAGGTCATGGGCAAAATTGTAATACAATAATTTCAAACAAATATATTAATTTTCAATGTATTTATTTGGAATTATATTGAAAATAAATACATATTAATTTTATTTATTTGCAAAATTGTAATTTAATAATTCCAAACAAATATATTAAATAAATATATTAATTTTATTAATTTTATTTATTTGCAAAATTGTAATTTAGTAATTCCAAACAAATATATATTAATATTACATTGAAAATAAATACATATTAATTTTATTAATTTTATTTATTTGCAAAATTGTAATTTAATAATTCCAAACAAATATATTAAATAAATATATTAATTTTTATTAATTTTATTTATTTGCAAAATTGTAATTTAATAATTCCAAATAAATATATTAATTTTATTAATTCTAAATAAATACATTGAAAATTAATATATTTGTTTGGAATTATTAGATTACAATTTTGCCCATGACCTTAACTGTTGACTAATGGTCAACTAACCAGAAATGGTTGTTTACCAAAATTTCAAACCTCGTGGTTGTTTGCCAAAGCTACATACCTCGTGGGGTTATATCAAAAAAGCCCATTTAAGGTGTGATGTAGAAAACAAAGGAGGTAATGAAGTATGGCTTGCGTGGAGCAATGATGGAGCGTGTAAGTAAGGCTTTCATCAACTTCAAGAGATTTCATTTCTGTTGAAGGGCTCGAGAAATTTAGTGATGAGTAGT
Source organism: Verbascum thapsus (assembly GCA_963669365.1). Taxonomy (NCBI): domain Eukaryota; kingdom Viridiplantae; phylum Streptophyta; class Magnoliopsida; order Lamiales; family Scrophulariaceae; genus Verbascum; species Verbascum thapsus. The sequence goes on from OY770114.1 coordinate 9,671,647, forward strand.
TAGTGTTATTCATACACATTTACATACATGCAAAACACACACATATATGTGTGTAATAGTGTGTGTATTTGTTGATTTTTGATGGTCATTTTATTTTTTACTGTACATATATATATATATGCTGCACATATATATATATATATATGTGTAATGTGTGTGTATTTTATGATTCGTTGATGGGTCATTTTATTTTATATTGTACACATTATGTTTAATGCGTGTGTATTTTATGATTCATTGAGCGATTATTTTATATTATACTGCACACATATAAGTGTAATATCTAGTATTTTATGATTCGTTAAGTGGTCATTTTATGTTATACTGCACACATATATGTGTAATTCTGTGTATTTTATGATTAATTGATGTGTCATTTTATGTTATACTGCACACATATATGTGTAATTCTGTGTATTTTATGATTCATTGATGTGTCATTTTATGTTATACTGGTGAGATATGATGTAATATATATTATTAAATGGTCTAGTAATGTATGGTACATTGAAATTATTGGTCTCGATATAATATAGAATTTATGTGGGAGAGTGAGATGTGGAAGATTATAAGCACTTGAAAGTCTCCTAACATGTCTTGTTTTGTTGGCTTCAAAATCTTGGGAAGAATGGAAGCTTGCAACTATGAGCAATGATTAGCAAATGGGCTTATCTTAAAGAAGAAATCCCATAATAATAATACTATATTATTGGATTGGTTTCTCTTTAGAGTGAAGTAATAAGTGTTTAGAATAGATTGTGACAAGGATTGGAAGAATTGTCTTGAGAGGCCTAATTAAATAATTAATTATTAGGGTTTCTATAATGTTTTGTCTAATAATTCACGTAGTTAACATATATTTATTCAGTGAATAGATATTTCCTTCAATATAGTTTGATAGAGATGATATATACGTACTTGTCGTGCAACGACTAATGAAATGGAAAATGAAATATAATTTTAAAATAAAAAAATAAATAATTTGAAACGTAAAAAAATGGCTATAAGAGTAATATTTCCATTTAATTGTTGTCAAATGACTTTAAACAAATACAATTGAATCGATTGATGATATTATTAAATCGCTTTTTAAAAACTAGTTATGAACTAAGCCAATTATATATGTTGTGGGTGTTTGTTTACAAAAATAATTTAGTTGACAAGAAAGTAAATAGATCAAATTTTGAAAGTAAGGTTTTTAAAAGTAAATGGGATGCCTCTGAAAGAGTATAAAATAGTGTGAAAAATTCAAATTTAGTACACAAAAAGATAGAGTGTATAAGTTTCTTTTTAGTGTTTATTTAGCAAATTTAGTATATTCTAGCAAGAAATTTGGCATTTTGAGTATGAATTTCGTCAAAAAATTTAAAATCGGTTAAAAAATTTTGAAGGGAAAAATTTGTTTGAATTTGGGGTGAAAATTAATCTTGAATATGGGAATTTTGCTTGTGGGTGGATAATTGGTTTTCAATTTCAGCCTTTAACTCAAATACTCTTATTTTTTTTTATTTGTATTAAGTTGTTTAAAATGTTTGAGATTTTAATTTAAATTATTTTACAATGTATATGTGCGCATGCAAGCATGTATGGCGGCTAAAAGTCATTTGTAACCCTATAAAATTATGTATAATATTTGTCTCCCTATGTGTTTTTTAGTGGGGACTTAATGTTTCTAAAAATTGGTTCAAAAGTTTAGATTAAGTATGGGCCTTGTCATAGATATAGGGGGCATATTACATCATATGTAAAATTACATGGGACTTTGTTGTGACACATCCAAAAGTTGGTCAAGATGACATTTTAGTCCCTAGTAAGATAATTAATTTTATCTTTGATCCGCGCGGTGATGAACGTTAATATTTCCTAAATGATCTGTTTAAAACGTGAACTCATTTGTTAGCGATAGATGTGACTATGAGTAAATGGTTAATAAGTTCAGATTATTGTGCATTTTATTACAGTTGATGTGACAAACTTGTTCAATAACAAGTTACTTTGAGATCACATTTAAAAATGTCGATAACTAATACAGCAGTCGTCTTTCTCTATCATTTTTTCTCGCCAAAATCCCAACCCATTGATTTCGATCTATTGGGTTTACGTTAGTTATAATGTTACATATAAATTAAACCTAATGGATAGGTCGACAAGTTTGACTAATTCTCATCAATTTGAAATTTTTTATGATGCACTCAGAGCCAATACTCCTAAAACTTCGTACATGACAAAACTGAGGTAAATTCTATGACAAATTGGTTTCATAGATTCAGTTTAGTTTTCACCAGATAGTGGATAATTTGGTAAAATACTTCTATTAGGTTATCGAATAGTGGAAATTAAGTTGACTCCACTAAAACCAGTATAACATAAAATGACTAGATAATTTTATCCCACCCACCCACCATAAAGTATTTTATAGTATTAGATGTAATAAAAACATTGCTTTTAAAATATATCATAGATTTATCTCATCCAATTCAATCCTAGTTGGAAGATTTCCATTCAATCTTTTGATATAAAAAGTTGAGATCTTGTTCCGCTTCCCAAGCAAGATTATGGCTCAAAAATTTGTTAAACTTTATCCATAAAGTGTTCTAAGTAGTTGACAATTTTTCTTGAATCCCACAAAACACACACATACACACATGAGTGTGTGTATAGAATATATATAAATATAATATATATATATACTAATGTATGGAAGTTTGGTGGTAGGCGTGCATGAGATTGATGGGAGAATGTGGTCATTATTTGAGTGTGCCACCAAGCATACATTATTATCATTTCCCTCTTAATTCTATATAAAGAAATAAATCAAATAATCTTTTGATTTTGAACTCACATTTTGGAATCATTGTTGATCCAATTCTAGCTACATACTCACTCTTTTTTTTAATCATTTTATTTATTTATTTTTACTCTATTACTATCATCTCATTATATATATACTCCCTAGAGAAATACTTATATGTATGATGAGGTTAAATTTTTGGACTAAAGTAACTTAAAAGCTAAGGACCTTTTTTACTCGATTTTACGTTGAGTGATATTTAGCGGTCCTCAGATCGCAAGTATATGCATACGAATTTCCTCATATGAATAGTTTTGACTATGTCAAAATTATACTGAATCAGAAGCAAAGGGATAAAAATTTTTGGTAGATGTACAATAAATAATTTTTTTGGGAGTTTTCGGATTATAATATAATAATCGTAGTTAACCGTCTACATATAGTAAATTTTACACGAAAATTATTTTGGTACATTAATAATTGGGATTATCTTTTATTTATTGCTAATTAATTGCATGGCATTAATAGTAAGAGATATTTTATAGAGTCTTTCAATTTTTCTTGGATTAAAAAAACACAAGAATAAAAGTAAAAGTACTCCAATATATGGAAATTTTGCAAACTAAATCTAATTGCAATGTCTTTCTTAGGTGTAAAAGTCCATGCATTTCTTAATTAGATCGTAAAAAAAAGTATTTCTTTTAAGTTTGATAAGTTAATAAACTGAGCTTAATTGAATTTTCAAAAATCAAGTTTAAATCAAATATCGAATATTTTAACTTGCCATTTTTTATTCTCATTTTTATTTGTCTTTTTAAAATATTATTGATGTATTTGGAAAACAATTGATGATTTTGGGCACGACTCACATTCTTTATGCACACCAATAAAGACATAATTGTCCCTTTCAATTTATCATCCCTACCATAAGTTTGGCCATTCATTCATATATTTTCCTATTCTTTCTATAGTAGTTCATTCATCTAAGTAAAATAATATTTTTTGTATGTATTTTATTTCACGCGTATATGATAAATACAAAAATATTTTTTTCTCAAATATGTCTATGAATTGAATTATATATACTTGTTATATAAGTTTATTTTATAATATGAAATAAATCATATTGTAGCGTAAAAAAATCTCATTTTTGTGATACATTCTACTATCGTGTTTAAGTGATCGAGGCTCTCTCACAAGGTGATGGATGTTCGACGGAATAAAATTTATTTATTATGGCCATCGTTCTCTTTTACAAATTTGTGAAAATTATTATTATTAAAGATCATATTTTCACTCATTTAAGTTTAATATTGTTATTGTTTTACTTCTTATCAATAAATTTTATCTGTTTTAGTGAATCACAAGAAAAAATGTATATACATTATATAAAGAGCTATCTAGTCATTTTTAAGTTTTAACACTAATTATTAAGTCAAAAGATTTAACTATAATACAAAGTTGTTAATTAGCATATTGTTGCATGGAATTGTATATTCAATTTTTGAATCATAACTTCTTAGAAATCTAGCACTAATAAGATAATATGATATGATCCACTATTAGTGCATCTTTAGGTCAAAACCAAATGATGCCAAAACTTGGAAAATCAATCTACCACTGCACTCAAAATTCATTACATTTATCCATCTATTTTTCAAATAAATTCTACAAAATAAAATAAATCTATGGCCACTTTGTAATGGACCCTTAATTACTTCCAAACTTTATAATTAGAATAAATAGTAATTATTTTTAACTCTTTACCAAATTTCATCCTCCATTAGACTTGTACAAGATCAAGTTGTTCTAGTATTTAGATAAATATATAAGATTCATAAGATATTAATACAAATAACTTAATACAACTCTCTTAGTCTCTTTAATTTACATTTTCAGTATATATATATATATATATATATTTTGGGGCCCTTTAATTTTTCAAAATACCCTACAATTAAATCCATATCCATCATGCAGGAATGCTATTAAGCCATGAATTTACATTCATATTTTTGTCTTCAAAAAGATCTCACAAAAAGAATAACCATCATCTTGCACTCATTATGCCCTAAAAACCAATCTTTCTTGTTGCCTCACCAGCATGCCCCTACCCCCCTACCCCACCCCCCACCCCCCACCCACCCCTCACCACCTATATATACATACATCTCCTGTACAAGCCATAACACCTCAACTCCATATCCACACACAGTAAACAAATCATCCAATCTTTCCTATATTAGCTACTGTGTTTTCCATTTCCAAAACCCTAGTTTTCTTACAGTGATCAGTGTAATAATTTGCAGTATTTATCATTAATGGCTGTTTCCGGGTTCGAAGGGTTCGAAAAGAGGGTCGAGTTACGATTCTCCGGCGCCGGAAAAGGTCTCCGGCTACTGGACTTTTCCTTGCTGGAGAAAGTACTGCATGCGGTGCAGTGCACCGTAGTATCTGCTGTGGGCAACAAATACTTCGATTCTTACGTTTTATCAGAATCGAGTCTCTTTGTATACCCTACAAAAATCATCATCAAGACTTGTGGAACCACTCAATTGCTCAAATCAGTACGTTTATTGGTGGACCATGCTCTTACCATGGGCCTCACCTTGTGCGGGTGCAGGTACACCCGGGGCAGCTTCATCTTCCCCGATGCACAACCCTACCCACACACAAGCTTTGATGAAGAAGTTATCTACTTGGAAGAGAATTTGCCTAAGAATTTATCATGCAAAAAGGGTTCAATCATGAACTCGAAATCTTGTTACAAATGGCATGTTTTCACTGCATGTGATGTGGGGTGCATGGTAGGTATGGTGGACACGCATGCAGATGATTTGTACACCGTCGAGATTTGCATGACCGGGTTGGACCCGGTTTTGGCTAAGAAGTTTTTTCGCCGGTTCAACGATGGAAAAACCGGCGACTCGGCCGGAAGGGAAATGACCGAGGTCACCGGGATAAGTGATATCAATAAGAATGCTCTTATTTGTGACTACGCTTTTGACCCTTGTGGCTATTCGATGAACGGGATTGACGGAAACCGTTATTCGACAGTGCACGTTACTCCAGAAGATGGGTTCAGTTATGCCAGTTTTGAGTGTGTGGGGTCGGTTTACGATGACGAAAATGAGATTTTCGAGGTTTTGAAGAAGGTGAAAAGGATTTTCGGACCAACTGAATTGTCAGTGTCGACTACGAGTACAGTGGGATACGAGGCGTGGAACGGGATGGCAAAGGCGATTGAGCCGTTGGGGATGAGGTTGATGAGTTGCACGACGGATGAGTTCCCGGATGATCGAGTCGTGGTGTTTCAAACGTTCACCGCTTGGCGGTGATGGGGCGGCGGCGCGGTGGTGGTGGTGGTGGAAGTGGTGGTGCAATGATTATGACAAGATGTTTGAGAGATTAAAGGGTCAATTTGGAGATTAATAGTGGGAAACTTTTAGGGTCTAGGTGGAATTCTTTGTTTTTTTTTTGTCTTTAATTTCTTGATTATGCATGTTATATATTTGATGTCATTGGGATATTGAATGATGATCAAATGTGGGAAAAAGATTGAAAAAAGAAATATGGGGCAAAAAAAATGTGTTTAAGAAGATGAGGTTGGGGAAAATTCTATCATGATCCCTACCCAATGCAGCCGGTCGTTTTGGACCACACATTTGGGGTAGGGTGGGTGGTTTTTATATGGGTGGTGGAGGTAAAAAATCACCCACCCCACCTCAAATGTGTGGTCCAAAATGACCGGCTGCATTGGGTAGGGATCATGATAGAATCACCCGTGAGGTTGGAGAGATTTTGTGGGTTCATCATAATATTGCACCCCACTTTGATATTGCACGCCTAGAAATTTTGGTAGAAAGTGGGGATGAAAAAATGGTCATATATATTTGTATTTGGTGTTAATATTATGAACTTTTTACCATATATTTCTCATGTTTTTAATTAGATTTTATTTTCATTCTTATTATGTTATATTATCGATATTTATAGCCACAACGATTTGTGGGTTTTTCATATCGATTATTGTAATGATCATTTTTGTCATGTTGTTGATGAGTCGAAATCCTAGATTGCAAATGGTATTATTTCAGCTCCAATTATAATTTACTAATATGCCTATAACTTGTATAAATTTAATTAAAAAAAAAAAAAAAGGTAAATGGAATATATGAATCTCATATTCCTTTTCTTTTATAAGGGCAATTTATTAGACAAATAAATAGCATATTTCCAATAAAAGTCACAAGCATGCCTAGCTACAACATTATTAAGATTTCAAATCTTTTAAGACTTTAGTAGGTAATTTTGCTGATTTAATTCCATATTTTATATAGATGCATGCATGATTAACTAGACATAATATAATATATATAAATATTAAATAATCATACTCTATTATAGCCACACATAAACAAGGATAAAATCAAATTTTAAAAAATAGAATGATTAGTAATTTCTATTAGTTAGAAAAGTGCAAGTTTTCTTACATCAATTTATTTTTAATCGTCTTAAAGTAATTAATTTGTTTTTACAATTGTAACATTGTTGTTAGTATTGTTAAAAAATAAATAAAAGGCTAACTCAATTGTTTAATAATGTATTAATCAACAAATCAGATTCACTATAGTTGTGTGTTTCACTAAATCTTAAAAAAAATTAAGAGAAATATAATATTCCTACTATAACATGCTTGATTTTTAAAAGATTATCAATTTCTCTAACTAAAAATTTTTGCAAAATATTTTAGAAAAATAAAGCCTGCAATATATTGTTCTATTCACCTAACAAAGAACACAAGCATGCGCATAGAATGCAGTTGAGAAATAATTAATAATTAAATAATATTTTTATTGGGCTGAAAATCTGGGCTAATATTTTCACTTAATGGGCCCAAAAAGAAACTTCAAGATTGGGCTTTAGGCATCAATTTCGAATCGGATATCAAATAATATCCAACTAAATAAAATTAAAAAAATGGACTAAATATGTAATAATAAGTAATTAAAGGGACTATATGTTAAAATAAAACATTTTGCCTAACTAAAAGAAAAAAACACCTTAAACGCCGTCGTATCGGAAAATCGAACCTCATATTAGCAACCTATCTCCGTACACCTTACATCTCCGCCGCAGAGCCGTCGCCAGCTCAAACTGAAACCACCGGAAAGTGAACACCATAAATGGAGAATGAGGCGAAGAAGAACGAGTGTTATGTACTGGTGCATAACATAGCGAAGAGGCACAACGTCGGAACGCTCGCGCGCAGCGCCACCGCGTTTGGTGTGGCGGAGATAATACTGGTCGGGCGGCGAGATTTCAATGCCTTCGGTAGCCATGGATCCACCTCACACCTCCGGTTCCGTCACTTCCACTCTCTCTCTCTTGCTCGCTCATTCCTCAAGGTTATAACTCCGATTACTATTTCAATTATACAAATCGTAAAGTTACCTTTGTGTATCTATAGCTGTAATAGAATCGATTCGAATAAGTCGTTAATCAAGTTTGTTTATACTGTAATTGAGGTTCAGAATTTGTGTATGAGCGAGCTTGTTATGATTGTTAATCAAGCTCAAATTCAGACTGAGTTTTCATCAATCTCATTCAGTATGGATGTTCTTCATATTGGATATTCCTTGATGAATGTTAATGAATGTTCTTTACACATGAAAATAATGAACTTCTTACCGCTAATGAGACGAATCCTGAGAATCACATTATCGTTCTGATTAGGTTTCATTTTGATGTTCTAGGAAAAAGATTGTGATATATGTGGAGTGGAGATTACAGATAACGCCATGGCAGTTAACGAGCATCCGTTCAGGAAAAGCACCGCCTTTCTTCTTGGCAATGAGGTTTGCTACAATTTCCACATTCATTCCCTTTCAGAATTCGACTCGAAACTTAACTTTTTTGTGATTAGCTAAGTGTGCCAATGTATTAAAGAATGTAGAAGTAAAGCATTTATTCATAATCATGTGAATAAAAATGGAGTAAAATCTTCAGATGCTCATATGTAGGTGTACATAATCCATGTATTTGATCAAGATATGAAATGGAAGTTGTGTCTCTTTGTGTGAATTTAACAGTATGTACATATTAATGAAGACGAAAATTGTTTTTGCTAGCTGCTATTAATAACTTGGAATTGTCGTTCAATTGGTTTTTACTTTCAATAAATTGTATGTATTGACACTAGGTACGAAACGTGGATGCTTTGTGTGATAGGTATTAGATAATAAATATAATAGTTTAAATTATGCATATCTTTCATTATCTTGCAATTCTTTAGATTTATTTTATTTCTTAATTTGATTTCCTTGTAATCTCTATTTATAGTTCATTATCAATAATACAATATTCACGGGTTTATATTATTCAACAATAGGGAACAGGGCTTTCTGCTAAGGAGTGTGAGATATGTGACTTTTTTGTTTACATTCCACAATATGGAGGTGGCACTGCTTCTTTGAACGTTACAGTAGCAGCTTCAATCGTCTTACATCATTATGCAGGTATGGTGATTGTTATAACAAACTCGATCAATTAAAACTTTTCTAAAGCTTCGATTTGAACATTGTTGATGCATATTGCCTGAGATAAGTTTGATGTACATTTAGCAACAACCTTGAAAATGCATTAGTTCACGTCTTGAAGCAAGTTACTGCGGTTAGAACTAGTGACTTAGTTTATGAAGAGGACTTTACCTGATATATATACGAGGTTATTGACCGTTCAAAAGTAGGCAGCAGATTGCTTTAGCCTTTCAATTTTTCGCTCTTGTAATTTTCTGATTAAACGATTTGATTAATTATCCAATATTCAAGTTGGGCTTAGCTGTGTTGGAATGTTGTTTAGAACTCTGGTTATTAAACAAATGAAAGGCTATTTATACATATAACACAACATAGAACAATCAAATTTCCTATTAGGTATAAGAGAGTTCAACTTTAAGCTCTATAAACTTAAATCTTCAAACAATGTGTGCTGATTATTATTCATATGATGGCTTCAATTGATTGTTTCATAGTTTCTTTATTTACTACCTCATCAATTCTTTTCCAATTTTAGGATTAATAGAAATCTTCATTTTCGAAAAAAAATTGCAGTTTGGGCGGGATTTTCTGAGAGAACCCGAGAAGGCAACAAGTTTATTGTGGCTGAAAAACAAGCTAACCACATGAAACGAAATTACTGCACAGAAACAGCAGAATCGGTTGCTGAGGAACGAAAACTGAGAAAAGAAATTAACGCGAATGGGTTTTTTGATGAGAGCTTAAAAGATGAAGTACCTTCTAATCTTTTGGATGGTTTATTTGCTTCATAATGAATGAACATTTCCTATACAGCAATTTTAAGTTATGACGAAATTCGAGTTTCATTATCAATGTAGAGCTTGAATATTACTTGTAGAATCTTTCAATCATCACTGAAATGGTTGAATGTAAGATAATTTTGAATGTTATAAAAGATAAGACAATAGGAGACATTTTGCTAGATGGTAATATTTTCAAAGATGGATTACGTAGAATTTTGTGCACAAGTATTGCAAAAATTGTGGGATATTTCTATGATTTTGGTTCTTTAAACATAATGGTTTTACTGTTTTGCTACATTGAGGTTGGATTTTATATAATTAGTCTCACTATTTATGCAACTCCATTTGTAACTACCAAAGTGTGGATGCAAATCAATATGCTTGTCAAATTTGAGAAGGAAATGAAACTGAATTAGTAGTGAAAATAAAATAACATAAACTTAGGCCCCAATTAGTTGGCCACTAATTCTCCCAAAAAATCATTTCAGAATAAAAAACTACGAAAAATTCATTTGTTTAGCATCTCGTAAAAAAATTTTACAAAAAAATCTCTCAAAATTTCAAATAATTTGAATTTTTTTTGCAACAAATAAATTTTACTATTCATGATTTGACAGTTACTACAATCGATTAAAATCGATTAAAATGATTTTTTCGATTATCTTTCAAAGCCAAAAATTAAATTAATTACATATTCTAATGCAAAATAATGCAACGTTTAACTATTTTTTGACGCATAAATCAACGAGTTTGACTAAACAAATTTAATAAAAATTATATTTAAATATCAACCCAAACAAATTTCTCACAACAAAAAACATATCACATCAACCACAATCATTATTTATTTTTTCTCTCAAAATTCTCATATTTCAAACCACATTTCTCATTTTTTATCATGAAAAAATTTTTTTGAAGATGGACATACCAACCAATTGGGGCCTACATTTTTCTTTCAATTCTTGACACTAATGTGCTTATACAAGCTCATGTTCAAGAACAAAATATAGAGTAATGTTATATATTAACAACAGCTTGTTCAGAAATATCAAATATTATATGAAATACCATACTGGTTACATAAATTATAAACCTCATCTCAAGGTGTTGAAGGGTACCCTATTTCATGACTTTGTTAGGGACAAAGATAGAGCCGAAAACCGCAGCGATAACCAGTGGCAAAGTCATCAATACCACCTTCTGTGTAGACTCAAAACATGGATAGAAACACTCCATTGAGTTTGGATCCAAAAGGGCCACAACTGCAAAAACAATCAATCAGAAAAATGCATGCACAAAATCCTCAATCGAAGTTTATAACCCGAAAAATGCATGCCAAATGCCCTTTCTTATTCTAATACCATAGTATGTGTCGCCCTCGTTATCAATGTCGTTATCACTTATCAGTGTAGCTATCTTTAGAAGAAGGATAAGGATAAGCATGAGGAGCTAAAGGCGAAGAATCATGAAAATAAGAAGGATTTCGAAAAAATTGAAAGCCAAGTTAGAAAAGATTCAAAGCAAGTTGAGGAGCTTTGCCAAATCTTGAAAAGTATCAATGAAGCTGAAAAGAACTAAATTTTGCTCCGACTTTACTTCAATAGAACAGAGCAACATATACACAACCAAAACCATTCTATAGCAACATACTCACAAAGCAAATTACCTTTGTCTTGGTTTCACACATAACGCATACCGTGATATAGCCAGCAAGCTGGCTCAAATCAAGGCAAGCAATGACAACTTGGCACTAGGATTTCATCAAATTCTCCAAATCACTCACAATGGTTGATTGGTCCTCAGTTGGATACAGCAAAACAAATTTCCCATTTTTCTTCACACATCTTTTAATGCAAAATACTAAGCATAGCCCTTATACACTACTAATGTATGAGACACCCTAGAAAAAGATGATCAAACAAAGAGGTAATTTTCTAAAAACAAAACAAATATAATAATACCTCATAACAGAAATCTCTTTATGAATCATATAATAATTCCAAAATCATTCTTAGGAGCTCTAGGATAAACACTGTCAATCATGTGACAAACTCATGATTAATTCAAAACTTTAAGGCTCTATTTGATTTTGGTGAGAAGAACTATAAATGGAAAAAATGAGAATGATTAAAAATCAGGTCATAGTGAATTTCGAAAACCCAAATGTATATATATATATACACTACAAATTTATTATATATAATATATTATTATGAGTGATAATTTCATTGAAGATGCAAAGTTCCAGAGCTGTCAAATAGTATCACCACAACAACTATGCTACAACCATGGCTGCTTTTCAAGGTTGGTTAAAAATTTCCTGCATCAACTATCTCTGTAGTCTCCCCAACCTACTTACCATAATTGCTTTTCAAGGTTGGCTTAAACCCCTCTGTTCACAAAGCTAAGAACTAGTATTTTAGTGAAAGATATTACAAACCTTCCTCCATCAGACATAATTACAACTCAAATTCAAACCCTGTATAATGAAAATATCAAACCTCACCTTTTCCTGAAATTGCTCTTCATTTTTGCTCAGAATTCCAGATCTTGTCAAATCCGTATGATATGAACCTGTTGGGAGAACCCAACCTCAAAATCTAGCTATTGAAGGGGGATGCCCGATGCAATATCACACATATTGTTGGAAGCAATCCACCTACAAAACTTTGTACCCACAACATCCGATGGCTAGCATTCGCAATCGTCATTCAAGAAATAGATTTCAATACAATCATAACAGTCTAATGCGATAAGAAAAAGGCCAAATGTATATAAATATTATTATTATTATTAGTGATAATTAATTATTGAAGATACAAGTTACAGATCTATCAAACAATATCAACACAACTATGCTGCAGCCATGGCATAACATAAGTACATAACCCATATGCTGATATGCAAATAATCTCCCCAACTTCCACCTTACCACAATTCCCCAACAAAATTTGAGACTAAAAAGCACCCTTTTTTTCAAAAATTGCTAAAACCTAGTTATTTCAGTGAAAGATATCACATAATCTTCCATTTTTGCTCAGACTTTGTAAAAACTTTTTTATCCGTATAGTTGAAAAAAATATTTACGGATTAAAAAATTTCAGATCTGAGAAAAAACGAATATATTACCAAAATTTCTTCAATTATATATCAATCGAGGCGTAGCAATCGCCTCAACATCTTCGTACGTCCATCATCCAACTGGGAGATTTCGCTTTCGGAATCATCATCGCTCGATACCTTCATGTTGAAAAACGAAGGTAAAGGAACACATCTCGGAGATGGCGACACGAAAAACGCAGACCCGGCGTAGATATCGCTGGAATGTGGCCGGACCTGATTCAGAACGATCGCATGAGATTCAGATCTGAAGATTTCACCGATCGGACCGTTGATTTTCGCGACGATTGAACTCAATGGTTCTCTAATGTTTTCGCCGCCGCGAGCATCTAGATCGTCGCTTGATTTTCCACCGTTCATTTTCGCGACGATTGAGCTCAAAGATTCGCCTCGTCTCAATAGCGTAACTTTCCCCATGACCGGACTTCCGCAGGTCGAGATCTCATTCTTCCCTCGTTGATCCGATGTCGATTTCGGAGGTCTCAGCCTCGTCTCCGCCGCCGCTGCGTTAATTTTCCTCTTCGGAGATGTCTTCCTGTAGCCAGTATAGCTTTGCTTCTTGTTAACAATCAAATTCGTCTGATTCCCATTCGCCTGAAAATGCCTCCGGCGCTGAAACGACGGCGTATGAACGCCCAATCTCGCAACCAACACATCTTGCGGCCGTAATACCTCCGTTCCCATTACACACATCAAATTCCAGCCTAGAAAAACAAATCCTGCCCCAATAAATTTAGGGTTTGTTGAAAATAATTGAAATAAATCAGAAATCAAGAAATATATTATTAATATACATAAATATATATATTTCTTGTCTGATTCTACAACAGCTCTTCCTCTATGTGAGGGAGAATTATTATTTTTTTCCTTCAATTTTTTGTGAATGATCCTTTTCTCTGTCGATTAATATTGAAATATTTGTTCTTGTTGAAATAAAGAGTGGAGGGTAGGTTATAATGGGAAAGCTAGAGAGAGAAAAATTAGTGAGATAAAATGCAAAATTATATTTTGATACCTCATATTTCATAAATTAGAGTCTTAACAATTTGGGTACCAAACTTCTTTAAATAGTCACATTGACCCTAGGGATACTGAAAATTGAACCAAACTATTTGATATACGACTCGACCCGATAGCTAAAATCTCAATTCGAGTTCGATTTGATAACTTATCAAGACAAGCTTAAACAACATTTTGTATTTGATAAATTTTGAAGCTCGACTCGATTAGTGAAAAACAAAAACATGTACAAAATGATCAAACTACTCGAGCTCGACTAGATTAAAGTTCGTTCGAGTTCAAATCAATTAACAATCAAACTAAGTTTAAACACAATTTTTAAAGCTCGATTACAACTCAAACAAGTTTGAGCATCATGTGTTTGGCTCGAATCGACAGTTTTACACCCCTAATTGAACCCGGAATGACAGTCGTTATATCCAAATCATTTAGGTATTTTTTAATACATGATCACCATATTCAATGGTGTTAATCATGTCGATTTTAATTGGCACAGTTAAATCACGGAAAATTCTATAACACACTGAACCATTCAGAATTAGTATGCTATAGACCACATATTTGGGGGAATGTGTGCAGGATAAAATGACTCGTGGGGTGATTTGGACGTACCACTTTGGATTCATTATCGTTTTACTGTTTCTTTAGTTCAACAAGATATTAGTAAGTGCAGTGGGCGACATTACGTGTTTTATCGTTGCGAAAACAAAATGATATATGATATGGGTAATCACGTAAGATCGGTAAAAAAATTTTTTGATAAAGTAAATTTTATATTAAAAGAGGGCAAACACCCAAAATACAACAAACAAAGGAAACATCCTAAACATACAACATGAAAAGAAAGCTTGGTAACAAGAATCACCAAACATCAAAACACAAAAATCTGCATTACACTGAACGAGACCTATGTTCGGGAGGAAAAAACAACCGTAAGATCGGTAAATTTAAGTACTAAACATTTGGTATAAAAATGTGAAATTCAAAATTTATGGTGCTAAAATGCAATTTTATTAGTGAGAGCCTTAAAATTGTGGTACTAAAATGCAATATAAGGATAAAGTTGTGGGCGAGGTTTTCGACCTACCTTCGAAAATGGTCCGCCCTTGTGAATCATTAAAGATAAAGCCTAATAAATTACATTAAATTTTTATCATTAAAATGAGATTTATTTCACTAATTCCATTATGAAAAATAAAATATTTCACCATTTTACTATTAATTTTTCATTGTCTCATGTTTATACGATTGAATATAATAAATTTATTAAAAATTTGTGAATATTCAGTTAGTATAAAAAATTGTGTATAATATCAAATTAATTAATATTTACATTATTTCTATTAGATCTTTTAACTTTTCATATTTTATACAACATTGTTATAAAATTATGAAAATATTGAGAATTTTGTGGTTCGATTTTTTAAAGAGCTTTTATGAAAAAAAGTTTTAAAAAGTGAGAAAGGTTAGCCTTGTTTGTTTATGTTTTCAGATTTCATTTTTAACTTTTTAAATCTCAAAATTCAAAATAAACTTAACACACCAAATTTTCATCTAAATTTCTCTTTTTTCAACTCTACTTTTTCAATCTCCTATATAACTACCTATCAATCATATATACAATCTTTTACACATTTACCAATCAAATTAATCATTATTTCACTTTCTCTTTCATATTTTATAATTTTTATCTATATTTCTTTATTTTTTATTCATATAATCATTACATACACAATTATTCTACACAACATCCATCAACCTATCATTATTGATTTGACATATTTTACAACTTTCAACTTATTTTAAAACATAAACAAACAACTATCATTTTCACACAAATTTCCATATTACACAATTCCCAATAAAATTTTAAATTTTCATCTTAAAAACATAAACAAACAGAGCTAGAATTAAGCTCTTAGAATTAAGCAAATTCTTTAGATAATGAACTAAATTATATGAAAACTTTATTAATCAAATAATATACAAATAAAAAAACAATAAAAACTAGGATATTAGAGCTGGCAATTTTTTTGGCAATAATACGGACATGGTTTAAAATTTGTTTCGAATATGAGTTTCATTATTGAGGGCGATCTACAGTAAAGTCGTGTATTTGAATTTTGAGGTCTCAATCACATGTTTGATTCCTCTTAAATGAATGCATATTTGGTCTCTTATGCCAGATATATATAACCAATTTAGACTGATTTAACTTTTTTGTGTGATTTACAAATTATAAAAAAGTAGCCTATATTGAAAGATCTGCCACTATTACCAATTTAGACTGATTTAACAATCTCGTGTGATTTACAAGTTATTGCATGAGAATTAGCCTATATTAAAAGAAAATAAAATATTATTAATAATTATAAAATTCATATGAGATCCTTGTAAATTTAATATGTCGTATGTATAGTATTACAATTATATTTTATTATTAATTTCTCATTTATTGATATTGATTTGTCCTTTTAAATTTAATATGTCTTATGTATAGTATTACATTTATATTTTATTATTAATTTCTCATATATTGATTTGTCCTTTTAAATTTAATATGTCTTATATATAGTATTACAATTATATTTTATTATTAATTTCTCATATATTGATATTGATTTTTAATAAATTTTGCATTAAATCAATTTTGTAGCCATATTATATTGAACAATTAATTCTTTTCTCTATTAATACAGTACAGGGCCTATTGATGTCATTTATGTTTGACGAGGTGTTTATAGTAATGGAGTGCAAAATTAGTTTTGTCCTATTGATAAATACAAGTATAAATAAACAGGGGCTCAAGAGCAATATCCTAAACAAAAGAGGTAATTCTGCAATTATTCAGAATTAAAGGGTGCAAATTTCATTTTTTTTATCCCTCCCTCCAAAATGACTCACTATTATATCAAACTAACCACCGAGGCCACACCTCATTATCTTCTTTATAGGGTTAGGGTTTTTTTGTTTCTCGAAACGAATTAGGGCTTGTAAATTTGAAATTCACCGGAGCTAGATATGCCGAGACACCGGAGGAGAAGCCGCAGTCGAAGTCCAGGGCGGCGAAAGCGTTACGACGACCCCCGAGATCGCCGCAGCGATCGGCGTTCACCTGCACCATCTGGACTTCTCGTGCGCAACATCTCTCTCAGAGCTAGGTTGATCTCTTTTTCCTTTAACTATCCGAATAATATGTGCAAAATGGGATTTTATTTGCTCACACTATCCTGCATTCAATATCGTCAAGCAAGATTTGTTTAGATATCTTGAATGTGCACTGTGTTTTACTTATTGTACGCCGTGTTCGTGATATTTTGTTTTCTTCAAGTCGACGGTTGAGCATTGAATTAAGAATTTATGATTCATGGTGGATAGAATTATTGGAACGTGGATTCAATGTCGTGCATCATAGATTTTCGTTGTATGTGATTTTATGCCAAATATTTCGACTATATTTGACTTTGTGTAATTAAGATTCGTGTTAGATGAAATTGAGTAGAAAATTGATTCTACCATACACGATTCAGTATCGTGTATAGTAGATTTTCACTGTTATGTGATTTTATGTCAAACAGTCAGCTATATTTGATTATGTTTCAAAAAATTTTGCTGAGATTATTTAGTGAAAAATTTACGGAGAAGTTCGGGTGTTTGGTGAATGTTTGGTTTTATTTTGAGAAATTTGTATATTATTATTTTCCATGGGTGTAAGTTTCAGATGATTTATAGGTTCTTTTCCATGGGTTTTGATTTACCCATTTTCAGATGATTTATAGGTGGTTTCTTTAACGAGCTAGGGCTTGATTTTATTTTTAGAGGGAACAAAAGGTACTATAACAGTCAAATTTTTTAAGCTCTTGTGAAATATTGATTCAATATTTATGGCCAAAAGACGTATTATCCAAACACGGTTCTCCAGAAACTTTGGCCCAAAATATAACCAAAATGCTGATTTCTTAAAGAGAATGTGTAGCAAAATAAAAATAGTAAAGCATATTATTGGTTAGGAATTCAACATCTTATGTTTTAGTAGCGAAATTCACAAAGTTACTTTGATTCGTGAATATGTTGGACAAATATGCTCATTTGATCTGATTATTAAATCATTATAATGTAGCTTCTCTGATAAGAAGCAATTCTCTCAGTTTGAAGCTAAAATTTTGCATTCTGTTTGCTCTCTTCTGTTTGCAAACATTCGTATCTCTGAAAGTTGAATCGATGATGGTTATGTACTTGTTGTGCAGGCAAGAAGACCTTAAGGGTCCTTTTGAAAGATTTGGTCCACTAAAGGATATTTATCTGCCGAAAAACTACTACACAGGGTATGATTCTCGTGAGCGAGTTACTTATCTCAAGGAGTTTCCAGCGCCTTAATTCATATTATTTATATACATGTCTGAGTGAGTATAGTCATGGCAATGCAGGGAACCTCGTGGCTTTGGGTTTGTCAAATACCGTTATCCTGAAGATGCAGCTGAAGCAAAACGCCATTTGGATCGCTCAATTATTGGTGGACGTGAAATAAGAATTGTTTTTGCTGAGGAGAACAGGAAAACTCCTCAAGAAATGCGAAGGGTTACACGCACAAGGTTGTTCATGTCTATAGTTTGCTACTTTGCTCTTTTGTGATGGTGCTTTGTTTCCTCTAGAATCTTGATATTTCATAACATGCTTTAGTAGTGCTAAGTTTGTTTCTGTTTCTGTTTATTTGCAGCTCTAGGGGAAGCAGCAGAAGACGGAGTCCATCAGGGTCCCCTAGAAGGCGGCATCACTGTTAGTAGAAATTCCAACTCTATATTCCAAGATTTGTTGCTCTTACTATATTTTTGTGGCAGCATTTTCAGTCATTCTTTAGGAACTATTTTTGTATATAATCTCATCATCTTGCTGAAAGGTTGTGGTTTCATATGTGGCAGCTTATTCACGATCCCGTTCTCCAACAAGGCGTCACTCAAGGTCTGCTTATGACTTGTTCTTGAAATTTTATTTAAATTTCACACCTTTTGTATTATTTGGTCTCTGAATGTGTTCATCTGAATTCTCACCTTCAATTTATGAGTTGAATTAGGGACATCCCGTTCCTGCCTTGAGTTATAGATAGTTTCTGAGGGTCACATGTTCTGGTATTCATTTAAGTTTCTGAGTTTGGGCATAATAGCGTTCATTTAGCGTACACAAGTTGATAATGATTCACTGGATGGAAGATTTTCCTTCTGAAAATACAAAGTCCATTGTAATGTGCTCCGCGGTGCTGTATAGACAAAGCGAAGATTTAATGGCTATGCCTGTGAATGCTTAGTTAATGTGTCTGAGTTTCTTATTTCCCGTTTTCCTTGTGAGGAGAGGGGTTAAAGTGGTGGTTTATAATTTTCTTAGGAGATGTGTTTTTGAAGCTACCTTTCTCTTCTCTTATACCTAAGTTTGTTGAAGTATTAGCCACACACCAGTCTTGAAAGGTGTTCCTTTTGTGTTTATTTAGCTTCGAAGAAAGCATTTTGATATCCTTTGATTGATTGAGTAGTGTTTCAACTATGATGTGCAAAGTTATTTTAGTACGGTAGGAAAATATTACTTGGCTCCTAATTGATATAGTACAATGCGTTTAGAGTTTAGATATATATATATATATAATTATATACATATTTTAAAGAAATTTTAAAGAACTTTTAAAAGACTTCAAACTAATTAGGTGCTATAGAAAAGGTTAGAATCTTCTTCTTCGAAGAAGATTTGTGGATGTCAGATCAGGATCACCAATTGTTCGTGAAGAGGGGTTCTTCTTTGTGGATGTCGTTTCAGGGTTACCAATTGTTCGTGAAAAGGGAATTTCAGTTTTCCCACCTTCCGAGACTTAGTATTGATCTTTTGTTGCTGGATTTGTTGGAACTACTTGTGAATTTCTCTTAAGCATGTGTTCCACTGGATTCCAATGACACACTGCTTGGACTTATCCATGCAGATCTTAAATTGACAAAGAGAGACAAAGAATTCAAGACTAATAAAGAGAAATGAGAAAAG
The DNA here is from genome assembly GCA_963669365.1 of Verbascum thapsus. NCBI lineage: Eukaryota > Viridiplantae > Streptophyta > Magnoliopsida > Lamiales > Scrophulariaceae > Verbascum > Verbascum thapsus. The sequence goes on from OY770114.1 coordinate 9,691,920, forward strand.
GGATCGTAAAGTCAAAAGTACTTGCTTTACATTTTTGTCAAATTTCATCATGGATAACATTCAAAATCCACGGAATTATGTTTATTTATGCCTTTGGTCTTGTCATGCCTTTGCCTTACCTTGACGGGCAACTGACGTGGTATGATGTGTGAAACCATTATTAGGCCTAGAACACTTATATTTATTTCTTGTATAGCATGCAAGTTTGATTTCCTAATGTTGCGTATATCCAGTTAAAGAAAGAATCTAAAGCTTATAGTTGGCCAAAGAAAGAAATACACCTCAAAGAAGCAAAAGCCTTTCAAAGTTATTACCAAGTGAAGTGTGATGAAAATGACCAAGAAAAGAAAGTATGAGATTTCTAAATGTTGGGGCAAGGACGATTGGAACTTTTGTTGCTGATGAACCTGTACACTGCTATAAAGCTTTAAACAATGTGTAAATCAAAGTATATAGTTCATCCCGGAAATTCTGAAAAGCTGCAGGTAAAAGATCACCTTCAGTCATTAGGTACTTCAGGGGAGGTTTTCTTGTCTTTCATATTGAATGTATTGTTCTTAACTTTTTTACGGGTAGTGTATTTTCTTTTTAGTTTGGAGTTACGTGAGGTACTGATTTGAACCGGTTCCATTCGTCTGAGAATCAGAGATTGTATTGGCTGGTTTGATTTTATTTCCCGCATGATTGGTAATTAGTTTTACTTGAAATGCTGAGTTAAATATTGCTATATCTGACTAATTATATATTTGTTGCCCGTTTCTGTTAATAGAGACAGGGGCCATGGAAAAAAGGATGATTACTACTCTCCACGCAAATCAAGATCGGTGTCTAGATCAGTTTCTCCTAGGGATGATAAAAATTATGGGCCTAGTGAAAGGGCACCAAAGCGTTCTAGATCTTTATCCCGCTCTGTTTCTCCAAAGGATGAGAAAAATCACAGGCCAAAACACCATTCCCCTAGTCCTGGGGAAAATGGTCAGACTACTGGTTATGCACCAAGCAGGTCACAGAGTCCAAGGAGGAGCTCTAGGAGTCCAGCCAGGTCTCGTTCCAGATCCTACAGGTATGTATCGACTGAGTTTTGATCTTTAAGCTAGGATAGAGCCAAAATTTTTCGTTTTTGGGCAAACATAGATATTTTGATTCACATGAGAGGGCAATTTAGGAATTCGAAGGACAAAATGTTGCATCATATTTAATTTGATTTACGACATTCTGATTCAAATAAGAGGGCAATAGGAATTTGAAACACGATGAGGGAGTATTTCACTTCTGGGACTTGGCACCTCTATTCCCTTCATATCTTATTATAGCTGAAAGAGAAATCAAAATAGAAAATAAATTGCATTCATCTTTGAGTTTCCATAATATTTGATTTTTGAAGTTGTGGTGGTGTGTATGGATTGAAGGATTTGGAAGTCATGGATTTTAAATTCACCAACAAATCGATCGAGTATGTTTGGATTTCAAATCCCTTGACACACATTTTGATTTATTCTCTCCATCACCATTGATTTCAAATTACAGTAATTTAAAATCCTTTCTTCAGATCCACTCCTCAAATCTAAATCCCTCAATCCAAACACGCCCTTATTGAATTGAGATAGAAAATTCTTTATTGCATTTGCTACTACAGATTGATTGAATAAAATAGCTAATCATGGCTCTTTTATGCTGCCTGCTTTGCAGTCCTCGTTGAAGGCCGGTTTGATTCTCTTGGGAAGTCTCGTGTGCAGCAATACGATATAGCTTGTGATTATGATAATGTTGAAACAATGCTTTATGGAGGACTATGCGAATTCTGTTGTGTTTACTTTTATGCTTAGTGTAATTTCGTTCTGCTAGAGATTCGATTCAGGTTTCGACAAGGGATGTTTTTTAGGTGTTTGTTTTTTATCAGTAGTATCAGATATTTGCAATGTCAGGTCTGTATAAATAGTCAAAAACAGTTTATAAATATGCTTAGTTTGTGCTCTTCATCTTCTCTTGGTGTTTTTCTGTCATTTTAAGTGCTCATGAATTTATTTCTTTTTATTGGGACCATAAAATACATTATTTATATTAGTTGTCAAATGAATATCTGATGCAAAATGTAGAGTCTTTTCTGGATCTCTAAGCTGAATTTTGATCAAGGATTTGTTATGTTTGGATTACGGATTTAATGAGGGAAAATATAATGTTTTGTAAATGAATTTTTAGTGATATTTCCAGTAGACATTTAAATGGAAAAAAAAAAATTTAACGTAACCGTCCTAATGTTCAAATTTTGTTTCTTCTTTTCGACTATTTCTACCATTAGAGTGGGGTTTAAAATGCATGTTTAAACATAAGTATATAATTGTTCAACACGAATTAATTGAAATAAAATCATTTCAGTTTTGATTAATAGAGATTGTAAAGCTAATTAAAATGTTATTATCTAAAATATACATTATAATATGTGAAATTCTATGTGTTATCGAATTTAACAAATTTTATGATAGATATGACATGGATTTTATTAGACTCGTTGTATTATATATTTTTCATACAATATCATAAAAACTAAATTAATTAATGGGCTGCCTAGTTGGCAAGTGGGCTGTATAGGATTACATGGGCCGGGGCCCATCACACAGAGTTAAAACACAGAACAGAAGCCTTCTCTAACCTTACACAACTACAGACGTAATTCAGTCTCTCAATCGACACTGGTAAATTTCTCTAACTTCATTTCTATTTCTACGCGAAAAACCGGAAACAAAAGCATACTTTTTACGCTAATCTATGAATGAAGTTGTGATTTTATATGTATTTTGTATGTCTCCAGAAGTTTGTATGCGAGCAGAAATGTGTTTACCTATACATGTCTGCCATGTGCTTGATGTTATTCCTGAGAGAAGCTTCCTGAAAGATTGTATTTAGAGTTGATCATCTTGTTACTTGTATAAGTTAGAGATTCCAGTTAGGTAGTAAATGAGTCGAATCGAGTTTGTTATTCAAGTTTGTTTGAATAATTATCGAGCTTCAAAATTTAGGTTTGAGATTGGTTTTGGTTGTTAATTGCGCTGAACTCTGGCCTTTTTGTACATATTTGACCATTTTTCACTAATCGAGTCAAACTTATCAAATACATAAAAATGTTGTTCAAGCTTGGTTTGATATGCTAATGATCCAAGCTTACTTTTACCGCATAAGATTTTACCGAATGATCTGAGTATCGAGATCCTTGGTTCATCCTTCAACCCTACTTCCAGTGAGTATTTTCCTCGATGCTGTGAATTTATTTTCTTTCATGGTGGTTTGTGGGTTGATTATTGCAATGTTTTTCTCCAAACATTTGCCAAAAAATACAAGCGCCGTGGGTTCTGTCAATTATGCTTCTTATATGTGTTGACTTAATTACGTCCATTTGTGTTGCTTTACTACTTATCTAGTTGTTCTCACCATATGTTATTATCGAACTGGGATATAAAAAGATGAACTTGCATTGCAATTTGACTTGGTTTTGCTTGTGTTTTATTGTGCTTAATAGAGCATTAAAGATGGGTGAAAAAAAGAAGGCTGGTGCCATGTTGGTGAGGCTGGTTTCGGCAGCTGGAACCGGATTCTTCTATGTGGTGAAAAAGACTAAGAGGCTCCAAAGCAGTAATATCAAACTTGAGTTCCGAAAATATGACCCTCGTGTGAATAAACATGTTTTATTCACCGAGCAAAAGATGAAATAAGTTGAACTCGTTTTATTCACTTGTCATCTTTGTCTTTTCGACTGATAGTACTGTTATTTGGCGATGAAATTTTCCATTGACGTTGGGAAATTAGAGGTTTTATCACGTTTAAGTCTGTTTTTTGTGGTGTTAATGTACTAAACTGGCTTGTTCTTTCGACTACTGTCTTAAATTTTTAGATCGTGCATTTATATGTTGGCATTTGCCAATTAGCTAATTATTTGCACCCTAGTCCTGAGCGGTAGGGATGGAAACAAGCCGAAACTTGGTCATTGTTCCAAACTCAAGCTCGAGCCTTATTATACGAGCCCGGGCTCAAACTCGTGAGCTTGGGTTCGAGCTCCAGCCCGCTTGTAAATCTAAAATTTACACAGGAAATTTTGAAAATTTGAATTTTTTATATTAAAAAAAAAAAAAAATCGTGAGCGGGCTTTTCTCAAAAAGAAGTGGGCTCGAACTCGTTCAAGCTGAGTTGATCAGGTCTGTTGTTCATTAAGATTTTAGCTGAAAACTTTACTACTCGTTCTAATTGCTTTTCCATGTCTTCGGAGTTGGATTTCTATGTATTTGCTCGACTTGAAGTTAGTTCGTTTATGTATGCTAATTTTAGTTGCTCGTTAGGAAATGATGCTATAATCTCAAATTACCCGTTTTCGGACATCTCAACAGTTATCGTTTGTGTTAGGGCCACATCGGGACCCGCATTTAAGGTGGTCAAGATGTCTCGATACTAGCAAGTATAATCGATCTTGTACATATGGATTTGTACCTAGTGGTATGTAATGTAACACTAGTTATTTAAATTGGATCTCAAAATACCATTTCCTTTTGGAGGTTATAGTTAATAATCAAAGGAATTAGTTAGTCAAAATGAGCATGAATTTGTTGTATATAAATATAATTAGAATCAACATAGAAAGAAAGAATGGAAAGAAAATTCTTTGTCATCTACTAGTAGTACACTAATCATATATCCATTTATTAATCAATCCGAACGTAAAATCTTATCAAATACAAAACTATTTAAATCTTATTGAATTTGAAATTTTTTATATGAGTTTGATTTGACTTTTAATTGAGCTGAACACGAGTCGAATTCGAGTAATTTTATATATTTTATTTATTAATAGACTCGAGCAAATATGAAAAATTATTTAAATTTGTTTTGGCGTTAATAACTCAAATTTAAATAAATTTTCAATAATTGATCTCGAATCGTGTATCGAGTATTATGAGTATGCAGACTCAGTTTAGCCCATTATCATATAGTTGGGCTGGTCTCTTAAGCCCGGCCCATCATCATATCTCATTTTGTTTGTACGATCATCAATAAACCCTCACCATATTTACCCCCAAAACCCCTCTAAATCACCATTTAATTTTGTTTTTACCCAGCAATTTTGCTCTCAATTACAATTCAGCTTCACAAAATCTCAATTGCAGTAATAGTTTTTGCGCAAATGCCGCGGTACGCGTATCTTCATCAATTTTCTGCGAGTGGTTTTGATGTTCACATAAAATTAGGGTTTTTGAAATTGATCGAATTACTAAGGTGGTGTCCTTTTTTCTATGCAGGTACTACTGTGATTATTGTGATACTTACTTGACTCATGATTCTGTAAGTAAATTTTTTCTTCTTTTTAATTCCACTGATTTTTTTTTTGAGTTTTGATGTGACTTTATTTACTTTTCTCCGTTTTTGAGTTGTGGTTCATACTATGATTTTTCAGTTTATGATTCTTATTTCTTATAATATGTTTGGTTATATAATCTTTCTGATTGAATTTGAAAGCTCATTTAATCACATTTGAACATGGTGAGTTGTGTTTAGGGGTGTAAGCGAGTAGTTGTTCAAGCTTGTTTGAATTACAATCAAGTTTCAATTTTTGTATTTGAGCTTCTTTGATTGTTAAACGAGCTGCACTGTTAATCATCGAAGACGAGCCGAGCTCGAGTAGTAGAGTTTCTTTATATGTGTTTTTATTATTATTTTACTAATCGAGCGAGCTTTAAAACCCATCTGACACAAAAAGTTGTTCAAACTTGGTCTAATATTTTAATGAACTCAACTCAAACGAGCCGAGTATCAAGTAGTGTGGTTCGTCTTTTAACTCTAGTTGTGTGATTGAGCTGTGAGAAACGATTATTTTAATGCCTGGTTATTTGAATTGTGGGAAAACATAAATCTAATATTTGCAGTAAAATAGTAAGCTACATTTGGATGTGTATGAACTGTGAAGACTTTTCAAAAGTAGATCTTGTATCTTTTCTAATAGATTATATTTTCAAATTACTGAATTTTAAAATTAACAACCAAATAATTTGGTATTGTCTTTTCTCTCTGTTCTATATTTCCTGCAAGTACCGTATTTTGCTTGATGCTTCAGCATGGTTGTCATAATTGCAAAGATTGACTCTTTGGTTATTGGCCTAAGAAGTCAAGTTTGAACTTTCATGTCCGTAGGCTCACTTAGGAATCGATATTTCTCTTAGGTCATTATTTCAATCTTTTTTCATTTTATAAGTGTTAATGATTTCTGACATTATCTTTGTTTTTTTCAGCCTTCTGTCAGAAAGCAGCATAATTCTGGCTACAAACACAAGGTATAGACGACTGATTCATATAATAATTTTTATGTTTTTGTCAATTTCACCGATGCTGAATATATATTTGTATATTCCAGGCTAATATAAGATCTTACTACCAAAAGTTTGAAGAGCAGCAAACACAGATTCTGATTGATCAAAGAATCAAGGAGCATCTTGGGCAGACAGCAGCGTACCAACAGATTGGCGCAGCTTATAATCAACATCTTGCTGCTTTCCCCGGAGCACGCCCACGCCTACCTGTCATGCCACCTCCGATGTTGCCTATTCCAGGAACAATGCCCCCCCACTTGGCCTCGGGTATTAGGCCTCCTGTCTTGCCAATACCTGTTCCTGGTGGTCCTGGTAAATCAACTATGCATGCTGCTTATTTTCCAAGAATTACATCGATAATAGAAATTTTTTGCCCTGTTGTAAATTAATCAGATAAATAAATGATTTAAATGAAATTTTAGATGCTAGAAGTATGTGGGCCTTTCTAATTAAGAAGTATTTATTAGACTTAGCCAATCCCATGAGGATGTGATTGGATGTGTTTTCATCTCATTCTCGACTGTCATTTTGAAAAATGGGGAAATGAGTAACATCTTTTTCTTTCAAAATGGTAGGGATGTTTGGTTATGTTTTTGAAAATGGTTGTAGTTGAGTTGACGATCGGTGATGTCTGAAGTAGAGGCCATGATCTGTGAACAGTATTGTATATAAGATAACATATAAATTTTTGTTAGTGGAAATTACCAAAATCAAGCCAAAAAAGAGCATGTGAAATGCCGAAAATGAGTCTTGAAATGTGTATAAGGTTGTGTCGGTCAAATTTTTTAATTTTTATGAATAGCAACATAATCGTTGCTGGAGACACTAGTTCTTCAAACTGAGAGGTCAAAGAGAGGGAACTGAGTTAATATTTTCATCTGAAAATTGTTAGAACGTGCATCATTTTCAAATGAAAATGGAAATAGGTGAGTAAGCCTAAATGATTCAGTGAGCTTACGGAAATAATCTCTCGTCTTGTTTCTTCTTGCTGCCCAATTCCATGCACTACAAAAATGAGAATAATAGAGTGCAAATAAATTAATTTCGTCATTACTAAATTTTACATTTCGGTAACTTTCAGGATATGCACCTGGAGCCATGGCAGCCCCAGGTACAATGCATCACCCACCTGGTTCTTCCTTGCCCCCACCACCCAGTGGACTGCCACCTCCTCCGAATACAAGTGCTCCTTCAGTTCCAGGAGGTGGGCCCCCCTCTAACTCTAATGGTGTACCGCCTGCTTCTCAACAAATGTACAACACGGGAAATGCTGCTCCAACTTCTGGGGGCTATTCTTATCAGCAGGCCTCTTAGACCACTCATTGATTTGTTGAAACGGTATGCGTGGTTTTAAATTTGCTTAATGCTTGCTAAATAATTGTGTAAATTGCAATTTCTCTTTGAAATGTTTCTAGTTTTCTAAGTATAGAGTAAAAGGAGTCATTCGTTCGACTATTTTCCTTGTTTCTTAAGAAACTAAAAAGAGGAAAACATATATGAGACAATTAAATCTAAATAGTTGAGTGTTACCAAGCATTCATTCGCAAGTGACGGTCGATTATTGCCCTTTTGCTCTCTGAATAAATTTATTAGAGAATATAAATAGCACGAGACACTTGCAAAGTTCAAGATTTATTTGTTTCAATCTATTTCTAGGCCACCAATTAAGAAAATTCGGCTGGCCACATTTATCCATAATTCAGGTAGTGATTTTACAATTTTAGAATCCTACCAATTAGTACACTGTCATTTTGTACTTTTAGAGTTCTAATATACGTTCCTCTCAAAGTTATAACAATTGTTAAAAGCATAGTAGTAAACATAACACATGGTCTCGTATTTGATAGTATTGCATATTTGGTGATACCGAGTTGTTGAATCTGGCGGAATAATTTGTCTCAGAAAGCTTTGACATGGAATCTTTAACTCCATCGGGCTAAACTACTCTTTATGATATTGTATTTGACCGCGAATAGATTCTCAAGTTTCATTTCAGGACCTAATAATATTTCTTGTGCTATGTTTTGCAGGTTAGAGTGTTGAAAACTTAAAGCTGTATAAGAGCTTATCTAGCATCCAATGGAATGTACTATTTCATCTATCCCAGACAAATTTCGACGTATTTGTAACAAAAATATTTTCTCGTGAAGTTTATCATTGACTTGCTTCGTAATTCTTCTAATTTGCTTCAGCTATTGATCGTGAAGACGAAAAAGGTTTATGATCTGAAAGGTTTTTAGGTATGTTTCTCAGCTTATTTTGTGTTAAATAGGCTTTATAAGCCCAACTTTTTTATTTTCTTTTATCTCCTGCTTCGAGCATTCGGGTTTTATGTGTAACATACTCAACATGAAAATATTAGCACGTGGTACGGATAGAATTGCACAGAAAAATAGTCGATTTCAAGCCATACCTATAAATCTTGGATTTCAAGCCATACCGATAAAACTCTTAACTCAATTTGTATACAAAGGCCTCAAACATATACATTTGAATTAAAATTTTGAAATAAAGGCTCAAAAGACTCGTACGATTTGCATCAACGAAAATTTAAAACACTGGGTTTTACTGTACAGAACAATACGTTAGACAAGATGGACTAGAAAAGTTTACGATCTTTCTATTCTTAATCTGAACGAGAAACACCATAAACGAATCTATGAAAGTGATAGTCATTTACGACAACTGCATGTAGAAATCGATCAAAAACCAGTTATCATTAAAATGAATACGAAAAAAAGTTGATGAATCAATCCCGTCGTTAATCAGCAACAAAACAAATCATCAAGAGGAAAATATGAAAAACGAATAAGCGAAATATCAAGTATTGAAAGAAGCATTTCATATTTGCAACAATGAATGGTTGTAATTATACCAAAAGCTCGTGAATGTTACCTACATCAATCAATCACGATAACTTCTATCTTAGAAGTTTGTAATTATACCAAAAGCTTGCAAATGTGACCTTATGATCACCATATATATATATATATATACATCGCTTAACTTTTCTAAAACTCTCTACCAACCTCTACCCTACCTCATTACTCTTCTCCCCTCTTATAGGCAAACATTAGTAGTACTATTATAGATAGATATTACATCTTTTCAAACTTTGTACAGTACTTTATAAATATCTACTACAGTAATAGCTATCGTGTCCTTAAGTGACCAGTAAATATATATATATATATATAACCGATTATACATCAATCAATCATGATAATTTCTATCTTAGAAGTTCTCTCACAAGTAGAAGTAGAAGCCGGATCAAGCTCAAAGTAACACCATTAAAACGTTTCTCCATATGGAACAAAGAAACTTATGAGAAAACACAGACATATCCTTCACATGGATCACTCCACAAAACGTTTCGTCTCCGAATCTTCGACTGAAAAGACAAGAATACCCTTCTACCTTCTTCAAGAACCCAACATGCAAATCAACAAAATCGAAAACCATATTCCTTATATAACGCCTCTTCGGGTCCAAATATCGTTTCGCATTTTCTTGGATATACCTCACAAGTGTTCTTTCTCTATATGACTTCTTTCCAGTTCACTAAATGTGAGAAAATTGCATGATATTTGATAATTTCACTTTCGCCAAGCTTGGATCTTCAACACGAAACCGACAAACCCTCGTATACCCATTTCATTTCATAATGGTTATTATCGGGATCAGATTCTAACACAAGTAATCATTAAATTGTGCATCCGAATATTCCAAACTTTTCGAATTTTAAGCGATTTTTTGTATATATATTAATTAATAAATATTTTTTAATCCAGCTCGCAAGCTGGCAAACAAGTATTTTTGGCTCGAATTCGGCTCACTTAAAAAACTCGACTCGAACTATTTTCGAGCCGACTTGACTCGTGAACACCTCTATTATTCACATTAATTGTTCATTTATGTAACCAAAAAGGAAAAAAACATGCAATAGGAAAATTTGCAAAAAAAATAAATAAAAAAAAAAAAACATTTCAGCATTTAGGTACTGTGGCTACAATATATTCCCTTTCCACAATTTCTCTCAAATTCAAAATTTCAATTAACCATTTCTTCCCGCTTACACACACACTTCATCTCTCTCTCACACACACTCACGCAAAAATAACCGATTATCTCAGATTTACGGGACACCAAAAGCATGAATCACTACCATATTTATGAAGCAATCGGTCGAGGCAAATGCTCGGTAAAGTTCTAATTCAATCGTTATTCAATCCGCGACCAAATTCCGATTTTTAGACTGTGTACCAAATTCCGATTTTTATTTCATGTGTTTTGACATATTTTTGTGAAATTTATACTAGACTGTGTACAAAGGAAGGAAGAAGAAGACGATCGAGTATTTCGCGATTAAGAGCGTGGATAAATCTCATCGGAGCAAGGTTCTTCAGGAAGTAAGCATTTTTTGCATGAAACTGTTTGATTTTACAATTTTTGATGTAGTGTTGGTGGTTTTTGGAGTGTTTTTTTAACTGATTACTTTATCTGGGTTAGTTTATGAACTTGTCAATTTTAGTGAGATGTTATTTTGCCTTTTTTAATTTGTCTAATTATAGGAAGGCAAGCTAGTAAGTAGGGATGGAACTTACAGTGTCCACACTCTACACATGTTTGAATTGTAAGAATATTTTCAATTTCCATCAATTATGATATCAATGGAAATTATCTTTCCATTAATGTGGTCCATGTCAAACACTTTAGACCAAGATTAGAGGACTACAATCATGCAATTAATTACCTACAATAGTGGGATTATGGTTTTGCCCACTAATGGTTAGTGGCATTGTGGTTTGTCCACTATTGATGGTTATTGCCCATTATTAATGGTTAGTGGCATTGTGGTTTGTCCACTATTGATGGTTAGTGCCCATTATTAATGGTTAGTGTGATTGTGGTTTGTCCACTATTGATGGTTAGTGGGATTATGATTAATGCCCATAATGATGGTTAATGAGGCTATAAATACAACACCATTTGAGGTCCCTAAGCTCATACTTACATTCATAAACCAACACCATTTAAGGGTGAGTTTGAGAGCTTAGAAGAACCTCAAAATATTTGCCGGAATTGAAGTTCAAACTAGCCGGAAATACGTAACAATGGCCGGAGGTAACTCGATCTATATTCGCTTCCGCTTTAACGTGTTCATATTGTTTAGAACACATTTATATGTGTAGCTTTGATTATATGCTAACATTTTGTATCAGAGCGAGTAATCGCCTCTGCCTTGCTTACGAAATTCGTTATCGTTTTTGAATGGTGATGAATTTGGTAATTTAATAATTTGTTGGATAAATGTGTCAATGGACTATTCATGTATTGAGTCATTACTGTATAAGTATAGCCACGTAAGTTACTTGTATATGTATGCATGAATATATATTATTGCATGGCCACATATATATATATATATATATATATATATATATATATATGCAGAAAATGGTTCTTAATCTTATGGTGTTGGATTAAGGTTTAATCCAAATTAATTGGCTTAATTTGTTGTCAAATTTGGAATAGAATAAACTGTTTTGAGGGCTTGATAATGATGTTTTTGGTTAGTGCTTGTAATTGGGCCTAACGTATCCTGTAATTGATTAATTGATATGTGATATTCAATTATTTGCATTATTAAGAATTTTATGCAAATATTTTATTTTAATTATATTGTATTGTTATACCGTTTAGAAGTTATATTTTAAACATATAACATTTAGTAATGGTTAACACAATATAATTATAGTTTTGTTATATTGATCCATATGGTCTTAATTAATTAGAGATTAGCCACAACATCTCTTATTAATCAAGATGACATCGAATAAACAAAGTTGTAGTTAATCATACGATATATTATGAAATTTACCCACATGAATTTTATAATTTTATTTATGATTAATTAGGATAAAATATCAAATTATATTTCCTAATTAACCCACAGGTATTAGGAAAAGGAATATATTTTGATAGTTTTATCATGATAATATGAATTCTTTTATATAATGAGTTCTACACTTTATATACATAAAGTTGGGTATATAAAATAAATTGAAATGTCAAGTGATTAAATTTTATTAATTAGGGATTAGCCACAACATCTCTAATTATTTGAAATTTATTGTCGGAATCACATATGGATACTAGACATTAATTGTAATTAATCATGTGCAATATTATGAAATTTACCCACAGGAATTTTGTAATTTTATTTATGATTAATTAGGATAAAATATCAAATTATATTTCCTAATTAACCCACAGGTATTAGGAAAAGGAATATAATTTGACAGTTTTATCATGATAGTATGAATCTAATGGAATTAACTTTAGCCCACAGGCAAGTTTTATGTCTCTAGAATCATTTAGTAAAAACATGTTTGTACATTGGTAAAACATGATATAGTTATAACCTTCAAAACAATTTTGTTAATGAGCATGTACTTTTAATTTGCAGTAATTTTTCCTGGAAATATTTCTGATGTCAAATGTGACATTCCTGAATTAAGTGGTGATAACTTACCATTCGTTTGTTATGAATCTAATATGGTTAATGTTAATCATAATACATGGTGGATTGATACTGGGACTACAATCCATGTTTCGAATACCTTGCAAGGTATGACAAACCTAAGAAAACCAGTAGACAGTGAAAGATCTATCTATTCGGGCAACAAGATAGCTTCACATGTGGAAGCCATTGGGACATGCAGTTTAGTTTTAAGTAGTGGTTCTACTTTACGTTTGGAGAAAACGTTTTATGTTCCGAACTTTGCAAGAAATTTAATTTCAGTATCTAGACTTTTACCATTTGGATTTTCCTTTAACTTTTCAGACTCTGGTTTTAGTATTATTAAAAATTCTGAAGTTATTGGATATGGTACATTGTCTGATAATTTATTTCATCTTAATTTGCAAAGTGATACCACTCATAATTCTATGCATGTTAATGTTGGTTTAAAAAGATGTATTATGAATGAGGATTCCTCTATGTTGTGGCATCGGAGATTAGGACACATCTCCATTGAGAGAGTTAAGAGATTAGTAAAGGAAGGGGTACTTGGTACTCTAGACTTTACTGATTTCGATACTTGTGTTAGTTGCATTAAAGGAAAGCAAACTAACAAACACAAAATTGGTGCTAAGAGGAGTTCTAACTTATTAGAAATCATACATACGGACATTTGTTGTCCGGACATGAATGCTGAAGATCCAAAATACTTTATCACTTTCATAGATGATTATTCACGATATATGTACCTCTACTTACTTCGTTCCAAAGACGAAGCTTTAGATGCCTTTAAATTGTTTAAGGCTGAAGTAGAGAATCAATGTGGTAAGCACATTAAAATAGTGAGATCAGATAGAGGTGGTGAGTATTATGGTAGATACACTGAAAATGGACAAGCACCTGGGCCATTTGCAAAGTTTCTTCAAGAACATGGGATTGTTGCCCAATACACTATGCCTGGTACTCCGGACCAGAATGGTGTATCAGAAAGAAGAAATCGAACTTTAATGGACATGGTGAGAAGTATGAGGAGTAACCGAAAACTTCCTCAATTCTTGTGGACTGAAGCACTAAAGACGGCTGTGTATATATTAAACCGAGTTCCAACCAAGGCTGTCTTAAAGACACCTTTTGAGTTATTCAAAGGTTGGAAACCCAGTTTGCGACATATACGCGTTTGGGGATGCCCGTCCGAAGTGAGAATTTATAATCCACAAGAAAAGAAACTAGATCCTAGAACTATCAGTGGGTATTTCATTGGATATGCCGAAAAGTCTAAGGGTTATAGATTCTATTGTCCATCTCACAGTACTAGGATTGTGGAATCAAGAAATGCGAAATTTCTTGAGGATGACTTGATTAGTGGGAGTGACCAACTGCATGACTCAGTCTCTGCGTTGGATCAAAATAAAGCTCAACCTTCTACTTCAAGTGATAGACTGATTATCATACACACTCCTCAGGCTCAAACGAGTGTAAGACAACCAGTCGTTGAAATTCCACAAGTTAATGCCGATCCATTAGATCAAGTTGTTAATCAAGACAATGTTGATCAACCAATTGAGCAACCGGTTGAACAACAAGTCACTCAAGAAAATGATGAAACAACATTAAGAAGGTCTACCAGAACAAGAAGATCGGCAATACCTAGCTATTATGAAGTGTATTTGCAAGAAATGGATTTCGATGTTGGAGTCGATGATGACCCTTTGTCGTTTTCACAAGCCATAAGTTCTACAGATTCTAACTTATGGATGAATGCTATGAAAGATGAGATGAATTCTATGGCGTCTAATCGAGTCTGGAATCTCGTCGAGTTGCCTGATGGTGTAAAAACCATTGGATGCAAGTGGGTTTTTAAGACAAAAAGAGACTCACTTGGCAACATCGAGAGACATAAGGCTAGACTCGTTGCTAAAGGGTTCACTCAAAGGGAAGGAATCGACTACACGGAGACTTTTTCTCCTGTATCAAGAAAAGATTCTCTTCGCGTAATTATGGCATTAGTAGCTCATTTTGATTTTGAGTTACATCAAATGGATGTGAAAACGGCATTCCTCAATGGTGACTTAGAGGAAGAGGTTTATATGAAACAACCTGAAGGATTCTCCTCTAAGGATGGTGAACATTTGGTTTGTAAGTTGAACAAATCCATATACGGGTTAAAACAAGCCTCCCGACAATGGTATAAGAAGTTTCATGAAATAATTACTTCATTTGGTTTCGAAGAAAATATCATGGATCAATGTATATATCTTAAGATCAGTGGGAGTAAAGTTTGTTTTCTTGTGTTGTATGTGGATGATATTTTGCTTGCAACCAATGATAAAGGGTTTCTACGTGAAGTAAAACAATTCCTTTCAAGTAACTTTGATATGAAAGATATGGGAGAGGCATCTTATGTCATTGGCATTAAGATCCATAGAGATAGATCTAGAGGCATTTTGGGATTGTCTCAAGAGGCCTATATCAACAAAGTACTTGAAAGATTTAGTATGAAAGATTGTTCACCAAGTGTAGCACCAATTGTGAAGGGTGATCGGTTCTGTTTGGACCAATGCCCCAGGAATGACATTGAAAGGGAACAAATGAAAAATATTCCATATGCTTCAGCTGTTGGTAGCATTATGTATGCTCAGGTCTGCACCAGACCCGATATTGCATATGCGGTTGGAGTATTAGGGGAGATATCAAAGTAATCCAGGGATCGATCACTGGAAAGCTGCAAAGAAGGTTATGAGATACCTTCAAGGAACAAAGGACTACATGCTTATGTTCAGACGGACCAGTGAATTAGAGGTAGTTGGCTACTCTGACGCTGACTTCGCTGGCTGCATGGATTCAAGAAAATCCACTTCAGGATATGTTTTCATGCTAGCTGGTGGAGCCGTGTCTTGGAGAAGCACTAAGCAGACATTGACTGCTACTTCTACTATGGAGGCTGAGTTTGTATCGTGTTTTGAAGCTACATCTCATGGTGTTTGGTTGAAGAGTTTTATATCTGGGCTTAAAGTTGTCGACTCTATTTCTAAGCCACTTAAGTTGTATTGTGACAATTCAGCTGCTGTTTTTATGGCTAAGAATAACAAAAGTGGAAGTCGAAGCAAACACATCGACATTAAGTATCTAGCCATAAGAGAACGTGTTAAAGATGGTAAAGTGGTCATCCAACACATTAGCACTGATTTGATGATTGCGGATCCTTTGACTAAAGGCATGCCACTAAAGAAATTCAAGGATCATGTAGAAAGCATGGGACTTGGTTCCATGATGTAATCTTTCGATGTAAGATACAATAAACTCTTATTCAGTCGATGTTTCTCATATAGTTGTGCACATTCATTTAATTTATGGAGAGATATCATTTGTGTGGACCTACAATAAGCATATGGCTTAAAGATTAAGGGTTGTTGGTAGAGAGACTTAATATATTGTAATACATGGAAGATAATACTCGTTCACAGAGGACTTATCGCCATGATTCATATATTTTGTTTTCTTATGATTAAGTGCTTCGTCACATGGACCAAGTGGGAGAATGTAAGAATATTTTCAATTTCCATCAATTATGATATCAATGGAAATTATCTTTCCATTAATGTGGTCCATGTCAAACACTTTAGACCAAGATTAGAGGACTACAATCATGCAATTAATTACCTACAATAGTGGGATTATGGTTTTGCCCACTAATGGTTAGTGGCATTGTGGTTTGTCCACTATTGATGGTTATTGCCCATTATTAATGGTTAGTGGCATTGTGGTTTGTCCACTATTGATGGTTAGTGCCCATTATTAATGGTTAGTGTGATTGTGGTTTGTCCACTATTGATGGTTAGTGGGATTATGATTAATGCCCATAATGATGGTTAATGAGGCTATAAATACAACACCATTTGAGGTCCCTAAGCTTATACTTACATTCATAAACCAACACCATTTAAGGGTGAGTTTGAGAGCTTAGAAGAACCTCAAAATATTTGCCGGAATTGAAGTTCAAACTAGCCGGAAATACGTAACAATGGCCGGAGGTAACTCGATCTATATTCGCTTCCGCTTTAACGTGTTCATATTGTTTAGAACACATTTATATGTGTAGCTTTGATTATATGCTAACATGAATTTCAATTTTGATGTAGTGTTGGTGTTATGGAGTGTTTTACTGCATACTATATGCGGATTACTACATCAAATTATGAATTTTTTTGAAATGTTTTCATGTCAATAGTTTTTCCTCCCTGAATTCAATTTCAAATAATTGCTATTGAGGTGTGTTGCTGTTGAATTCCAGTTTTGTTTGCGCCGAGATTTGAGTTGGACGTGGATCCACGATCGGATAAATTTATATATGATATTTCCTCCCAGTTAATTTGTTGAAATATATGCACAGACGCTAGTTACTAGGGGTGAAAATTTCATTGTCCACAATTGTTTGCTTTTGTTTAGCTGGTAATTCTGAAGCTATGGTCTTTTCCATTTCAACTGAATGTTAGGAACTATAGATCATATAATTTGGGGCAAGAAAAGAGCCCTTGATGCCCAGCTATTTAGTGGTTGAACTTTGAAGATATGATGTATCAACAAGTCTTGCTTACCAATATAAAGTCACAAGAGTTTAAATTGATAAATAACTAATGTTCTTACTATCAAATTGGGCCACAAAAAATCAATTCGGCCCGTGACCATCTCAAATTCAAAGACTGTTGCTTTATTGAAATTACAGATGGAAAGGCAGACTGCACCTGACTTCATTGGGTGCTCATATCTCTATCTGCTAAGCTATTCGGGATGCCTCTATTTCAATCTTCATTTTGCAAGTTTCTGGGCCCTGTGCTACTTAGATAGTGCAGCATCTCAGAACCTAAATGACAGAATGCATGGAAATATTTTGAATACTGATTTTTTTGCCACTTTTTTAGTCCAGTAATTCACTACGAACACATTTGATATGTTATTGCATAAAATGTAGATGCTATTTTTCCACAATATTATATTATGCTTTACGAAATTCTTTTTTTTGTTTGTTTGATGATTACAGGTGAGAATTCTTCACACTCTGGACCACTCTAACGTGCTCAAGTTCTACTCATGGTAAGATTTTCTGCTACATGGAGACATGCAATATATTTTTCTTTATCATTTTGTCCGATCATATGCAATGTCACTGATTATTATGATACTGGACTTTGATGATACCTTTAAACATAAATTAGATTCTTTATTTCTCCTTTCTCATGAACTGACATTGTAGGTATGAAACCTCAGCTCATCTGTGGTTAGTTTTGGAGTACTGTGTTGGAGGAGATCTAATGACTTTATTGCAACAGGTGACAGATTTTCAACTAGTCATGTTTAGTTGTTTCAATATCTATCCCCTATATAAATGTGTGAATAACAAAATTGTTTCGTCCTATATGAAAAACTTTCACACCCTTACTTAAATTTATAGTCCTTTAATAGTTGAAAACTATTTAATTAAATATTTTTGATTAAAAAAAGAAGCATAGTAATAGTAGGACACTATTTATTAATAATAATATATAACATAAAATAGGATGGATGGATACTATTAAATATAATTAAAGGAATAAAATTCTATTTAGGAATAGATCACGTGCACAAATTCTATCAAATATATAAATATATTTGATTAATTATTTATTTAAAAAAATATTACCTTTTATTTTTGAAAAGAGTGTGTTAGATGCGATCATAATCATAAATTTGTTAATAATTTAATAATTCTGTATATACTACTATATTATAGAGACCACTCATTAAATTGTCCACAACATTGTATGATTTTTCAAAAATAAAATGAGATTTTCTTGACTGCTAAGAATAAGTCCAAAACCAAACAATAGTTATAATAAATAACAATAATAATAATAACAAGTAAGAAAGGATCATGACTGTGGACGTACTCTGAATAGTGAAGACCAAATAAGTAGTAGAATAATAATAAAAAAAACGCAGCCATATGTTAGACTCGCCGTCGCCGATTAGTGATTATTTTTATATTTATTTTGATATATATATATATATATATTTCAAAATCTTTTGCATATCAAAAATCTTTGTTAACATTATATCGTCTAAAATTTTTAGTATTTCATAATAGGATACTGTTTTTAGTATAGATTATTACTTCAAGCGAATAACTTTGATTTAAAAAAATATCCTACAAAAATTAAATCTTATTTCGACATTTCCAAACAAGGGAAAAAAGAATTAATATTTATGAGACACATGAATTATTGTATTTCATATCAAAGAGTAGCTTATATTATGAAAATGTGATAGAATTATTTTATTGAACAAAAATATTTATTAATTGCTTTGTTGTGGACTTTAAAATGGTACATAGTTTAAAATTTTAACATGCTTGGAAAATTGGATAACTAATTTTATATATAGAAGTTCATACACATTCAAAAGTATTAGGATAAATAACAAATGTAAAAAGATGTGGTTGAAAATAAACTTTTACAACTTTAATGAGAATGTGGTGTATTTTGTATAATTAATTTGACTATATCCATATAAGCAAGTATGTTCATAATACAAAGTATATAACTATTTTTTTCCTTTCCAAACTCAAAGTATATAAATTTTTATGTTACTACATAAAGAAATATCGAGATAGACATTATAATTCACAAAGCTATCAGAAAGATTGTTAGGATGCACGAATTAAATAGTAATAAATAGGAAAAATACATCAATTAATAATTATAAATATTAAATACTATAAGCAAAATATTATTACTCGGAAAATTATTTAAAATTCAATAATAATTAAGTTTTGAAAATTTAACTATATATGAGTATATAACAAAAAGATATTGTAAAAGTGATGGGTATAACCGTATAAGCTAGAAAATATTAAATATAAGCTCTATTTTTTTAGATAACATCATTGTCATCCCAATTTTAAAGGTATATTTTGATCAAATAATAAGTATTCGATGAGATTAATTTGAAAATATAAATCAGTTTTTCAATTTGGTTCACGTTGGTAGTATTATATCAATATTCTAATGAGTAATTTTGAAGTAAGAAAAAGTTCATTTAAAAGGAATTAAACTTTATTTTAATAAATTTAAAAACGAAATAAAAATAAAAATATGACAAATGCAATATTTTATTTGATTTAAAAATATATACTTTTTATTTTAAAATCGTTAATATATGCTTTTAGCCGTCGATTGTGAATGTTTTTTGTTTGCTTTGAATGTTTATAAGGATATATAAGTCAAACTTATATCACTCAAATGGATTACCATTACGTATAATACTAGAACTTCACACGTATTTAAATTATTAATTGAAAAATATAGCAGATGTAAAAATGTGAAGATAGTAATAAGAAAAAAAATACTTGATTGAGGATATGATACACTCTAAAAATAATATTTTTTAAAATGATTTATAGACATGCATAAGAAATGATTTTTACTTGTATGTATAAGTGATAAATTTACATGATAAATATATTAGATTCAAGATCATAGAAATCAACATGCTAGAAAAGTATTCAGATTTTTTTAAATATTAATTTATATTTAATTTAAGTAGACCAAAACATTGTGCTTAAATATATCCAAAATATAGTTTAGTTAAGATTTATTGAGGAAAAAACTTTTAATAGTTGAAAACTGGAATGGTCAAAGAAAAAATAGTTAGGTGTCCACATTTTTTAAGATTATTTAGACATTATGCTTAATTATATGAGAAGTTGTAATATACGATATGATTGGCTCCTTACCCTAATTTTTAAGCATGACGTGTTAGAGATAAATTGAAAATAAATAAATAATAAAAAAAGTTTATCCATCTATTTAACATATGACTCATTGCATCCTAATCTTATAGATTTACTTTAACGGAATTTGAGTTTTAACTGAGATTTGTAAATATAATATTTTTTTGGATGACGGGGGAACGCGCAGCCGCTACTGTTAAACCTCGCTCCTGCAAACCACATAAGAGAGTTAAACCAGCCTAGGTTGCACATAGCTGACAGACTCACAGTAGAGAAGGCAAATTGACATTCCTTCAGCAAGAATTGAACCCGTGACCAAGCCCACAAGATCCTGTTGCCCTATCAACTCTAACGGGGGTTGCCCCCAGTAAATAAATATAAATATAAATTTTGTTTAATATTTGTAGTGGTTAGTAATTTTTAATAAGATTTAAGTAATGACTCATTTTATAAAATGAAATTTTATCTTGGCGCCTCCTAGGGAAGAAAAAAAGTAATTGTGATAAAATATGTAAAGTATAATATTCCATATTGAAAGCATAGACGTGTCATGTGTATTTTGAAAATATTACTTCTTATACTAAATTTTTTATACGTAAGTTCTTTTATTTTTAATTTTTTTTTGGGTTTTTTTTGTTTATTTAAATTTCAGTCCTTTCAATTTTCAATTGATTTGAGTTTAATCTTTTTAAGTTTATAAAGTTCGAACTATTTTCAATTTAACCCTTAAAAATTTAGTTAGTTATAAAAATTTAGTTTAAAATTAAATTATAAATAATTTTTTTTATTATTACTTAGATAAAATGTATACTATATTATTAATTACTTTGAACTAAAATCATATTCATAATCTAAAAATGCATACCTCTTTTTTGTTAATCAAATAATAAAAAAGTTCAATTTTAATAGTTTAGTCATTAATTAAATAACATATATAGTTGTTAATGATTTTTTAAATATCGAGACGTAATTTCTTGGGTGAAAACATATAATACGTAAAAGTTTCAGGCTTTATTTGTAAAAGTTTTGGGTTTTATTTGTGAAAGATTGTAACAGTATCAAATGAATGGAAAAAAGGAATATTCCGAATCTTTCTTTTTGGTGCAGTTTATAGTGTTCTGAGTTGGAGTGAATTTATTGTACTTCCACCAATTTAGTGCAAAATGGGTTTTTGGGTTGGAGATGGCCTAAGGATACATACATTAAAGCAACAATATTCTTGCAAAAATCATTTTTCATCCTGTATTAGAAGTTAGCGCATCTTGAAATTATTAAAATAACTTACAAATAAAAGTGTATATGAATTTATTTTCGAAGAAGTAAATGGGGTGTGAGTCATGTGACTTCTACATATAATGTACTCTATGTTCAAATTTATAAAAGATTCATAGTTTTGTATTGACGGTAATTTTGTTTTTATAGTATCACATTTAGGACTATACTCTAAGTTAAAATATATAAAACTAAATAAATAGATACTATGTATTATCTACTTTATTGGAAAGAGTGATATGAAAAGAAAAATAAATCTATGCAAATTAAAAAACAAGTAGATTTTTGTTATTTTAGATTCATATATATAAATTTAAGAATGCAACGTAATGGTATTTGATGGCTAAATAGTTTAAACAAAAAATTAACTATGTTACACTAACTTTTTGTCATCATACTATGTTACAACAATAACTAATACAATTACCAACAAATTACTCATTAAATTTATTTGTTACTATTTCAAAATCTTTTGAATATGAATTTGCACGTAATTATTTAGACTTTTTTCAGTATCACGAACCACGTGCATAGCACGTGATTGTTTCTAGTGACCCTAAATGTGTAAAGTTTCTTGAATACAAACAGAAACGAGATACAAATTTTCTATGTATCCCCTGTACCTCATCCAATTAAAAAAGAAGACTGTCTTCTTGATATATAAAAGGAGCAAGGTTATGATGAATGCCAGACGAGCTAAAATGTTTGGTTTAAGCAGGCTTAAATATTCAGTGAGCTGATTTATGCTCGGTATTGGTAGCTCGCCAGCTTGCTACACTAAGTCAAATTGTTCCATGTGATTGAGTTTATTTAGATGTTAATATAATATTTTTTGACAACACTATTGCATATTACATGTATTCGGTCTTATGGAACAAGTTCAATCTCGAGCATAAACTGTGTTTTATACTGTTCAAAAATCTCACCTCCACTTGTTGGACCTGATAAGACCAAACACATTATCTTGTTTTGTGCTTGAACATAAGAAAACATAGCCAAAGATTGTTTGGTTTACTTGCACACTTGGAAGTCTATCAACACACTTACTGTGTCTGGCATGACATGTTATGTATTGGAGTATTATCTTCTTCCACATTTTTGTTATTAACATTTTATTCTTTTCATGGAACTTGAGGCTACTCTCTCATCCCAATGATTCAATGGCAGGATGGTAAGCTTCCAGAAGATTCTATACATGATATGGCTTATGACCTCGTTAAAGCTCTGCAGTAAGAATCAGAGTTTTGCCTCACACTTTCTGCTTCATAATTGCAACATGATGGTAGCTTTCTATTATTAATGACCTCCACAAATCAGGTACCTGCATTCGAAGGGCATAATTTACTGTGACTTGAAACCATCAAACATTCTACTTGATGAAAATGGACATACAAAGGTATTATATTTCCTATCTTACACAGATCATTGCAACTGTTTTTGGGAATACTGAACAAGAGCTGTTCTTAATGTTCTCTACTGTAGCTATGCGACTTTGGATTAGCGAGAAAATTAAGTGACATATCCATGGCATCTTCTTCTCAGGTGGGTTTTGAATTTTATATCTTCTCTAATCAGGAAGTATGACTAGCTGATGTCGTCAACTTGATATATATAATATATATATAATGAAATGTCATTTGCATCTCTGAATATTTTTCTTCTATTTTCACTTGAATATTCAATTGTGCTTTCACTTGAATGCCTAGTTACCACAAGCAAAACGTGGAACACCATGTTACATGGCTCCTGAATTATTCCAAGACGGAGGGGTTCATTCATATGCTTCGGATTTCTGGGCACTTGGTTGTGTTTTATATGAGTGCTATACTGGAAGGCCTCCATTTTTTGAGAAAGAATTCACTCAGTTGGCTAAATCTATTCTTCTAGATGCAACTCCTCCTCTTCCCGGAACTCCAACCAGTCCATTTGTAAATTTGATAGACTCTCTTTTGATCAAAGATCCAGCTGAAAGGATACAGTGGACTGAACTTTGCAGTCATGCTTATTGGAGGAAAAGAATTGATACATTAACATTACCTCCTCATCCTGCTTTTACTAACATGATTGAGCTGTCTTCTGAACCACGTCTAACAGAGCGTAATGGAGATAGACCTCTTCGAAACAAGACTCCGCCTAAAGCTTTTGGAAAAGATTCAAGACTGCCTAGTAAACAAGACGAGAATTTTACTCATGGAGTGAAAGGAGAAGAAACACCTATCAAGGGTGTATCTAGTGGACGTAAAACTCAAATAAAACCTTCAGGCAAAATATCTGCAAATAATAAGGGAGGTGTCAATCTCCTACGGCTTTCAAGAATTGCAAAGTCAAACTTGCAGAAGGAAAATGAAAAAGAGAACTACCGAAGGCCATTTCCTAATAGCTCTAAGAATGATGCAGAAGTACAAATTGAAAACAATGACATGGAACTCGATTTTAATGAGAATGTAGAAGATGAGGGACCAGATGAGAATGATGGGCCTGAAAACACTACTGACGTTGATTTATCAACACCAAGCAAGCGCGAAGGAAAACTTGAAGAGATCATAAACCAGCCAGACACATCAAATGTTGTTGATGACACAAAAGCAGAGGAATCAGAATCATTTGTGCAGGACATGGAAGTGAGCCCTGCATCTACACCACCTAGGTCTAGTCCTCAACTAAAAACTCCAAGTAGAAAAGATGTTCCTGGACGTGCTCTGGACTTTGATGAAACAAAATCATGTACAGACCTCTCAGAGGTGCTGTGGCATCCATCTGATCTCTCAGTTAGACCAGTTATGCCCAGCCGAAAAATTGATAAAGGAACAGATGCAATGCCTTCTCTTCCTTTTCCTGCAGTTCCTCCATCTGATTTTGCGAAAATGCCCAAGGATAAATTGGATGTTCTGTATAATAGAATTGTAGGTATCATGAACGGTAACATTAACGGTGAGAAGCAAAATTTGATTAAGTACCTTGAGATGCTTAGCACTAATGTTGATGCTGCAAATGTTTTGACTAATGGGCCAATAATGCTATTTCTTGTTAAAATGCTAAGGCAGTCTAAGGCTTTGGCGTTGCGTGTACAACTTTCGTCGCTTATAGGGCTATTGATTCGTCATTCTACTGTCATTGGAAATGATTTGGCAAATTCTGGAATTTTAGGCGCTCTAACAGATGGCCTCAGAGATAGACAGGAAAAAGTGAGAAGGTTTTCTATGGCTGCTCTGGGTGAGTTGCTCTTTTATGTATCTACTCTAACTGATCCTGCTAGGGATAATAATCCACCGGAATCCCCATCAAAGGAAAGCCGGCCCTCTTCTAGCTGGCAGGTTAGCTTTTTCCAAGTCTTACCATGACTTGTAGAACATGTTAACTTGATCTATTTCGTTTTCTCTCTTCATATTTGACTTGATCAACCTCTATCTTTTCCTCATATTGTATGATATTGCATAAACATTTTTATATCCATTTCTTGTCTTAACGTGATTTTTGAGTGCAAATTTATTCTTCTTTTGGCAGGTTCCAAATTCATTAATCTCTTTGATCTCATCTGTTTTACGTAAAGGAGAGGATGATCTTACCCAGCTTTACGCTTTAAGAACAATAGAGAACATCTCTAGTCATGGAGGATATTGGGCCACTCGTTTCACCAGCCAAGACGTAATTAGCAACCTTTGTTATATATTTAGAGCTCCAGGGAAACAAGAGAGCATGAGACTCACTGCTGGGTCATGTTTGGCCCGTCTGGTTCGTTTTAACCTTCCTACCATTCAACATGTGATCGATAAACTCCCACTCAAGGAAATCACTTCTTGTCTTTTCAAAGGCAATCAACGTGAGCAACAAATCTGCTTAAACCTTTTAAACATGGCAATGCTTGGAATCCATTTGCTGACAAATGTTACACGTCACCTTGTTCCCTTAATGGAAGATAAGAATCTTGTTTCAAACCTCGTGTCTCTTATTGAGCAGGGAAATGAAGTGCTGAGGGGCAAAGCACTCCTGTTTGTGGCTCTACTTTGCAAAAATGGGAAGAGATGTCTCTCGAACTTCTTTTGCAATGCAAGATTGCTATCAGCAGTGGATAGACTTTCAAAAGAGAAAGATAAATATGTGCAGCTTTGTCTGAATGCATTTGTGCATGCTGTAGTGTCAAGTTTACCAGGTTTGCTGGAAACTATAACAGGAGATATCCAGCAACTAATGGGAGGTAAACGTCACGGGCAGGGTCTTAGCAATCGAAGTTCTCCAAGGAATAATATTCATTTATTTCCTGTGGTTCTCCATCTTTTAGGGAGCTCTTCATTCAAGCATTCAGTAGTCACTCCACAGGTTCTACAGCTGGTGGCAAATCTACTTAAATTGATAGAATCGCCTTTTCAGGTAGATAACTGAAAACTGAAGTCATTTTTCTGTTATTCTTTTTTCCTGTTTATCAGCTTCCCTTGAGCCATATAGACCATTTATGTTTTTTTCTGTGCGCCATTACTTGCTTAAGATGTTAGTTATACAATTTGTTGGAATGGAAGTCACTAATGTGATGACTTCCTTAGATATTGTACTTTGTAACTGTACTCAATTGCTTATTAATCCAAGCTAGGGGTGGCAAAATGGATCCGGAACCACGGTTCCAACGGTTCCAACCCAATTTGGGTTGAATTAGTTCCTAAGAAAATTTTATTTGGTTCCTAATTGGTTCCAAGTTGGGTCCAACTAATTTCAATAGGCCCAAATCGCTTGCTTGTCAATACTCTAAAATTAAATTTTAAAGAACAAAATATAAGATATTGAGTCGGGTTGGGCATGGTTCCCTTTCAGGTTGATTTTGATTACTTGAAGATGTAAAAGTCATACTTCACTTGTTAGAAACCTAAGGTCAATCATAATCTACATTAAAAGTTCAATTATATGTCTTTCTTAACTATAATCTCTTCTTTCAAGGGGATAGGATGTGCGATTTATCCTAACTTGTCTCAATTTTTATGGAATCACTAATGTAATGATTCAACCTGCCCATTTGCCACCCCTAATCCAAGCATACCCTCTTTTGTTATAGTTTACCTTTCCATTGTACTTGGAAATGAATATGTGCATATAAAAGGATTCCCTAATAATACATTCTGATTGAATCCCACAGTTTACTTCTGCACATTCATCCTTTCACGGGCAACCAATATTTATTGTATGTACACCTCTTACATTAAGTTATACAATAATAAAATGTTTTAATGTATAGTGACGAGACTATTCCATCTTAACTGCATCATCATTCTCACCTCTGCTTCATCTAATACATCTTATTATGTGGAAACATTTTGAGCTTTTATAGTGATTACCTTTTGGATTTTCCTTGACGAGAGCCTGTCTACATCTTATAAATCACGAAATCAAGCGTGGTGCAATCAGAAATTCTTTGCTTTCTCTAAAACTTTGGATTAACTATGCATTTATGACTTGTAATAAATGACCAGGCGATGCATCAGAAACTAATAACAACTTTATTCTTTATTTTCAGGGCAGGGATGAGTTTCAAATAACTCTTCTGCGAGTTCTCGAATCTATCTCAGAGGAGCAAACTGCAATCAACAATAACCCTATCATCTTCATATGCCATGTTCTTCCCAGCCTAGCTACTCTATACAAGGGTAACAATGACGGAGATGCCCGATTTCTATGCTTGAAGATTTTCTTCGATGTAATGGTCCTTTTTCTAAATGAACCGTTACAGGACGAACAAATATTACACGATCTTAAATCAGTATCTAACAATCATTTCCTCCCTCTCTATCCATCTTTAATCGAAGACGAAGACCCCATTCCAATATACGCACAGAAACTACTCGTGATGCTAATTGAATCCAACTACATAAAAATCTCAGACATTCTTCACATGAAAGCAGTCTCACAGTGCTTTGAATTTCTCCTTGGTGATTTTTCGACTGTAAATGTAAGCAATGTAATGCTTTGTCTAGCTCTCACATCCGCCCCTGAACTAGAAACGAAAATCCTCTCACAACTAAAAGTAGTGAGAAAAATTGGAAACCTTTTAGAATTTGTGTACGCGAAAGAGATGGAAGATTTTATAGAACCAACACTTAGTCTTTGTAGAGCATTACTTTTACGCTCTACAAAGGGCTTTGCCTATTCAAAGCATCCAACACTCTTATACGATGGTTCTAGTGAAAATACTGATAATCATCAACATTGCATAAAGGATATCACAGACTTTGGTGGTAATATTGGAGTTTTGTTGGATCTTAGCAAATCCCATGAGGCTAATGTTGCAGATTTGGCCTCTGATTGTTTGGTTTTGTTGTTTAAAGCAGCTCCAAGAGAATCTACCATGAATCTTCTCATGAATCTCCATAAGGTATCTGTTTTTCTTGAATCGGGGCGAAATGGTATCTCTCATTTGGTGTTGGAAAGAATTTTGCATGCCCTCGGTTTTGCTTGTCGACAATATATATCACATTCAATGATATTGTCTATATGTACATCGGAGTTGGCAAAAATCGAGGCAATTGTTTCTGAGTTTAGAGGTTCTAGTGTTAAAAGTGTAGCTGATGCCTCGTTTAGGGTGGCAACGGAGTTGCAGAAGATACCACGTTAACTTTTAGTTATGGAGGTTCGTGTTCATATATATATATATATAAATATCTTGATTTTGATTATATATTTTTCGCATTTGGTATGAAATTGGAACTTATAGTTCATTTTTGTGTTAACCGATTATGAAATTCGGGATGCAGAGTCCTAACCGATTATGAAATCCACATACAAAAATACACAACCTATATATACTCCACAATGCAAATTCATCGATAATTATGCTAGAATTAGAATTAGAATTAGAATACCACCTCTTAACGAAGAAAATATCACTATAGAAAAAGTGAACTAGTTCTCGAAAAATTGTAACATACATTTCGATTACACGCACAAATCATACTCATACATATAACTTAAGATATAAGTCGACCCACATCTAACACGAAAAACACAAACAAAACAATCTAAAGTTCCTTCAAATGTAAATTAAAAAAGCACGGTGACGACTAACATAAGTTTCATACTAAAAAGGTACCAAAAAACTCCAAATACTAGGCAAACGAAACAATAGATATTGCGAAAAAAAACTTTCCTAGCAAACCATTTTTCAGTTTCCACTCTTGTCCAAAAGTTTCTCAATGAGATCGGCTGCATCTTGAACGGTGGCGATACTTTGGGCGCTTTCTTCTTCAACGCTGATCCCAAACTCTTCCTCGAGCCCCATCACAATCTCAACCTAAGCCGTGAAGAAAAAAAATTAAAAGAGATAAAAAAAATTTAACGGGGATCAAGTTTTAAGTTAAGAAATATACAAAGAAAAAACGAAATAATTCATTAGGCCGTGTTTGAAAACGCGGTATAAAAAACAAAGCAAGATTTGAAGTTTGATAGATGAAAGTAAACAAGAGTATATTATGTTGGGAAACTAGTGATAAATATACTCGTTTTAAATCCAAACTAACACTTTATGTTCGTTCGATGCTTTCAAACCAAAAGGATAATATCTTAGTATAGCGACCTAAACTTAAGACTAAATTAGTGAAGAATCAGCCACATATTCAGACAAAGAAATGTTTTAGTTGCCAAAAGGTAACGAATTTTTTTTCAAAATATTAAATCTCGTTGGATATAACTTGATTATGTGGAACGTTTAACCATATGTGAACTCGTGATAACAGTTTAAAATGGGATTAGAGAAAATAATTAACATAAGTAATACATAATGATGTTATATGATAGCAAATGGAATTACCGTATCAAGAGAATCAGCACCAAGTGTTGCAAACTTCGATTCACCATTGACTTCACGGTCATCAGCTAGAGCCAACTGCTTTCTCACAATTTCACACACTTTCTCCACTGTTGCCGGTTTGGCCTGCCCGCCCTGATTTAAACAACCGTTGATAAATATTACTAACATCATTCACAATCTTTTGTAAGTGTGCCAAAAGAGAACAGATTTTCCATTTTTCTACCATATATCTTATATTTGACACCAAGAAATGATTTTTCTTCTTCTAGAAAACGGTCCAATCACAAGTTACGTCTATTGGTGATGCTTAAATTGATATAGGAATACTACATTCTCGTTTTTGCTAACAATGCAGTTCTTGATTACTAGAAGCCATGTAAATAGTGATGCAAAAATGAGAAAAAGTTGAAAAGAATGGAGAAAAAAAGATGAACATACTGCAGAGGCCGCAACACGGAAACGAAGGGCCGGCAACTTATGAGAAGAAAAGCCCTTTCCACTGAATGACAATGAAGACTTTTTCGAACTTGGAACCTGCTTAAATACAAAAACATAACATTAGAATAACCATAACAAATTCTATATCAAAATAAATATTTATCAAATTAAAATTAATCTTGAAATATCCTTATATCTATGATTAATTAAATTGGTGAATAGAATATGATCTAGTATATAGATAAACACATGTACACAGACAGTTACTCAACAAAAAAAAAAAAAAAAGGAGCCAATAACATAGGAACTTAAAATTAGACAGAAATTAAGTATATGAATAAAAGGCTTATTGCTAGTTTCAAAGAATTATTATTTATTTATGTTAGAGATCAATTATGTAGCTCCAACTTATGACAAAAACTTGAAAGCCAAAACAAAAACAGAGTTTCCTAATTCAGTAATAAATAGATCTAACAGAAAAAAACACCCAGTGAAAAGGTTTAGACTTATAGTATGGAAAAAACAAGTTATTATGAATGTAAAAGATTTCATATAAATTAGCAACTAAAAAACTTTAATAACCCACGATCCATCTGAAAAGATCATTTCTTTTACAAAAAATCCAATGGTTAACGAAATCTTTACAGCTAAACACCAGAAACTAAAAAGCCTTAAATCTCAAACTGCACATTCTTATAGAAACAAAAACCCACTAAAAAGATCAGATTTTGAACAACAAAACCATTAAATAAAATAAAACTCATGACCATAGATCACACATTACATAGATTTACACACAACACCATGCACATCCATAAAAACCCAGAAAAGAAACATAAGAATAAACAAAGCCAAAAGATCAAGAGAGGGCAAATAACACAAACCTGATCTTGCTTGAATGAGCAAGAAACGGATGAAAATGAAACAGATGAAGCAGTAAAAGAAGCCATCTTTGATGGGATCCAAAAAGAATTTGGATCTGAAAAAATGCGAGAAGAACAAGAACACAAAGAGAGTGATTTGTTTAGTGTAGTAATAAATAGTAGGGAAGAAATTGTTCTGTTTTATAGGTAATTTGTTTGGTGAGCTGTTTGTTTTATTTCACTTTGATTGTATCGAAATTAAGTGTGTTTTTGAAGGTGAGTTTTGTACTTTTGTTGGATCTTTGGGCTTTCTCTTGGTTGGTTAGTGAGAGGAGGGTGGGTAGGATTATGGGCTAAATTTTATAATCGAATCGGTCCAATAAAATCGATTTATTATATATTATTCGATAATTAATTATTTTAGTAAAATACTCATGTTAGCTATGTGTGAAATAATGTATATATAATTCACGGGTAGTTATATAAAAGACTGAAAAAGTAGAGTCGAAAAAAGTAAAAATTTGGTGTGTTAATTTTATTTTGAATTTTGTAATTTAAAAACTTGAAAATGGAATTTGAAAACATAAACAAACAAGACCTAAGTGAGTTACAACAAAATCTATTTCATCGAACATAAAGCATAAAATTTAAAATATAACAAAAAAACATAATTAATTT
Source organism: Verbascum thapsus (assembly GCA_963669365.1). Taxonomy (NCBI): domain Eukaryota; kingdom Viridiplantae; phylum Streptophyta; class Magnoliopsida; order Lamiales; family Scrophulariaceae; genus Verbascum; species Verbascum thapsus. The sequence goes on from OY770114.1 coordinate 9,723,592, forward strand.
GGAAAACTAATAATCAATAAACACAAAGCTTTCACATAACCTAATAACCTAATGGAAGTGAGCTTTGTTCATAATTGAAACAATTAAATAAGCAGCTAATCTAAAGCTAAATACATACCACTATATGATTAATTAAATTATATCCAACCTGATTAACCAATATCATTTTAACTTATGGTAAAAGCTCATCAAATATATTATTATAAGTACACAATACTCAATAAAATTATGATAAAAATGATGAAATGAAACACTCTATTCATCACAATCAAACAAACATAATATAAATTGAGCATAAATTTCTATAAGATTTTATTTAGTTCCATAACTATTTAAATTTTAATTTTTATAAGATTTTATTTAGTTCCATAACTATTAAAAAAAAAAATTCTCTGGAATTACTTTGCTGTTTTTCATGCCAATCAATTTTATAGTTTATTGATTAATAAATCATTAGTTAAATTACTAGTTAAGATTGTAATGCATCAAACTCAGCATATATATATATATATGAATTATTTAATGAAATCATACAACTGTCAACGAACATTGAAAAATCAGACAAAATCATATGCATAACCATACAACAAATAAATAACAAGAACTGTACCATATACACAAAAAAAGCTTCACCATAGTTCCTTACAAAATCAAACACTGTTCTACTGTTTCCACAAAACCTCTAGTCAGTTTTTCTCTGAATTTTCCCAACTATATACCCTCTCCCACAAATACTCAAATTCAAACAACAAATTTTGCAATCTATACTAAAAATTACATAAAAAAATAAAAAATAAGTTACAACCAAACAGAAAACCCGAAAACCGATATAATCACCACCTGTTGCAATTCCCTTAGGCTATTTTTCGACTCCCGGTTTCATTTTTCACTTAAAACGATGATACTTTACGCTTTTTTCTTCATATTTGTGTCCATTTTCTTCGATCCATATATATTTCATTACTCTTTATCTTCTCCTTGCCAATGCAGGCTTTGTTCAGTTGGTGAGCCCGGTACATATGGCACAAATCCACGGCCACCAAAAACGGGGCGCATAAAAGCGTCGTCAAATTTCCTCCAATAGTAATGTACGGTACGAGTTGGGGTTGTTAATAGCATTCTTAAGCTACTTGGGCGAATTACGCTTCGGTTGCTTTGTTGAGGTGTTGAAGTTTGTGTGTTTCCTATAAAGAGTTCGCTTTCAGAATCCATACTGTCGCCAAGAAGCGGGACGAGGAAGGATTTTGATGTGAGTGAGTCTGAAGAGACCATTGATTGTAAGTGTTTCGATGAGGGCATCAAGAACCTTACTAGAGGTTTAGTGATCAACCCGAATACCTGTATGTCGATAGTAAGTACAATTAGTCGTTTTGATGATGTAAAGAATATAGGGATGTGTTTGGATTTGGAGGATTCGGAACCGTGAGGGTGTTTTTGGATTGAAGGATTTGAAATCTATGGATTTCAAATTTGTCAACAAATCCTTGAAGTTCGTTTGGACATATCCAAGTTATAATGGATTTCAAATCACTCGACATTCACTTTGAGTTGTTTTCTCTGTAACTACGGTGGATTTCAAATGACTCCATTTTAGGTGTCATTTCAATTCCTTCCTCCAAATCCCCTACCCAAATCCAAATCACTCAATCCAAACACATCCTGAATTCAATTCAAATTCATCGACAAATTCATTGAGGGTGTGTTTGGATTGAAGGATTTGAAATCTATGGATTTCAAATTCGTCGACAAATCCATGAAGTTCGTTTGGATGTATCCAAGTTATAATGGATTTCAAATCACTCGACATTCACTTTGAACTATTTTCTCCGTAACTACGGTGGATTTCAAATGACTCCATTTTAGGTGTCATTTTAAATCCTTCCTCCAAATCCTCTCCCCAAATTCAAATCACTCAATCCAAACACACCCTGAATTCAATTCAAATTCATCAACAAATCATTGTGTCCATTGTGTTTGTTTGAATGATTTCGAGTTACAATGGATTCAAATCTCTTGTTTTTCAATTGGATTTCAAAAGACTCCATTTGAGGCTACTCATTCCTCCAACTCCATTCGGAAGGGATGAGGATGGAAATCAAGAAACATAGAATATACTCTTATGTTATGTTTGCATAAAAGGATTTGATGATAGAGACTTCAAATTCACATTATAAATTCATTTCACTTGATCGAATGATTTTTAGTTACGATAGAATTCAAATTCTAAGACCAATATTAAGCTATTATTTCAATCATTATCGTCAATTTCAAATCACATCTTGGTATTGGGAATCATTTGAAATCCATAGCTCCAAACCGTTTCTTCACATCAAAACTAGTTTGCTCGTCAAACCTATCCCTCATGCTAGCAAGTAGCTAAAACTAACTATAAGTAAGCAAAAAGTTCAAAATGCCTTACCACAGTGCTGAAGAGAACAACTGTTATTGTACTTGTAATCAACATAGCATTCCCACGTAACTGAGTATGTCCCGCCCTAGTAAACTACACGAGCAAAAGTAAACGAGTCAAATTACTCCTAAATTTCGTAATTGTAACTCACAATAAAAAAAGCAATAATAAATCTTTCTCCTATTAATCTTTTTGTGTTGAATTTAGCATAACAATATATTTACCTGGTTGTAAGCAAGGGCCATGGAGACGGCACCCCGCATGAGACCAGCCCACCATATTGTAACCTGCAAATTACAGTTGAGAAGTATTATTAGATATGGCAAAGTGAATGAAATCTTGTAAATTTGAGATGCAGATTTTTGAGCTCATACTTGCTGTTTAAATTCGATTTTCTCATGGGAATTCTTCTTTGTCAGGTTAGATAGAAATGACAAGGGGAACACAAAGGCTGCTCGTCCGAGTAATGTCAATCCCAGTAGAATTGCACTGACAGATATTGAGGTTTTTGGGCTGAAAAACAAAATGAAATATGAGCTATGGAAATCTCTAAACAAAAATTGCATAAATATTCAAGTTGATTGTATAACTCAAGAAAAATGTAAACTAATATCTATTTAGTTATGTCTACAATAAATAAATAAATCATGAGACCGAAAGTGCAGTTGTTTCTCGAGGGTGTAGACAAATTTATATTTCGGTAACAAATTTCAAATATTTTGTCATATTTGATCCTTTTTCCTATGGGTTACATGAAACCGACATCGCTTGTGAACGGCATGGCCATGTGATTTATTAGGCAGTCTTTACAAATATAATGATGGTTAGAATAAAAGTACCAAAATGTGCACACCATTTGAAATCGGAAATCCAACTTTTGTAAAGTGTGGGAAATAAAAAAAAAGAAATCATCTTTTCTATGCGATCAAAAATGCAATTTTGGCAACATATTCACAGAGACATACCTATCACTTACAACTCTCCACTTCTCAATGTCTAGAGCATCCATGCCAACATAAAGGAATATGAATGTCTCAGCAACAAATGACCATGTTGCAAAAGTGTGCCTGCATTATGGTTGATGATAAACTCCAATAAGAAATATAAACAAGAATCTAATGGTGTGTTTGGATGGAAGGATTTTCAAAGTCATGGATTTCAAATTCATCGACAAATTTATTGAGTTTGTTTGGATGAATCCAAATTATAATGAATTTCAAATCCATTAACACTCATTTTGAGTTATCCTTTCCATCACCATGACGGATTTCAAATGACTACATTTTTTGAGTCATTTGAAATCCACTCCTCAAATCCAACTACCTCAATCCAAACACACTCTAAAGGTAATAAATCTAAAGGTAATGTCATACTTAGTGGTAACTCTTGAGTTCTCCGTGACATTATGCCAGGTGTAGTGCGACATCACGATTCCACAGAAGAAAACGGTGAGGATACCGCTTAAATAGAATAACTGCAAGATACCTTTTTGGTTAGATAAAAAGTTCACACCTATGATTCAAGGGTCAATAACTCGATCCCTCATAAGAATGAACCAAACATAGAATGCCAAGTTAAATATCTACTTAGAAACTTACTTCAGCCAACATATACGAAAGGTAAGCCATAAGCACCATGATGGCAACCTCACGATCAGTCGAGTGCCTGAAATTGATCAGAAAATCAGTAATAGAGCTCAGAGAATTCTTATGAGCACATATCACCACTCGTCTTTATCTTGACATTCTAGTTTTTTTTTATGTAACATCAAATAAACCGAGCAAAACATTAAGCAGAAACAGTTTGAAGGTTTCATGGTTCGATTATGTGGTTCATTTTATAAGGCAATGTTATGGAGCAGATTTTGGAAGAGAATTATATGGGAGAAATTCTATCCCATTGATTATGCAATTTCAGTTTCATCCCCTTGATTACGCAATTTCAGTTTCATTTCTCTAATTGTGCATTTCAGTTACAATAATTATGTAGTTTCCTTTTAAGTCTAGATTTAATTCCTATTTAACGTTGTAACAGAAGATATTCTGGATCATCAATCATTTGAGAATTAAAATAGTTATCGGCTTTCTCAGCTGGGCAATTCTCAATTCGAGAATTGTAAATTTCGTTTCTATCAGGCAAACAGATCACTTCTCCTATGAGATATTAATTCTCAATTTTTAATCAAAATTTCTAAGGAAAAAAATGTATTGTGGCTATTTTTTACCAACCTTCCGAAATAGAGCTTTTTTATGATATATGCACTAAGCAGTCCAGTCTGCAGTAAAACACAGATATCCAGCATTATGTAAGTGAGTTTTTCAGAAACTTAAATGCATCAAACAGAGAGATTACTCACCACGACGCCCAACACAGTACTTGAGATGAACAAATAAAGAAAATTTCCAAGTAGCTGTAAAGCTACACCAGTATTGATATTAGAAAGGTCAAAATCCTGCACTGCATTGAAAAGCACCACGGATGTTGCATCATTTACGACGCCTTCTCCAAATACTAGACTGTACAATAATGGCGTCTCGTCCTGATTTAGGACCTGCAGAGATTATACATGTTGCATCAGTAGGCTTGTCAATGGGCAGGGTTTGCCCAGACCCGGACCCGTCCAATAGAAAACTTACCGGACCCGAATCCGACCCGTAGGGTCTAAGACCTGGACCTGACCAGGAACCGATGACACTAGGTAGTTCGGGTCTGGGTCCAATTTTTACCCACGGGTATTTTACTCAGAAAATACTCGAACATTACCCGAATTCTACCATTTGAAAATACCCGCGGGTCTATACCCGAACAAACCTGAAGTTTACCCGTGGACATATGCCCGACACGGACCCGACCCGTCCGGTCTTACTTTTTTTTTTTGACCCGTCGGATGTGCGATCGAGTTCGGGTCGGGCCTGGGTAAAATATATTTTAAAATATATTTTTTTAGATATTTATGGGTTCGGTTTGGATTTGGGTGTTCCCCACTCATTGACACCCCTATGCATGAGGAAGGAAGGAAGTTTCTCAATGATGATTTCAAAGAAAAAAGCTGCAAAATGAACCTGCAGTGTGCAAACTGAATCTGTCGCAGCAAAAATTGCTCCAATTGCTGGAAAAAATCGAACTGCCGTTAGAAGCAGAGAAACAGAAGACAGAAAAAAATGTAATGTTGCAATTTGGTGAATGAGAGAGATTTACCAAGATAGTCTCCAATTGCTAGACCAATATCCATTTTCTCGAAACAGGCAATAGCACCTGACACAATATATACAAAATTATGAGAAACACCGGTCATTTATGGTATCATGATATTGAGATGCTATAAATTTGGATGTACATGAGATATGGAGATCAATAACATTTGAAACCAATTTGATGCTATATGCTCTTTCCTTCTGAAACCAATTATTTTTCCAAGTGTGCATTACGATACAATGGACGTTAAGAGGCAAGAAACTTCCTTTTTCATAGTGATGGATGACTATATACTACACAAATCGGAAAAAGGTTGAAGGAATGACGGCCATACCCAATGATATGATGATGAAGGATATCAAGGTTCCAACTGCTCCAAACAGCACTATAGTCATGAAATTTCGAAAGAATTGCTTCTTTTTAACTTGGAACCTGATGAATAGATTAAGACAATAGATAAACATCACAATATCTCCATATTTCAAAATTTTATATCCACTACCAGAAAAGTAATACTGGGGATCATAAGGCATCTCTATAAGAAATTGAGTTTCAAACCCACTCAAACAACAACTCAGCATAGACTTCCCAGGCTACATCAATCGTTATCTCTTAATATATCTCCTTACCATTTATGCTAAAACTCAAATATAGTTATAACCTCACCAGCACGCTTTCAACATTATGGAGACACTCAAGTACTTGGTACCATATAAAAATGGGTTCATCAATAATTTGCAGCCTAAAGATTAGGAGAAATGGAGAAATTTCTATATAAGCAAGCTTAAGCTCGAAAATGAGAGCATGCATTAAAAGTCCTTAACTCACCCGGCGTTAAAAATGATCGGAGGAAGCAGATAAATGAAGAAAAGATCCTCACTGAACACCAATAGATGTGAGCTTTTCCCTCCGCTCAGTACTAGAATTAAAACTCCCGTGCCTACACCCTGCATAAAAAAACACCCGTAAAGATTAAAATCTTCCATATCAGGTATATATGCTGAACGTAAAAGCGCAGAGTATAATGTTCACAGCTTATACTTACAATTATAAGTGCAGTTATAGATTCGTTCATCCAACGATTTTCCTCCAGTAGATGACCAATCACAATACAGGCACACAGGAGTGTGACAAATAAGGTAATCGAGACCACTGAAGCGTGGTCGGATGTTGACAAGTTACCCATCCGTTCTATCATAGTCCCGAGTTCAAGCCCCATCATGATGAAGTATCAAAATTTACCAAACAATAATCGAAAGATCGACAAGGTTTCTAAAATGTTGTGGGTCCAAACTCAAACTTTAAGCAATAAACTAAAATCAGCTCTTGTGTGACAAATTACCCTGCAATAGAAAACGAAGTAGATTATGAAAATACATGTAGTTACACGCAACGGATCATAGATGGTAATTACATCATTACATGTCTAATATTCGAAGCTTTCTGCATAATCATGTCATTAATACAGAATCCAGGATGTGCATATACTTGACAAAATAAGCATAGCAATATACAAAGAAAGCTATGCATTAAAATTACCAACTGAACAATGTCGAACACACAACTCTTTGAGGGGCTGAGCCAACTTGTGTTGGCTGTTTGTATTCACATAATCTAATTAGTCAATTAACCAAATAAATCTTCTTAAAACAAAATTCACAAAGATGCATATCAACACACATGCATTCAAGACTTGCAAAATCATGCTAACACGCTATATGATTCCATAAAATTTGAGCACAAAATCAATACAAGAATAACAACTCTCAGAAAATCTACCCCATTAATGATTAAAGGCAGCGAAAATATTACCTCCAGAGCTCGAGAAAAACGCATCAAAATTCCGATCTCAGCTGTCAAAAACTCCAAAATTCAAAACAAAATTATCAATTAAAATTGCTTCTCGTTTCAAAAAAAGCACTTTTTTCCCTCGGAATTCGAATCAAGCGAATCATATACCGCAACGAAATGGAATTGCAATCAAACACAATAAATATATGTGTTTCTGATTTTTCTTCTCGAAAAAACAGATAGGAAAATTGAAGATTCCAGAAAGGTTACCAAATGAACCACGGATTTTTGAAAAGTTTTCCTTAAAAATCTTCGACAGGAATTCAATTTCTAGATTGATAATATATGCATACATATATATGTATATATGTATGTATGATATATACGTATACGTGTGTATATATATGTGCAGCTTGTGAGAGAAAATGACGGGACTCTGGATCTAACTATGGAAATTGAGAGGGAAAAATGAAATGAAAGGACACGTGGACATGTTTTATGACCGTTGATGGACCTAGCTGGAATAATCATGGCCGTTGATTTGAGGATCGTTCAAGATTATATTTTTAGTGAGTGTTAATGATTAAATGTTAGGCTTCTGATTCTCGATATAATTATAATTATTTAAAATTGATATATTTGATAAACATTATGCGATTTATTACTCATTCGAAAGTTTTTGTGCTTTATATAATTATAATTATTTAAAATTGATATATTTAATAAACGTTATGCGATTTATTGCTCAATTGAAAGTTTTTGTGTTTTATTACGATGGATTATCAGGTGACATTTTTTATTTCCTCAAATTTGGTATAAATTATCATTAATTTAATTTATAAGAATAATAAATTAATATTTTTCAATTATAGAGAGTGAGAATGAAAAAAAGATTGAATCTTTAATCAAATTATATAGATGTTTTTCTTTTTTATTTATGAACTATTGGGGTGCTCTAAGATTTTGAAATTTTTAGGAGGAAATGGTAAAAATAATAGAAAAGATAGATTGTGGTTGTTATTAATTTTTAAATTGAATCTTAAAATTGCTTTTTGGGTGCTATGTTGGAAAAAGTTCATACAATAGGTCCTTGATTGTTTAGTTTTATTGTTATACTTGGCATTTTTATTTTTGCAATTAATATATTTTTTCAACCTATAAGTATGCTTTCATTTTTTTCATGTGCACATATGCTTGTTACTAATTTGATAATAGTTAAGAAAAAAAGACAAATAATTAGTTAAATATTTGTACTTTATGTGTATTTGCCTATTTGGAGAAGTCGATATTCGATTGAAATTACGAAAATTCTGTATTACAGCGGGTCAATCGATCTGCCAAAAATGGCACATTTGGAATTGAGTGACTGGTGTAACACATTTGTTTGACTCATTGTGTTATTACTATTTTTACATTAAGACTATTTTTACACATTCTTGTTATATTTATAAGAATAATAATAACTCGATCGCAAATTTTATTTCTATGAGTTAGCCCGAATAATAAGAATTTAAGTAGCGTATAATGCTGAACTCGATATGACGTATAATTCGACTTGATTTCTTAGCAAAGTTGGCAATATTCATTGTACTTGTATGATAATCAAGAGTCCCGTGTACCACTTGAACATGAAACTTTTGATATGATGATAATGATGTTAAATTATATATATATATATATATATTGATAATATAATATATATATATATATATATATATATATATGTATATAAGCAGATCTGCTTTTCTATTGTTCACATGATAATTGAATTGAAGGTTTAAGGACCACGTATTTTATTGTCCTTTTCTAGAGTTAGGACAAAAAATAAATAATTGGACAAATAATGGTGCATTGAATAGTTTTAAGTAACCAAAATACATTCAAAAAAGAAAAAAAAAAGAAAAGAAAAAAAAAACCCATAAATGATGTGGACAAATTCTCAATTCATAAATTATATAAAAAAAAATTTCATTTCATTTTAATTTTTTTTGTTATATGTTTTGAGTGGACAAGAGTGAGAGAAATAGGGATGACTAATGTCAACATTTGGCTTGTTGCATGAGTATTCCTTAAGTAAAATAAATTTCTATTTAGGTCTTATTTTCCAATAATAACTACATCCAATTGTAAAGTAGAATAACAAGATTTTTTTGCTAATTAGTTAATAACTTAATATTATTATAAATACTCCACATACAAATTTAATGATTAGTTTTCCTAAATTATTTCTTTATTTGAAAATTATATACGATAATGCGTGATTCTTTATTATTATAGAAAATTCGATCTTGAATAGTTATAACTTTAAAGAATGTATTTAAATTATACTAGGTAACTTTAATGATTATAATTTTAACTTAAGCATGCTTGTTAACCAAGATGAAAAAATCAGTATAATATTTATATTTTATATATATATAATCAAATCAATGTTCACCAATTAAATTGACGTCCTTGATTATTTATTCTATTATTTTCAATATTAAACTCAATCATAGTAAATTAAGATAAAATTGGACATGGGATTGTGATGGTAGTCTAATGTGTAGTCAACTTTAAATGTCATTTTCCAGTTCAAGAAAAATAGGAACATAATTTTAATTTTTTTGATATTTACATAATTTTAATAATGGTCATGAAATTTGATTCCAAATATATGCTTTAAAATGATTTAAATATATATTATATATATATGTATTATTGAATTGAGACACATCAGGTGATGTGAGTCACCAACTGACATAGGAACTATTATTATATTCATAAAAAATACAACTCAAATATTGCTTGTTATGATTTCCTCATTGTTTCTTGCTAAATTATATGTGGGTTTTAAATTTTGAGGAAATTAGGGTTAGAAAATTTAATAAGTTATTTTATACTCGATTCGAGTTTAATCGTTAAATTTATTTGAGTTTCGTTTAATAATTTATTATTGAAATACACTTCAAATTAGTGTACTAAGCTTACAGTCGATTTGAACTTGGATACAAATTCTAATATATTGGCTCGATTTGAAAGTATATATAAGATTCAAATGACATTTAAATTATTAAAGGAGTACCAAAACGAGTTAGTTTAATTTTATTAGTTTCTACTTTTATGTGAAAGATTTTGCGTTTAATTTTAAGTTATCACAATTCACAAGTGATGTATGTTCTCACTAAATTTGGAGTCTTACAGAAAATTAATTTATTAGCTCGAATTTGTCGAATCAAAATATCCTTCATTTGGAATTAAAAAATTACTAATGGACTAATATTATGAAGCCATAAATTGATAAATTATTTTTGTTTACAATTTAAATTATTAAGCACAAGAATTTTAATTTTTGATGTACATTATGGTATAAATTTATGTTACATCGAATCGAATAGATCTGATATGACCATACCAGACATTTGTGGAGGTAGTGAGTGATAAAAATCATTCAATTTATTCCAAATGTATAACATATAATACACTAAATCTATTAAATTTAATATATTATAAAATTTCAATTTCCAAACAAATAATCAAATGGGACCAAAATCATCAAAAGTACCCCCCTCACAATGAAATTAAAATATTGTCTAAGATTTTATTAGCTGCTAAATGCACAATAGAAGAAACTCAACAAATGTTAGTGGTTTGTGACACTTAAATATTTTTAAATTTTGAAAGTAAAATAAGCACTCCAAAATCATCATTTATGTCCTAAAAAAGATAGACAATTATTTTATATAAAATATAATTAATTAAATTTATTATAATGATTAAGGGCCCTAATTGTCCATATGATTAGATTCACTTGCCATGTTAGGGTACGTGCACGAAAGCTATGCCCCCACTGATACTTGGTGCTACAAAGTGTTAACATGAGTAATAATATTATTGATTTAAAATGAGGAAAATAATAAAATGGTGTCATTTTAGAGTGGATAAATTAAATACATTTAATATCAATCAAATCAAGTCAAATTAAATATTATTCAAACTTATTTGAATTATTAGCAAATTTTAAGATTTATTTTTTAGGTTAGTTCAATTATTAATTAAGTTAGCTCGAACAATATTTAATCAACATGAATACATGCCTAACCAAAGCAATTTGATCCTTCTTGTAGTTAATTAATAATTTTTTTTACAAATCGAGCCAAACTCCAATAACTTTTCAGATTTTATCCGCTAAAAAATAAACTATTTTGATGTAATTACTTATATTTAAAAAATTAAGTTCAAACGAGTTTTAATTAATTAGGTCGAACAAAGTATCGAATAATTAAATTAATATTTCGCAAAGTCTTTATTAACATGTCCTTTTATGTGGGAAATTGAAAATCAACGCATGCAGCTTAATCTTCAATCCTTATTAAGTATAAATTTAATAGTTCTTTCATATATTATTGTGATGCTTTTTGACATTTTTTCTATGAGAAAATCATTTTAATATTTTATAAAAAATTTAGTCATGCTTTTAGTTTCATTAGAATTGAAATGTGATATTTTAATCAGTCTATTATTTGACAGATAATAACCGAAAAAGAGACAAAATAAAACAATCATGTTTCGACATTTAATCAACAAATAGTGTTTCACGTGGATATTTTTCATTCAATAATAGCTGGTCGAAATTAAAAGTGTCATATTTTAGTTCAAGAATTACTTCAATAACGGAATTAAAAGTGTCATTTTAATTCAATAATTGATGTTATTACATCAACTCTTGAACTAATATATAATTCGAAATTTTAATTTTGGTCCTAAATTTAATAATATAAATTATATCACATCAATGATGAAACACAGTCTTGTAGATACCACTCCCAAAGAACATGAACACACTATACTTTATAACGTACCTACTTTGATAGGATCAAACTATTGTATTCCTCGATGTTTACAAAACTCAGAGCGTATTTAGTGTTTCTAGATCCTGGTAATTTTATTGATTAATGTAGTATTTATAGTGAGCCTTATTTGACCATGGGCTCGCCTTATTGGGTCGTCAGCTCGGTTGTCATTGCACGGCTCATGAACGTAAATATTAATGTTGCATTTGCATTTATATATATCATTTTATTATACGTGAATACCCCTATTCATAAATGTGAACCTATCACATTCGATTCACGGAACTATTATGACGATAAAAAGTGCAAAAAACCAACAAATCGAGAACTAAACTTATGACTTTAGTGCTTCATTAACGATACTACACTTTGTCATTGTCAAGAGCAAAAAGAATCGAAAAGTCGAAAAAAGAAATCCAAAAACGAAAGAAAACGTTTACCTCTTAACGCAATTCGACGATTTTCCCAACTCATATACGACGCAAAAAATTTGCGGGATAAAATGCTATATATAACACGAATTATCGTTTTTTACTTACTTCTTTTTCGATGGCTTCGATTTTCTTCTTGAAGCGGACGGGTCGACTAACGGGCCGGACCAAGTTTGAACGGGTTCTTTGGCGTATGAGAAGTTCATAGAACTATATGGTACGTCGGGCGGGTCAAAATTCGGGTCAATATGATGAGACGAGCCCAAAGGATAACCGAGGCCTCCATCTTGGTGCGGAGGAGGAAATTTTTCGCTTTTGCTCTTTGCATTTGCGTGCGTAATTATTCGACGTCTCTATTTCAAATACGCAAAAATGGTAAGTTTCTATAGCATATGTAAAGTTCAACACGAAATATTTTCTTCGAGCGGTATATGTAAATGAAATTCAAAATTTGCCTGCAAAAGTTCATAAATTACCATTCCGTCCCCAATACTAAAAGTTACGGCAACATAGACGGCGATAAATGGAGGGGTGAATTCGAAACATCCCATATTTGAAATCTTGATTACGAAAAAATGTCCCGAGATTTCGGGAGATTACCATAACTTCAACATATTACAACTCACGGCGTGTTTCCAAGGTGATAGAGGGTGTCTTGGTAATTAGTGAAACTTCGAGGGCTTCGTGGTAATTACTCATAAGTGAACATATACGCATGTAATTATCCCTAAAATTAAAGCCACCGCCATGCAAACCAATCTTTACCATGCTACGGAGGTTATATAAGGGCCCAATAGCCTCAAAATCAAGAAACCATATAAGTATACTCTCCAAACAACAAGCTATCCTATAGAACATTTCAATATATTGTCAAATTATTACGCCCTTTTGTGTTTCTAGCAGCATCGTATCAAATAAAATAGTAAATTTGACTTTTACAATGTTGTATAAATGGTGTTAGAATCATATATATATATATATATATAGAATTTGAAATAAAAGAAAACGTACATCGATATTGGCTTGTAGCTCAGCGTTGGCTTCAGGAGCAGGCATGGCCCGCATTCCACGATCACGTGTACGTGTTTTCTTCACATCAGCTTGAGCTTTACCAGCAGCTCTTAACCTACAATCAAATAAAACCCCATTTCAGGTTTTAACATAAACTCATATACCATATCGATTATTTCAAAATTTTGCTCAATTTGCAAAAAATATATAGACTCAATAGTCACATATATATAATAAAACTCTAAAAATTTATAATTTTTAGATTGAAACTAAAGCAAAGCTGCCATGGATTTACATAAGGCTATAGAGCAACAAATATTTTACAAACCTTCGAGATTCTTCATCACGACGCTTAGCATCCATCTCCTTACTTGGCGGATACTTTGGAAGGCTAGAAGGATCACATGCATAAGGCTTGGTTGTGAAGAACTGTAACAGAAAAAAAATACATAATCGACACTACTCGAAAATAAAATATTCGAAAAAATGTGATTTTTTTTTTATCGAACGTTATAATAAAGAAAAGGGTAGGTGTAAAAACATAATCTTTACAAAATAGTGTTCGTTCTTGATTTCAACGAGAGCTTACTTCGCTGTTTAGTGCATCTGTGGCAGTTTGACGGTCACTTGGATCAATTGCAAGCAGAGTGTCGATTAAAGGCAACGATGATTGAGGAAAATCTTTAAAAGTCTCCTTTATGCAACGTTTATACGATTGTTGGGGTTTAAATATGGTTGCATGAGGAAGCTTCGACTTTTTCCAATATTCTTCCGATGGAGAACCGCATAGCTTGAAAATTCTGTGCAGTTGTTCAACCTAAACACAGTTTTAAGTACTCAAATACTTGCTATGATACAGTTAACACACATATATTTGTGTTTCGATCGAAGGATTCAAGTGCTAGGGATTTCAAAACCTTGATTCAGATCGAACGAGCTTGTTTGAATGGTTTGGAGTTGCAATCTATTCTTTAAATAATTTGGTAGATTTCAAATTTAACTAATATAGGGGTGTGTTTGGATCGAGTGATTTGGATTTGAGAAAGAGATTTGAGGAAGGATTTCAAATGACTCTAAAATGGAGTAATTTGAAATCCACCATAGTTTTGGACAAAATAACTCAAAATGAATGACAAAGGATTTGAAATCCATAATCCATTATAACTTGAAATCATCCAAACAAACTTTGATGGATTCGTGGATGAATTTGAAATCCATATAGCTTTCAAATGCTTCAATCCAAACACACCACTAGAGTTATTTAAAATCCTTCATCCAAATCCCAAGCTCAAATCCAAAATCTTTTATCCAAACGCAACTTAAAGTAACGTTAATAAGCCTCCAAAAGTTTACGAAAAAAGTTTCAGAAAAAACCCATAAGCATAACCAAACATTTCCGGTAAACGGTAGCACGATATGCACGTGCATCTCATACTTGTAAGTAGTAGCTTCAAAAAGATCCAACCTTTACAAATCCCAATACAAATGCATAAGGCAAGTCGATCATTTTACACAGGTAAGGGTGAAAATTGAACCAAGCTACTCGAACTCGATTGTTAAAAGCTCGGTTCGACAATTTACCAAACCAAGCTTGAATTTTTTTTTTCTGTTTGATAAATTTTGAAGGCTCAACTCGAACTCCGCTCGATTAACAAAAACAAAAACATGTACAAAATATTCAAACTACTCGAGTTTGACTCGTGATCGGCTCGATTAAAGCTTGTTTGAGCTCGGTTCGATGAACAATCAAACCAAGTTCAAACACAATTTTTAAAGCTCGATTGTAATTCAAACAAGCTTGAACACTTATGCTTTCGGCTCGACTCGACTCGACTCATTTTCACCCTATACAGAGGTAATCAAGTGAATAAGTACCAATAATGTGATTATAGTAACTTCAAAAAACACAGGCTATGTTTGGTTTCATTTTTGAGCCAGTTATTGGCCAAAATTTTGACCAACTTGCGTTTGGTCTTCACAATTTCCCCCCGAAAAAATCCCTAATTTTTTGGTTCAAAATTTGCATTTCAATTTTGAAATTTAATATAATTTCATGGCCCACTTTGTTTTATACATATATATATAACACCTTCTATTACACACGTATATATATCAATCATTACAATTTTACTATTATTTATAATTTTCAATCACTAATAATTATTAACTGACAAAAATTTACTTAATTTGACTGCTACAGTAATTTATGTTCCCTATGGAAACAAAAACAAACACTATCTCACCAAAAAAATCCACCTAAAAATTAACAATCAATATAAAACCAAACACAATCTCAACAAATTTGCACGTGTCCCAAAAAAAAATCTCACCAACAATTCTCACCAAAATACTCAACCAAAACAAAACCAAACATACCCATAATTTTGCATCAAATAATTAGTTCGTATCTAAAGTTAATAACTTTAAGATTTACCTCGGTCCTCCCAGTCATGATAGGCTTCCCAGCAAATAGCTCCGCTAAAATGCACCCTGCGCTCCACAGATCCACGCCTACACCATAATCGGTGGCACCAAAAAGCAGCTCGGGTGGCCTATACCAAAGAGTAACCACACGGCTCGTCATGGGATGCTTGTTATTAGGGTCAAAAGTCGAAGCCAATCCAAAATCAGCAATCTTGAGAACCCCTTGATCGTTTATAAGGAGATTTGAGCCCTTAATATCACGATGTAATACATGTCTGTTATGGCAGTGTTCAAGTCCCGATAATAGCTGATTCATGTAGCATTTGACCTATCACATAAATCAGACTATGCAAACATAAGAACGAAAAACTCAAACTCTTCAAGCAAACTTTAACTCAAAGAATAGCACTGTCCACAAAAAAGGGAAATTTGCAATACCGGTCCCAAAGATTAGAGCTTTTTGCAGGTTTAGTTCAATTGTTAGAAACTCGCAAATTCCCGTTTGATGCATTCTTTTGCAAATAGCATTATGTACTAATCATGTGCAAGGCACGTGACTACTTCAGCAGTTTCTATTGTTAACTAACAGTTGGGGGCTAAAATGCATCCAAACAAACTTAATGGTTTTGTTTACGAATTTGAAATCCATAGATTTCAAATCCTTCAATCCAAACACATCATTAGATTGGTTGAATTTGAAATATACCAAGGGTGTGTTTGGATTGAGTGATTTGGATTTGGGGAGGGGATTTGGAGGAAAGATTTGAAATGACACCTAAAATGGAGTCATTTGATATCCACCATAGTTATGGAGAAAATAGTTCAAAGTGAATGTCGAGTGATTTGAAATCCATTATAATTTGAATGCATCCAAATGAGTTTTCATGGATTTGTTGACGAATTTGAAATTCATAGATTTCAAATCCTTCAATCCAAACGCACCCTCAACGAATAGCCCCGTTGACAAAAAAGGGGAAATTTGCAATACTAGTCCCAAAGATTAGAGCTTTTTGCAGGTTTAGTCCAACTGTTACAAACTTGCAATTCGCATTCTTTTGCAAATCTGTTATCATACATTAAAAACGGACATAACTTCGTGCATGTGGATGCATGGGCCGTTGTATTATGTACTAATCATGTGCAAGGCATGTGACTACACCAGCAGTTTTCATTCGTTAACTAACAGTTGGGGACAAAAATGCAAACTATTGGACTAAATTGGCAAGTTTTTAAGCATTGAGACTAAAATTACGAGCTTATACCCTACGGGACAAATGCTGCAATTTTCTTGAAAAGAAATAAATGAAAAGGACTTAAATCCCACCTGAGGCTCCGTAAACTTGATTGAAGGACTAGAAGCAAGGCCAGCCAAATCATGCTCCATATAATCAAACACGAGGTACAAACTACACGACATCCTTGATGTCACTAATCCTTGCAATTTCACAACATTTGGATGATCCAAGCGGCGCAAGATCAAAATTTCCCGAGCCATAAACCTCACACTCTCGGGTTCCAAATTATCGAATCTAACCTTCTTTAATGCAACAATTTCTCCCGTTATGCTATCTCTAGCTTTATACACATTACTATAAGTACCTTGTCCAATCTAAACGTCAACACAAAGAACAAAAAGAACACAAGTATTAGAACATAATGAACTACCCTTAGGGTGTGTTTGGATCGAAGGATTTGAAATCTATGGATTTCAAATTCATCGACAAATCCATTTAGGTTCGTTTGGATGAATTAATGTTACGATGGATTTCAAATCCCTTGTCATTCATTTTGACCTATTTTCTCCACGACTATTGTGGATTTCAAATGACTCCATTTTAGGTGTCATTTGAAATCCTTCCTCCAAATCTCCTCCCAAATCCAAATCACTCGATCCAAACACACCCTTAGAAATCGTGGGCTAAACTAACAAACAACAATCTCTTGCCTTGTCGATTTTTTCAAATGAATCGGCCCGCCGTGGGGTCCACCCGTTGATCGCCTCTCCGGCCACAGCCGAGAGCCAAGATGGCCATCCAGCCGCCACTTGCTCGCCATGGATGTGCTTAGGTGGATTACTTAGCCTTGGATTTGGCCTAGATCTTCGCCTTTCACCTCTAGGCCGTCGTGCATTCTCATCCGTTGGATTGTTCTCCTTTTGATCACCGCCATTCTGAATTTCACCACCACCACCACCACCACCGCCGCCATTATTGCCGCCAGTGCCCTCCTCCTCCGATTTACCTACTGAATCAACCACTACTTTTTTTCGAACTACAACGCCGCCACTAGGTGGCTCAGGGGATTGAATCTCTTTACCAAAAACACACCCCATTTGTCAACAACACATAGCCTCATTTCTCATTACATAGCACACTCTTTCACCTCATTCACTACCCACCAAAATTATCACCAATCAGAACAAATACACAAAAATTGAACTTCCAAACCAATCAATAACACCTGAAGAAAATCAGCAACAAAGCACAAAACAAATCCAAACTTGAGCAAATAAACCAAATGGGTTGTATTGTAACTAATAAAATAAAAAGAAAAAATATAAACACACAGATATCTAGTATTTCACAAGCTCTTTAATAACAAACAGAAAATCTTGCACTATTTAGGAATAAGAACCCTACCTTTACTGCCCAAAGCAGCAACAATGATTTTATTCAAAAGCCCACAATTAATGGAAGTCTAGAATAACAAGCTAACATACCAACAAAAAGCAAAGACAGTAGAACAACATAACATAGCATTATTAGTCATAGATTCATAGCGCACACCTTTTTCTGCTTTTCCTTTTTATGTTCTTGTGGGATTGAAGAAAAGATCAAGACTGTAAACTAAAGTGTGCAAAGTTGAATTCCCACTTTCAACTTTGGTCAAAAAATTAGAAAAGAAAAAAAATGGTATTGTTTTATGTATGAAAAAAGTGACTTGGGGAAAATGATCGAGCAGCAGATCTGTGGTCTTGTGAGTGTGCAATTTGTTGGTAATTTTTTCAAATAAAATACAGAGAGGAGTGGTGTGGGGTGGGGTGGGGTGGGGTGACTTGAGAGAGATGAAAGTTGTTTTACTTGGATACTGTTGTAAGTCAAAAAAAAAAAAAATTGTACTTTTTTGACCTTTTATGGAGATTTCTTATGGTTGTAATTTTTTATTTATTTTGTCTAATTATGGTCCATGTTTGATTTTTTATTATAAAAAATCTATTACAAAATATTGAAATGACACTGTTTAATAAAATTTAAATAGGTATAATTATCATTCATATAATACAGTGCAATGTGATATCTCATGGGAAAATTGCAAATTTGGTACCTCAAGTTGGCATGTACACGAATGTAATACTTTAAATTGGACCACTTGCAATTTGGGTACCATATGTTCAAAAAATTGGCAATTTCAATACAAATTTCGCCGGAAAATCATAAATTGTACGGAAAAAGTCACGTGCGTGGCACGTGACTCTCAATTTGGGGATTTTCTCCCAATTTGGGGATTTTTGCTTACAGTTTGGGGATTTTTGCTCTATCTCTCAATTTTCCCTCCAAATTCCATCTAATTTTATATTAAACAAAAATAAAAAATACAAAAAACGTGCCAACGACTTTGAGGAACTTTCCCACAATTAATTTCTCTTCTTTCTTTATCTTCTCCAAATTCATCATCTCCATTAATATTCTTAATTTCTCTAAGATCAAGAAACAATAATGGCGGATTCCACTTTTTATCAAATCCTAGCATTTTATTCTCTTCTTGTTTCTAAACCCCAATGTTAGAGGCGAAATTTGGTAAATTCAAACCCTAGAGCTTAAATTCTTTCACACTGTAACTGGAATTGAGAATTGAAGCCCACATTTGGATACCCATTTCCCTCAATTTTAATAAACGTAATACTCATTTCGGAAGCTTCGAATTTGTCACCCGCAGTTCCAATTCAAGGCCCTAAAATGACGACTCGAGGGAGAAGATCAGAGAAAGTAAAGAGGATTTTCTATCAATTCGATGCGAACCGTGATGGCGGCCTTAATCGGGAAGAAATGGTGGCTTTGGTGGTTGCCGTGAACCCTAGAGTGAAATTCAGCGATGAACAAATTGGTGCAATTCTCGATGAGGTTTTCAGAACGTACGGGGAATTCATGGACGGTGAAAAAAGGTCACTTTCGACGGCCTTCTGCGTACCTACGACGACGGAGCTGGTGACGTGGATCGAGATTTTGATGCCCTAGGCCTTGAGCTTATGGCACTGGAGGAAAAGAATGGAATTTCACAAGCATCAGAAGAGGCTGCTTCATCGTCCACTGTGGTTGACGACCGTGTCATGGAGCCACATAAGAAACTTATCATCTATCGATTAAATTGCAGATTGTGATTCGGGGTTACTGCTGGAGTTTTGGAATCGAGTTACTGATTATAATTTGAGTTGTAATCGTTCATTGAGATGTGAACTCGTTGATGATTAACATTACATTAATATTGAGCTTGGTTATTTGAGAATTGTGGATTTACTTATTGGTGTTGCTGTGTTTGTATTTCTCTGATATTTGGGCGTAATAGATGACTCTTATTGTTTTGGAAATGAAGGCGTCGATTATCCAGCATCTAGTTGTTATGTTATTGAGTTGATTGTTTGTTATTTTGGATTGGTCTTGATTGTGAAGTAAACTGAAATTGCAGTGCTCTTTTGGACTTTGGTTTCGAATATAGATTCTCAGAAGTTTTGTTGATATTGCGACTCTATTTTAATTCATTAAATCGTGTTATCGGGGAGTTAGCATTTTAGGTTGGCTTCGATCATAACAGGCTGCTTCGCCTAACCACGGCGTTGTGTTTGATGATACATGGACGCTTGTGGATGATCTCGACATTCTGATTAAACGGCTGAAAACAAAACAATCGAAAGATGGGAAGGTGAAAAATGATAATTCAGATGTTTTCTCTAATGCTGGATGGTCCAGGGAGCTTGGTCCGTCGACTGAGCTTACGGACAAGAGAGTGAGTTGGGATGAGTCGGGGAGTGATTATGCTGCTTTTGCCTCAAATTATTTCTTGATCTTGGAGAATATTAATGGAGATGATGATTTGGAGAAGATAAAGAAAGAAGAGAAATGTATTTTTCATTTTTATTTAATACAATATTAGATGGAATTTGGAGGGAAAATTGAGAGATCCCCAAATTGAGAGCAAAAATCCCCAAATTGGGAGAAAATCCCCAAATTGAGAGTCACATGCCACGCACGTGATTTTTTCCGGCCAATTTATGATTTTCCGGCGAAATTTGTATTGAAATTGCCAATTTTTTGAAGATATGGTACCCAAATTGCAAGTGGTCCAATTTAAGGTATTACATTCGTGTACAGGCCAACTTGAGGTACCAAAGTTGCAATTTTCCCGATATCTCATTGACCATTTTGTTGTTATTATTCAATAAAATAAAATCTTGTTAATAATATTATTGTTAATGAGATATATATAAATATTATAATTACAAGACGTAATAATTAAGATAAAAATAATTAAACTAAAGAAATATAAATTCAAAAAAATCATAATATATAACTTAAATAATAAATATATTCTGATAGTCATATTTAGAATTTTACATATAATGTTATTCTGATTAAAATGGACCATTTTGTGTATATTGGAAAAAGAAAAGGAAAAAGCAAAAACTATTTTCTATTCTTCTATTTAGCATTATTACATTACTATACCTATAATATCATTAATAGTTATAAATTATTAAATTTATTTCATTCAAGTCTTTAAAATAAAATTTATATGGTACAATCAGTGAAATTTTATTCTCATCTCACTTTTTCGATCGTTTTTATCGGAACAACTAATTTTTAGTTGCAATTCGATCCCAAAAGTATCAAGTCTATATCAATTCATACACTAAGTTACATGATTGTATCATTTTAATTAGTCCTCAAAGTACTAGCTTTATATCACTTTATTAGTGTTTAAAACAAATACTTTAGGTATCAAAGTGCAATTGAAGACCGACTGTTCTAACAAAAAAAAATGATACAAATGACTAAAACGAGGAGAAAATATATATTTGGAAACGATAATTTAACAAATTTTTCTTTAAAAACATAAATGAGACAAATATAATACTTTGATGACTACATAATAACATTAGTTATTCATCAATCATCATATAGGTATTTGGTCCCTCACATATTATGAACTGGATTAAAAATATTAATTTTTGGGTAGTATCTTTTACTTCATACCCACACTCAACATTACCAAATTTCTCCCACTCTTGAGGCATGAAAAATTAATTTGGAAACCACATACATGTCTCAATTGGTTGGCCTATTTTCTTCAAAAAAATTTTTTATCTCAAAATAAAAAAATTTATAAAATGAACTTGGTTGATATCACATAAAATTTTCTTAAAAAAACCTCTCAAAATTCACTATAATTTTGATGAAATTTTTACAAAGAAAGAGAAAAATATTTTTTGCTATTTATGATTTAACAATTAACATTACCCATATAATGGGTTTTTCTTGCTATATTTCAATTTTAATAATTAAATTAATTATATATTACAATGCAAAATACCGCAACATTCAAAATAAATTCTATTTTAACTATTATAATAATAGTTATACTTAAATATCAACTCAAATAAATTTTTCACAACAAAAAATATATTACATAAATCATAATCATTACATATTTTTCTTTAAAAAAGTCCATCAAAACTCACTTTTCAAACCACATTTTTTATTCCTAACTTTTTTTTTTCATTTTAATTGAGGAGATTTTTTTAGATGAATACGTCAGTCTAGTTCCAATGGTTCATTCATGTGCCTTTCAACCTTTCATTATCTTACTTTTAAATTTCTTAATGCTTGTTAAAAATGTAAAATTCCTTTTTTGATTCTAAACTATTTGTTTGTAACTTGTATAGCCTTACTATTTATAAACTTTCAAAAATAATTTTATAAAAAATCGTATAGAATATATCTTTTTTTGGGTCTCAATTGCAAAAAAAGGGACAAAAATCATTAGTTGGGTTATGTGTTTTGCTCGTGATAAGTCCACAAAAAATATACAAAAATGATGTCTTACAATAAACTAAAACATTATCCACATGTATAATTACCACAAAAAGTTCGATTATTTCCACAACCTAATTTAATTAGATAAATAATATGAGGGTGATGATCTAATCTTTCGTAGAGGGCTCTATAATCCTTAGAAAAATATATCTTTAATTTTAGACCTAAGACTTTAGACATACAACAATACATTATGTGTACAATTGGTTTAATTTGTATGTATTTCTATACTTTATTTATCTTATATATATTTTGAGAAGAAAAAAGAATAATCATGCCAATGCATTAATTCAAACAATAATTTTTTTTTGAAGGGTCAATATAATCCAACTCTAAAAGCTACTTTTGAATGTGACAATTGTGGTTGGTAAATGGTAACTAACACATAAATAAAATGTGTAGTTGATAAAAATAGTTAAATAGGTCAATTATTGACCCCAAAAACATTAGTCAAATGTAGCTTAATAATGACTTTCATGCTCCATTGCCAAGCTCAAAATATAAACAATATAAGGTTAGGAAATAGGTTATAGTTTGTTGAAATATAATATATACTACTTATTTATCACCATCCATTAATCAATTTTGTATAATTTAGTATAGTAGTTAGTACTCAAGTGGTTAGCATAAACTATTTAATTTAGAACAATTTGTTCATAATCATATTTGATCGCAACTTAATAATCACACGTCAAGTGTTATAACACTTTGGTTCGTCACTCTTCTTACAAAATTCGCAAACGATTTTTCTAGGAACGGCCAAGATATGGGGCTTTCGGTTTCACGGTCTATTTTTTTACTTTCATTTTTTATATTGAATTTATTATATTATATATATTGTAAGTATCACATAATAACAATTTATATGACATCAATATGTCCTACTTATACCAAGTGCTCAACTTACATATAAAAAAAAAGTTGGTACATACCTAAACTATTTTATAGAGAGAAAGGTGACAAAAAAAGTATTAAAAAGTGACACTTGAAATATATATCTACACAAATGCAATCAATCACATTATTCATCATCTCTTCTTTATTTCCTCAATAAATTCACAAGAAAATAGAAAAAATTCACAAGAAAATAGAAAAAAATCGTCGATTTTAAGATTACGATATGGCTTGTTGTTGCTCATCGGACGATGGAGGTGGTCTAGATTTCGTAACGATTTGCGTCTTAATTGTTGTTTTTCTAGTTTTGATGATGGTTTTTTCTACTCCCCCGCCATCAACGGGCTATTATCCACCAAGACGACGAGTTATCGTGGCATACAGGTGCTAGTAAATCTCGAGCATCGTGTTTTTTATTCATCGAATAAAATCAATATGTGTTATATATATTTTTTAATATTTTCCTCTAGTATAGTACTTTAAATTTGTCTTTTTTTTTTTTTTTGAGAAATTAACATTTCTTAAAGATAAGTAAAGAAATGAAATAAAATTGACTATTGTATTTCATTTTGATTAGCTTTGTATCATGTTTGATGGATTAATTGGGAGTAATATATATGCAAATGCGACCATCATATAATTTTTTTAGAATAATTAAATTTACAAACTTAATCTCTTGATTGAATTTGGAGTTATGATATTTTTGCTTTGCCTTTAAAGTTTCTTAGGAACCCAGGATATGACTGGGTTAGTATAAGATTTTTATTCTTATTTTTTTATTGAATTTTCGTTGATGAATGTCCTTAATGTTTTATATATGTTAATATTATTCAATTAACTTACAAAAATATTAATTAAATTATTAGTGGTGAATCAAGAAAAAATTGAGAAATTTTCAATTTTTGTAAAATCAAATCTAATTTAGTATTAGGGTTTTCAAAGTTTTATTACTTTGGTATCAAATTAAATTATTGTCTCAAAGTTTGATATAGTCGATAATTGACTAACAGTGAAAATATTAACAAGTCCATTTATTTTTTCTTTTGCGCATCTATTTTTCCTAATAAAGGTCAAAATAAATGTTAGTTACACAGTTACTCAACCAACATATGTACTAACATTGAGACAAAAAAACTTAATTAAATATGAAAGTGGTATTTCAGAAAAGCTTAGTACCAAAATTCAATTTTGACCTTTCCTATACTATAAAAAAAAGATTTTTCTCAAATAAAAAGAGTTCGAATTCAATAAAAATTTCATACTTCTTTAGAAACAAGAAAAAAAGGTAATTCAAATCAATCAAATAAATAATTACACAACAAATCAAGTGTTTTACCAACTTCACAAAGATCACATAACTACACATATCCACACACAACAACCAACAATATTCCCTAAAAATCAACACAAGAATTAATGGTTCATTAGGGCCATCCTTGGCATATGATTCACATCACCACACACTCGTTTTATCATTCTACAGCAGATCAAATTCATTAAAAACAGCGCACTGAACACCACAGATTGTAACCGATGATTAGACAGTGAAAACCGCCCTAATCCAATGGATCTGCAAATAATAATAAACTCGATCTCCCATAAAAATGAGCCCTTTTTTTTTTTTTTTTTTTTACTTTGGGATCTTCTTGGAAAGGGTGTGAAAAGAGAGCAAAACCAAGAAAAGAAGCACAATAGAAGCAAACAAAGAGACAAAAATGGAGGCTCCAAGATGCTTGCAAAAGACATCATATGTGTTGCAAACCTTATTCCAACCAACATGGGAATTGCCTCTCAAACCTATGTAACCAACTGTGCCTGCTGATCCAGTTGCTGCAGCTACAATTCCCAAGAGTAGCTGCAAGAATAAAAAGTACTCGATTGGATGGTATATTCGTTTTATAATTATTTTTTTCATAATAAAAGTCAGAAATAAATATATTTAGGGATTAAAAATATAGTGTGGCAAGTGTGTTCGGATGATTTTTTTTAAAAAAAATATGTAATGATTATGGTCGTTTTAATATATATTTTGTTGTGAGATTTTTTTAGAAATAATTTTTATTAAATATTTTTACTCAACCTCATTAAATAAAAAAATTAGTCACAACAACTGATCTTATTTTAAATTTTAAGTTATTAGTTATGAGAACATGTGATTAATTTGATTTTTCGGCATTCAAAGCTAACCAGAAATAACTCATTTAATCGATCAAGTTAACTATCAAATTATAAATAGTAAAAATCCACATTTCCTCTTTTTTTGGCAATAATTTTCTCAAATTTATCTAGATTTTTTAGATTTTTTTTTAAATTGTGACACGTTAGCGAAAAATATTTTTTTATTTGTGAAACACATTTTTTCGGAGTAGAAGTTGCCACCAATTAAGCCTAAAGTAGTTTCGAGTACTAGTTTTGCTTTCTTAGGCTTTTGTTTGTGTTTTTGTATCGCTATTTTTCTTTCCATTCTCATCCAAAAATAAAAACATACATTTTATATTGTTTTCGATTAAAAATATTTTCATTTTCATTATTTACATTTACTTTCCCATTAAATTTCAATCATTATTTCAAAATTACATTTGACATCATTTTTCTCAAAAACATTTATCACTTTTTTCTCTCCTCTCCTCTATACGATATTGTAAAACTCTCTAATCTCGTCCGTGAACGAAACACCAAATAAATTAATCATGTAAATTAGGCTTTTGATATTGATTTTTAAATGTTTGATAAATTATATTTAATTTCTTATATATGGTATATTTTGAAATAGTAATTTAAATTTCCAAGAGCTTACCACATCAAATATGACAAAATGGGATAAAATTTGTGGACAAAAGCCAGGCTTCAAGAGGGCATAAAATGATAAGAGAGTGGTAATAATACTGTAGAAGCCTGCAACTGAAAGTGCTGCTACAAAGTATCTGCATCATCAATAACAAATTAAATATTAGGTCAAACAAATATAAATAAAATAAAATAAAATAAAAATAAATTTGTTGATAATTTGTTTAAAAAGGTACGTTTTATATTTAAATGTGTATTTAGTTAAGGAGATTTTTGAGCAAAAAAATAAAGAATATTTATCTTTAATATATTTTGAATAGATAAGTTAACTTAATAAGTAATTTATCCAATTAATATAAAGTGATGTTAATATTATATCTTTAGACCAATAACTCTTTTTTTCCATTATTTATTAATCTCGTAGTCTTTGTATATTACATAATTGTACATGCTTTTTGGGAAATTATAGCAAGTTGACAAATATATTTTATTTACTTTGTAATTAATTACATGACAAGTATTTTCATATAATACCACATAGCTAAAATGGATCTCGATCCAATTTTCCATTTTATGATTTTTTTCTTAATGGGGCAAACATATACATCAAGTGATTATAATGTGGATAGCTAATTAATTTTTAATTTTTTAACACGTCATAATTTTTTCTGTCCATATATATCATAATCACTATTAAGTAGGCTTATATATATATTATATATGACAAATTATTGTATATAAGTGAGTTTGAAAACACTCTAATAATATTGTTCATGGATAAGTTTGCTTATTGTGGGAAGGGTCAATTCAACTTTAATTCTTCTCTCTATTTCTTACCTAACTATTCTTGTTTTTATCAAGTAAAATTCTATAATATTGGACTCGACTTATTATAAATCATCCAATCAAAAAATATTTATGATAAAATTATACATATGTTATCATATTCAATAATTATATCAGATCGATTTTATTAAACTCGATCATTTATAAATTGACCCTTTTTTCAACCAAGCTATGAATTCAATAGCCAATAATATAATAAAATAAAGTAAGCTTGCATGACTATACTTTTGGATTACCAATAATTCAGCCTCCATAGAAGTTTGTAAGGAAATTAAAATAAATAGTCATTTCCAAACATAACCATAAATGGATTAAGACATGAAAATTTTGGTCACTAATTAAATCTTCATAAGTAAAGACATGGGTAATATTAATAATAATGATAAATATTAAAACAATCTTTGAAACAATCTTTGAACTTATTTAAAATTTAGTGAGATTATCTAATTTTGACTCATTGATGTGTCCCAATTTGGGTAAATCACATAAAATTCTAATGTGAATTTCTTGATTTATGTTATTTGATTTCTTCTTCTACTATTCTAACAAATTGTTTCTTTGACTTATGATTATTTTGGGCTGGTTAGTTTTTTTTTTAAAATTGAGCATAAATTTTTATGACTTATATAGGATTTTTTCGAATATAGTAATATATGAAAGTCTTATATTAAAAGTCATTTAAAATTTACATGACCTCAAGATGTTTATAAGTATAAAAATATAAGAACTTTTAATATATCGGGGTGTAATTATAAAATATCCTTAACATGCAATTAACACGAGGGCTATGTTAATAATTTCCAATATATTTTAAATGACTTTTAATACAAGACTTTCATATATTAAAAAAGTAAGGGAAAATTTGATAATTATACAATAAGTTAGGGATCTCTTGCGTAATTTTGCAATACATATATATATATATAATTATATACATGAACGTTATTGAGCTTGGTGAAAGTTTTCCCCCTAAGATTTTAGATCTAAAAAAAGATATACCATAGACCCACCCCCTAACTTATTCTGTAATTGCTAAAACCTCCCCTAACTTATTGGAAATTGTTAACATACCCCTCATGTAAAGGATATTTTACAATTATACCACTATATGTTAAAAATTCTTATATTTTTGTACTTATAAACCCTTGAGGTGGCGTCTTTGCAATTTCCAATAAGTGATTTGAAACTCAAATAATTATACAATAATTTAGGAGTCTTTGTGTAATTACTAAAAATCTCTTATCACTTATTAAAAAAATTGTTAACAAACCCCACATGTTAACGTTATTTTATAATTATATCTCGATGTATTAAAAATTCTTATATTTTTATACTTATAAAACTTCCAAAAATACCCTTGAGGAGGTGACTTAGTAATTTCCAATAAGTGAGGAAAAATTTATAGATATAGACTGTGATGCACGGACACTTCAAAAATCACAACATGTTGTGTCGGACACTGGATCGGACACGATACTCGTCCGACACTCTCCGACACAGTGTCCAATATAAAAATAAATTTGTCTGCTTAAATAAAATAAAAAAATAAAATATGAACACCGTAACGGACGCAGTTAGAGGATATGTCTACTATATATGCGTTATTTGTGACACTTGATGTTATTTCACTTATTTTTTGTGATTGTGAAAACTGAATTTTTTTTTCTTTCAAACATATATAACTTTACAAATCAAATACAAATTTATAATTTACAATAGTCATTCTTATATTTTTTTTCTCTACCCAGTCATTTAATTTATAATGAAAAGACTAATTTATATATTTAAACGTGAATTAATAAACATGTATATGTATATGATATATATACACATTTTATCAAAAGTATCGTGGCCGTGTCGTGTCTTAATATTTTTAAAATGTCGTATTTCGTGTCAGTGTCGTGTCGTGCGCCGTGCCCCGTGTCCTGTGCCCGTGCATCATAGGTTATACAATAAGAGAGGTGTTTCTGTGTAATTTTCCAAAATATCTATATCTATCTATATATATATATATATCTATATATATATATAAACTTACATGAGAGCTGGTGATTGGTTAAATTTTGCAGGCAAATAAGCCCTTAATGGAGTCAATGGTATAGCAACAAGCTCAGTTTGCTTGCTAGTAACCATCACAACTACAGCCACTAGTGCTGAAGCAAACACCAGAAATCTCAACACCACCTCAGCCAACCCAAAGTAATTCACAGGCGGTGGTGCATCGCCTGAAGTTTTGACCTCCGGTGGTGGCTCCGCCGCCGCCGCCTTTTTGACTTCCGGCGGTGGGGCTTCCACCACCGCTTCGGGCTCAGGTGCCGCCACTTTCTCCACCGTTTCGGGTGCCGGAGGTGGTGTTTCTGTGGAGGCCATGATTGATATAGTTAGAAAATTTGTGTGTGTGACTGTGTGTGTTGTGTATGTATATTATGTTTTTCAATAGTATGAGGTTTAGTGAGGGAGATATGATATGGGGATAAGGTTGATTATATATAATTGGATGATGTTTTGATTGGAATTTCATGCACGCTATGTGATTTGTAATTTTGGTGAAAATTTTAATTTTAATTTGATAATTTTATTTGGATTTGATTTTGGTCTTATTCGTTATATATATCACAGTTAAACTTTTAAAAGAAATCTCATATTTTAGTATGAGTGTCATATCGATCAACTCCATTAGTCAATAATTTGATCGATTTTATATATAAAAAAAAAATCATGCGTGGAACATTCAAAGACGGATATTATTTAATATACCTTAATATCAAATGTCTTGTATACACAAAATCTCTTCAAAAAGTTTGGTTAAAATTTTGGTTAAGAAATTGACTGTTAGATTTTAGACGACGAGACTAATAATAAGATATTTTAAAAATTATAAGATTAAACGTGGTAAATTTATATTAAATGGGATCAAAACTGAACTTTAAAAAAGTTATGTAAAGAAAAATATAAGTTTTCCAAATTTTGTGGAACTATATAATGTGGTGACAAGTTTGTTGTTCTTGAGCTACTCTCACAACTAAGAGTAAGATACTTCACCATTAATTTTAGTTCATGCAAAGTAAGAATGTAATAGGGATTTGAGGAAATTATAGTTTGAATCTCTATTGGGTGAAGTTTAATTATAAGGTTAATATCAATTATATGATAATTATAGTATTTTATTAATTTTATGAATTATATTTGAACTCGATCAGAATGATTATGAACTACAGTTTCCAATTAATTAAATATATTTGATTAGATTCTTTCACGCAAACTTAGTTCTTTTTCAATAGCTATGACATAATTCAAATATTATATTAATATGACAATTTGGTACTATATATATTTTGATATGAACAAGATAGAAATTGTTGTATCAATCTATATTTGACGTAATTAAAACATATTTCTAAAAATTCCGGGAATCTTGTGTCGAAAGATGAACGTTTACATATGATATATCATATGTATAAAGAAATAAAGTTACATTTTTTTCGTAATAACTCTTAAGTCCTTACCAATTGTTCACTATATATTGTGTACATATCTTGTTTATAGAATAATTATAAAAAGAAAATAATGTCACTCTCAATTTGGGCCCTATTTTTGTTATCTTAATCGAACATCATTAAACTAATGTTCAATGAGTTATTTTTCCTACCACGTCACTAGGATTTAGACCCCTATTCTTGACTTACTTGTTAGCTCAAACAACCACATAAAATGGTTTATCTTCCAAACCATCAAATATATATATCATTATCCCAATAATATTTGACTGAATTTAAATTAATTAGATTATAATTAATTTCCTTACAATGTAATTTTAAAAGGAAAAATCTTCATCTTATTTCATTTAATAAAACATACAATAAAACTCATATAAAAAAACACTTTAATTTATTAAAGCCAACCGAATTCTCCTTCGAAAGAGAAAATAAACTCTCATTTGCTAAAGAAAATAATAAATAAAAAAATTAAAAGCACTATATCCATTTTTATCTCATTCAACTCGTAAAAATATTCAAATACATTCCTAATATTCACCAACTTTATCTTTTTGGGCATATTAAATGTCCTCATTCCTTTTGTAACTTGCACTCTAAAGTATGACATCTTACCATTGGCATTAAACTTCTAAACCTAACTTAATAAAATAATGAAAACAAAATTTGAGGCAACAAATTTATAATGACCATAATTTTCAAAACATGAAGGAAAAATTTGTTACATTGAAAAATGAATTAAAGTACAAGAAATTTTCAATAAAATTTTGTTATAAGTTGTTTGGAAATATTTGTTGTTTACGAAGTCTATCTTTGGTGTTATATTGCATTTATTTTTCTCAAAGTCTATATATCTTGTATATATATCTATGTGCTGCAACAAGCTACAATTAGGAACAAGCAAAATTGTAAATTCTATTTAAGAATCTTCTTAATATTGATTTTCACTTAGTACTTTCTTTACTACTTTAATTGGAAATTAAGTTCTCTTACTATAAATATGGACTATTTTCTTTTTTTAGCATAATTAATGAAGCCAAAGTCTTAATCTTTGAACTAACTTAAAATATTATTCTTTTATAATCAATTTTATAATTACAAAATTTCAAAAAAGTAATATATACAATAAAAATAATACTTTATAATCATTAATTTAGTTTTTTATTCTCTATGACGAGGGAAACCCACAGCCGCTACCGTGAGGTGCGCACTGGGTAAACCCCGCTCTTGTGTAATAGCCTGCCGGTCAATGATACTTTATCTAATGCATGTTTGTAAGTTCTTTTAGTATATACTTCAAATCCATCAATAAATAAATTTATTGAGATTGTTTTGAGGATTCCAAAATTACCCAACACTCGTTTCGATTTCGTAAGTATTATAATATGTTTCATATGATTTTATTTTAAAATTATTTGAATAATTCCTCTCTTTCAATCAATTTTTCAAATTAGAATCCCTCAATTCAAACACACTTAATAAATAAATAAAAAATCATTTTGATAATATACGGTTTTATTATTAAAAACATTATGAAAATTCATAAAAAAATCATTTTGATAGACATTTAATGAATGATGTTATGTACCACCGTTTTTCATACCACCAATTTTTCATTTTCTCTACTTTTAGTAAACAATCATTTGCATTTAATTAATCCAATTGATACGGAAACATCCAAACTTTCTAAATCAAGGGGAGGTGAAAAATCGGTGGTATATAACATTTCTCAATATTCAATCTGTCCACTTATATACTTTATAAAAAGTAAACATTTGTACTTCTTATATTACTAGTAAATAATATATGAGATAAGTTATATAATTATATAAAATAATATTTTTATTCTTATTCATTTTTTCAAACCATACTACTCAAAATTTCCTTATTCTTTTTGATAAATTGATTTTTGGTGGCTTTTAGAGACCAACTCCCAAAATTTTAAACCACAAAATATATTAACAATACATATATTAATATATTTGAATTATGAATTTCATACTTTTATTAACACATTTTGTGACTATAGTTTCTCGAGAATTAGGTTGCACGAGCCACCATAATCACCTATTTTCTTTCAAGTCATTGAATATATGATTATTATCTATTTTAATATCATTATAGAATTCTAACTCAATTAGATTTCTGATTGTTATAGATACATTAATTTTATCTTTATTAACATTAATTTTTATTCTTTTGCCATTAAAAGATTACAATAAAGGATTATTTTGGATATATAATAAATATTTAAAAAATTAACTTAAACTTTTGAATAGAAGAAATAATAGAAATAGATATAAATATATGTAACTTAAGTTTGAACAAACCAATAAAATCTTTGCACATTTTAACACGAAACAACCAAAATCAACATCTAGAAAGCTATTAGATGTTTCATTAATATGAACACGTAACTGTGATAGATTTAGATATTAAATATTTCATTGGATTGGTTATTTAAACACGCAATTATGATAGATATATTTCTTGTCGTTTAAGTACTATTGGTAGCTGAAAAGTCCTAATTAGTTGATCGAAAATTCATCTGCTCGATATAAAAATTTTGTCCCCATTTTGTCTTTTCATGACAAGTTAGAATAATAATGAAAAAGTTCAAGATATATGTATATAGATGATTTATAAAGCCCTAATAATCCAAAATTTCAAAATAATTAAGATGGGTTACATATATAAAAGAATTAAGATGATTTTTAAGGTTATGCTTGTGGTTTTATTTAATTTCCATTAAAATTCTGATAGTTTTTTTTAACATTATGTGTTAGCTTTTATATAACCGTTGAGACTAAAGCATTCATATGAAAAGTATAATTATTATTGTAATCACAATTTTTTCAATAGCAAATAAAAATTAATAGCAATGTTATGTTATCTTATCCAATAAGCATTAATATCTAATAAAACTACAATTAGTCATGTATCCCAAATAATATTTGCTTGTTTTTATGATTTAGAATAACATATGTAATATGTTTCATTGAATTGGTTCATACTATTATACCAAATTTAATTTAAAATTAAGAAGAATTGTTACTGTTATATATATATGTAATTTTTCTATTAGGAGTTAAATCAGATTCAATTTGATCATAATTATTATTGTGATAGGAGGATAAGTGGTGGAAATTAAGAAGAATTGTTGCGGTTATATGTAATTTTTCTATTCGGAGAATTTTATATTAAACCAGATTCAATTCGTTACATGTTTTATTTTGTATTTCACTTTATAAGTATACATTAAATATGTACAAACTAATCGTAGGATGTATATTTTGGAAAAGAGTTACTACACTTGGCACACATATTATGTGATATGTAATATATGAAGAAGCATTAAATTGTAGTAAAACTAGATTTTGAACTATATATATATATATATATATATATAATTCGGACTCTTTCGTATATTTTATAAGGTGAGATTTTTTGTCACATCAAAAGTGCTATTGCCAAAAAAATAAAATTCTTTGTACCATAAGCTTTTCTAAGCTGACGCGTGTCTACCTTATAATGGATATTTTTTCACGAGGCATCTATACATACCTTATCCTTTCACTTCACACAAAATGATACTGATACCTACAACAAAAATACAAAAACGAAAAAGAATCCTTTGTAGAAAGTCGTCTCAAGGTGCTTGATCTTTAAAAACAAACAAATTAATCATTCTATGTAAAAAAAATTCAATGTGAAGAAACCCCAATCCACCCTTTAAACTATGTGTGTGAAGCCATTTGATATATGCTTTAAAATGTATGTGAAAAAAGTAAAAATGAAACTATTTTTGGACTGAAACTTGTGTAGTCAATGAGTTCAAAACGATCCATAAATTTACTATTTTTGAAGAGAAGGCTCGTGTGGGCCCTCAAGAGTCAATTATTAGTTAATTTCTTATTGCAAAAAAAAGAAGAATACACAACCCAATAACCTTACAAACCTTTTCTTTTATGTACTTGACTATTTTATTACTTATCTTCATATTCATGTATCATCTTTCATGATAGTTACAAAAACAATCAGATCTTAAAGTACTAAGTGTTCAATAGACTAAGAAAAATTTGAAAATAACTTAGCATGTTAATTCTTTTGTGGTAACTCTAATTTAAGCGCTGAGTGTTGAACTTATTTTGTTTTAGACTGCAAATCTTTATCTCAATTACAGTAGAAACTCGATAAATTAATACTTGATTATTTAATAAACTCTTTAAGATGATATTTTTCGCTGGTCCCGACTCGGGGATAGGGTGCTAAATCAATAATTCGCAAAAATTATAAGATAATACATTTTTGATAATTTCTATAGACCGATAAAAAATATAAATTAATAATTTCTTATATACTACATATTACATGAATAATTTATGAAGATTTCTTGAAAAATGACTCAATTGTCTTTTGTTTTTTGTTGAAATCAATTTCACCTTGACTCTCGTCTCTAATTTTCTTTATCATTGTAAGAACGTTTGGTACATGCATTGCACAATAATTAAGTGAAAGTTTTAAAAGTGTTTGTAAATTGAGTATTTCATTATAAATTAATAAAATATTAATTAATATATAAATTAATAATTATTAATTTATCGATTAATTAATAACTCTTTTAATTAATAAATTTTGGTGGTCCCATGAGTATTAATTTATAGAGTTTCTATTGTACATATCAAAAATTAAGTTTAAATAAAATCTTCCAAGCGCTAAAGGAAGATCGCTAAACTTAGTATAAACAATCATTTAGTGGATTTTTTTTTCAAGTTCGAAATATATCCTATTTTATAGATGCCATGTTTCGGGCTAATCCTTTAGGATCGATATCCTCTTTTATTCATAATTAAAAAAAGGCTATTAAAGATTTTAATTTCAATTGTAGAGTGTTTTGCACCTTTACACGAAATCGACCCTTCAACTAATAAGAACAAGTAAACAAATGTGGAGTTTCTTGCATCAACATATCATCTTTAAATCGATATACATTCTACAAGTCAAACTGATATTTATTTTTCATTAATTGCAAGTAAATGAGGACTTTCTTGAAAGCATACCAATGATTTGATTTAGACTTACATATACACTTTCCAATACATCTAACTTGGTATAAGTTTGGAGGTACATCAAACTCCTAAATGAAATGCTTAAGGAATATATTTAATTAATTTATTCTTCGGATATTACATAATATTATTTTGATTTTTGAATTAGAATTTGATAAGATAGTTTTAATTCTTACAAGAACATAATTAATTATCTCTATAGAACAACATGAAACTTAAATTTTCTAGTTACATGTGATATAAAATTCTATTAGACACACAAAAAAAATATGCAAATTAAGTTATTAATTACCTTATGTACACAAAGCTTTGGGCCGAGGACTATAGTTTGTAGATTAATTCAACTCATTATTGAGTCCATCACTTTAATTTATTGAGTCTTGTAGTTTAGGGTTAATTAATAGTTAAATTTGATTAGTGGGTAGTTTCATATTTTATCAGTTTAGCTTAGTGGTCCACTTTGTTAGTCATGTGTACGTTTCTCAATCAAGTCGAGTTTGGTTATGCTATACAAACTATTATCATCAAGATTTGAATTTGTACAAGCTTTTCTTTTTTACAGAACTTGGGCCCGGGCTGAAAGTTTTTATAGCTTCAAGTCGAGCTTAAACCGGCCTAAATTTATTTATTCTTCTAAACTACAAGTAATAATGAAAATTTAATATATAAATTAACAAAAAATAATAGTTCCAAAAACCTATTTTTTCTATTATAAAAGTATGGGTGTTTCTCTGATATTTTGATCTACCTAATATGCCCTTATATATTTTACTGTTGGATGGCAAAAGACTTAAATAATAAATAAAAACTAATAAAAATAAGTTATATATATATATATCTAAAAATAAAATGTATAATTACACTAGAACTCTACAATATATAACTCACCTTTTTTAAAATAAGAGTTAAATAATAAAATATGTTGCTTATATCTACAATAAAAATATGTATATATTACATAAGAACTCTAATGTAAAACTACACATAAATAATAAATGTTAATTTTAAATAGTTAGTTTAAACATGTAAATTACATAATTTTTTTTAAAAATATTAGGTTACAATTTCTTTTGTTCAATACAATTAATAAATAAGAACATATAAAGAATTCTTTCGTTGTTAAGTCATTGTTAAATCTCAAAAGCATGTCACAAAATATTTGATTATCAATTATCATACCCGAACATAGAACATCTTCTATTCTGAGACATGTTATAAATACTTTTTACATCACATTGTCAAAACAGTTCTTATGTTCTACGACATATCATAACTATTAATTTAATCTATTATGACAATCAATTTTATTCTTTAAACACATTATATTCTGAGATATATTATAAATATTTTTTAGATCTTATGATCAAAACACTTTCCATACATGTTGTATGGCATATTATAACTATTAATTTAATCTATCGTGTCAATTTATATTTATTTTTAAATGCCAAATAAGACATATTATAAATATTTCTTAGATCACATGGTCAAAACACCTTATGTATTCTACGACATAATATAATTATTAATTTAATCTCTATCATGTCAATCAATATTTATTCTTTAAGCACCTTACTGAGACATATTATAAATATTTTTACATCACATGGTCAACACACCTTCTATGTTCTACGACATATTATATTATTAATTTAATCTAATATTTATTCTTTACCACCTTATATTACATTTTATAAGTATTTTGTCGATCAAATTAAATGGTCAAAGCACCTTCTATGTTCTATGCCTTATCATAATATAAATTTAATCTATCATGTCAACCAATATTTATTTTTTAAATAATTATACACTTAATTAAATTATTATTTAAAAAAGATATATAGGATAATAAAAAATAAAAAATTATCTATATAATTGAATTACTTTACGAGATCATGATTTATATTTCATTTAGTAAGTATTTACTTAGTTAAATTAATGATTAATTTTTAATATTTCATACCTTAGTTTATTTATGTATTTTATTTAGGAGTTTGAGTATATTGATATTTTCTCCTTTATTAGCTTGACCATTCAAGTAATTATAAGTTTTCAACAAATTAAAAAAAAAGTATAACTTATCAAATATATTTATGAAATTAAATCACAAGAGTTATGATGAAAGCACACTTTATTTTAAAAAATCTCCTATTAATAGAAAATCAAATACGATTATCACATTAAAGGGAAAATTATTTCTCATTATGTTTTAGTTATTCATTAACTATATACAACACGCAATTTTTTTATTTTTTATTTTTGTTAAATTTACTTAATTTGATAAATAAAAAAACAAAATAACAAAAATGGATGCATCATTTATGTCAACCCACTATGACTTGCGGAGATTTGATTAAGGTTTTAAGGTGAGACACATTTAATGATATGAAAAGACATATGCTACCCCAACTTTAGCAAATGGAGAACTAAAAAGAATAATTTTGAAATAAGAAATAAAAACACTACAATAGTCAGAGGCGGAGCTAGGGGGGGCGGGGGGGGGGGGGGGGGCGCCGCCCCCCCCAAATTTTTAAATTTTTTAACATGCGTGTGTAAATTTTTTTTTTTTACATGTGTATATTTTAAAAAATTTAACATTTCGCCCCCCCCAAATTTTTAACATAAGTATATTTTAAAAAATTTAACATTTCGCCCCCCCCACTTTCGATTCCTGGCTCCGCCACTGACAATAGTGTCTACCTTTTGAGTCATTATAAAAATTATTGAAAGTATACAAAAGAATTTACTAAGAAGAAAGAAAAAGTGAAGCATTTGATTCCTCAAAATTAAACAAGATATAAGTAAGCATGAATTTGCATAAAAGTTTATTTACATACATGATTATTTATGTTTCACTTTTTAATTAACTTAGTTTTCTTTCAAGAATTGATTAATTCTTTCATATCAATCAATATTTTATTTTTCAAATAACTAACTTATTTAGTGATAGTTCATTTAGTTAAATTTAAATCAATAACATTTTTTAAGTTGAACAATATTTACATATATGAATTATTTAAATCATATATTTCACGTTCAATGAATGTGTTATTTACTAGTAATAAAAAAATTAATATCATCATGCTCTAAATCAGGCCGAGCCACCTTTACTCACGCTCAACTTGATTTTGGTGTCAACACTTAACATTCGGCTCAAACTCGACTCGTATAAAGCTCGGCTTAAAAATTTTCAAGGCCAAGCTTACGAGATTCGAGGCATCTTGAGCTCATTGATAGTCCTAATCGTGAGGCTTATAGAAAATAAAGAAAAACCCTAGTTTAGATGAGATTTGCAATTAGGGTTCAAAATTACACTAAAACCCTAAGGTCAAAATTGTATCTTGACGGCGCCTTTGACCAAGGCATAAATTACATCGAAACATACTATTTTGGCCATAGGGTTTTAGTGTATTTTTTGAACCCTAAATGCAAATCTCTAATAAAACTCAAATTTGATTGAAACTCCATATAATTCAATAAAATAGAATCAATTACACATTATAACAAATTACTCTTGAAATACCAAATTAAATCTAGCCAAAATTTTCCTCTATAAATATATATATATATATATCAAAACTCACCCGTAATCTCCATGCATTAATTACTATACCAACATATTTTATTTCATCAACAACTGCATAAATTTCTATATATATATATGGCGGTTCTTCTCCACCTCACTTAGTTCCTAACACAGCCAAATTTCAAAATCGTCATTTTTGTTGACCTATTTAACTATATAATTATGTAGAAACTTCACATTATTCTCAAATATTAATTTTAAAAAAAAATCAAATCTGAAAACAAATATGGATGGAGTGAATGAGAGTGGTCTTAGAGAGAAAGAAATAGGGTTTGCTAACAAGAGAGGATACGATTTGGTTTTGAGGGTTGTGGCGGTGGTGCTCAGCCTTGCCGCGGCGGTGATTCTTGTCACTGACAAGCAGACGACGGTGGTGGCGGTGAAGTTGGTGCCGACATTGCCGGCGGTGAATGTTCAGGCGGTGGCTAGGTGGAATGATTTGTCTACCTCTGTGTAAGTATTTATTTGGATATATATATATATATATAATTGTAAGCATTTACTTGTATATTTATTATAATCATTAACTTTTCAAAGAGTGATGATTACACTACAATAATAAATGAAACTAGTAAAAAATTGTGATATAAAATGTAAAATTATCATAAGATATAGATAATGAATCACATAATATATATTTGCTTGTGACAATAATAGTCTTTATTGACAACAATCTCTTGAAGTTGTTATTATTGACAAACACAGTAACATAAAAGTATTTCTTGATGATATAAATAGAGTAACAGTTATATCTGTAATTACTGCTAATTATCTATAAAATATAACTTCTTTGTAACTAATTATTGACCTAATTTTATTTATATTTTATAACATATAATTGTATAATTTTTGTAACTTGTAATTTTTATCACTATTAGTTTCATAATTTATCTCTTAATATGTTGTTATTTAACATTTTTTTAATTTGAAGCGATAATATATATTATATATATATATCATGTTATGATGACTAAATTAAGTATAACCAGTAATAATATTTTATAACAGAATTTTTTTTCAAAAGTATATATTCAAATGGTGTCATTTTACTGATTTGTAAAATTATAGAAGTTAGAACTTTTACTCTTTGTTTATTTATAAGTTTGAGTAATAATTATATTTCCAAAAAAGTATTATTGCTGGTCTTTATATTTCTTAAATTAATTAGTTAAAAGTTGTAAAGTAGGTTTTAACAATTAAAGTAATTGGTTAATGTGTAACATATAAAATGATGAAATTGGTTATTTTGATAATAATTAAACGGGGGGTTAAGAGAGTGTAAATGATGATATAGTGATTGATATTTAGTTATATAGGTGAACGAAATGTGAAGTTGAGATAAAGTGAGTTAAGTGAGTTTGGTTTAAATTAATTTGTATTGTGGAATTTTAGAATATTGAGATCAGGAGAACAACGATTAATATTTGAAAATATAAATAAACAAGTTTTACTTTACTGTGGGAAAAATAATAAATGATTATGTTCCTTTTTTAAAATAGAAAAAAATTCATTAAATAATATTAAAAAATTCAACAATACTTGTGTCATGATTGAATTCAATTAAATGACCATATCAATGGTCTTAATCATTAATCTAAATTGTCCTATTGCCATCCATATAAATGATCTTAAATTCATCTTCCAACAAAAAATTGAAGTCATATATACTCTTACCTACAAAAAAAAGTCAATTCCAAATTTACTAGACTTTAGTTTATACCCTATAAAGGACAATTGTCATGATTAATGATTGAAGCTTATTGGTAATTTTTGTCTCGCAACTTAGTTGGAGCTTAATTTTTGTGTAAATCATAACAATTTTTTCATATTTAATTTCATAATATTTTAGATCTATAACATTTAATCTCAACATATGTTTATCCAACATTTAATTATCAAATCAATGTCATTCTCTTTCCACCAATCGTAATTTGTTCACATTGAACTCTATTAATCAACAATTTAGCATATTTTAAAAAAATTCCTACACAAATTAACTAAATTTTTCATCAAATTTTATCACTTGTAATTTATAGTGGATAGGTTTTATTTGTGCAAGTAATTAGGTAAAAACTCTTACTTATCAAATGGTCTTGTTTTAGGTACTTTTTTGTGGCAAACATTATAGCATGCATCTATGGAGCTATTTCACTACTCTTGACATTAAGAAATAGAAATAACAAAAAGAGAATTGCTATGCTGATCGTCACTTTTGACCTAGTGATGGTAGTTCTACTCTTTTCTAGCATCGGAGCTTCCTCTGCAATCGGTCTTATGGGTTATGAAGGAAACTCGCACCTAAAATGGAAAAAAGTGTGCAATGTGATGGGAAAATTTTGCCACCAAGGGACGGCCGCATTGGTCATCTCTGGTGTCGCTTCGTTTGTCTTCTTTTTGTTGGTGTTACTTCCGATTTTGAAAATGCACAACAAATACTAGACTAGAGTCGAGACAATGTTGTATATTTTTCGCAAGTTTTTTTTCCTTCAATGATAAAAATTTGTGTGTTTGTGTTCATGTTCTTTCTAGGACTAAAATAAAATATATGCAAGCAGTTGCAGAGCCATAAATTGAAAGTGGGTGAATACTAATTTCTTTTTTTGTCAAATAATTAATGGAATTTGGGACTTGAAAGTGGGTGGGGATAAATTATTTTTTGTCAAATAATTAATGGGATTTGAGACCTGGGGACTAAAATTGCACACCTTTTGATAAAAAAATTGCATCAACCTTCCCTAAACTTTGAGTATTTCACATTCACACCCCTCAACCTAAAAATATTAGTATGGACCTCTCCTCTTTCACATTTTTCATTATATTAATTTTATAAACACCAAAATACCTTCAACTTTTAATTTTAAAAGTTAATTATCACTTAAAATGTATTTAAGAATGAAAAGTATCAAAAGATTATTAAATGGCATATTAAAAAAAAAACTTTCACAATTTGTTATTCAAATATAACTCTACTCTTTTAAAAAAAAATATCATCTTAATAAGCAATAAATTTCCTTTGTGATGTAAAAATCTTATTGCTTAAGTATATCATTTTAAACAAATATGTTTCATAAACCTAGATAACTTTTTATTATAAAAAAGAAAAATCAAAAGCCCGAAAGTAAAAACCTAATTTTTTTTATATACCTAATTTCTGTGAATTCAAATATGCTTCTTCCTAACAAATTTCAATACTTCCTTAAACAATAATGTTACTTTAGTAGTAGATTCAACTTAAAACAAATATATTACGAAAAAGTGAATATACTTCTAATATATCACCATGCTTTTGTTCTAAAATAGATATAAAAATATTTT
This sequence comes from Verbascum thapsus, assembly GCA_963669365.1. NCBI lineage: Eukaryota > Viridiplantae > Streptophyta > Magnoliopsida > Lamiales > Scrophulariaceae > Verbascum > Verbascum thapsus. The sequence goes on from OY770114.1 coordinate 9,766,765, forward strand.
AATTTACTATATATGGATAATATATATTAAAAAAAACGACTATAGTTTATTACTATTTCATAAACCGAATGGTACAATTTATTAAGAGTAAGCTAAAAATGATGCAATATAATATTCTTTTTTTCTTTATTGAAACAGGTCTTAAATAAATAACAACTCTATATCACCATTAATTATTCATTATGAATATTAAAAATTATAACTTTTTCATGTGGAAGATTTCCAAAAAAAATAAAATAGTGTGAAAAGATAATAACATTTTTTTTTCATGTAATCATAATGATTGTATTAGGAGAGTTGAAATTAATATTTTAAGCAATATTTTGTGTTAAAAGGATTTACGATTGAAAGCTTTCTTCTTATAATTTTAAATTGCGAAAGTTTTATTTTATTATTTAATAATCTTTTGATAATTTTTCTTTCTCAAACTCATCATAAGTAATAATTAATTTTTAAATTAAAATCTGAGGAGTATTTTGGTCCCTACAAAATTAATATAATAAAAAAATGAAAGATGGAAGGTTCATCTCAATATTTCTAAGATAAGGGATATGAATGTCAATGATCATAATTCAGGGAAGTCGGTACAATTCTTTCTTTGATAAAAATGTAAATTGGTGGGGTCCTTAAGAGTGGGACCAAATTGCACATAACTTAAATTATAGGACTAAATTTGTAATTTTTCGTTTGGTGCCACTTGTCTTGTTTAAGTGAAAATTTCGATTTTCTCCCTATTAATTTCTTTGCTTTCCGTGTTGGAATTTGCAATATTTTCCATGCATTCATTGTTAAAATAAACTATTAGGTATCGTTTGGTTGGTATCATGTGATTGAACATGATAATATTATGCTTGATAATTATGAGAGAAACTGAGAGATTCATTGCCAAAAACTTGTTTGGTTAGCATTATAAATGAGAGTGATATCCTAGATGATACATATTCAAGTTGTTTGGTTGACATTATATATAAATAGTGATACAATGAAAAAGTCTAAAATACCCCTATTGTTGATGTTAAATTATCAAAATCATATATATATATATAAAATTATACTTAAAAATATGGAATATATTTTACACATCAAATAAAAATATTTTGAGTATCTTAAAAAATAATATGATTATATAAAATATATTTATTTTACTTATGTTGAATTATAAAAATCATTTGTATAAAATTATACTTAAACATATGGAATATATTTTATAATCAAATAAAAATATTTTTAATATCTTGATAAAATAACATAATTATATAAAATATATTTACTTTTCTTATCCTAATCAAATAAAAATATTTTGAGTATCTTGATAAAATAACATGATTATATAAAATATATTTACTTTTCTTATCTTATAATTGAAGTTGAATTATCAAAATCATATATATAAAAAAATTATACTTAAAAATATGGAATATATTTTATACATCAAATAAAAATATTTTGAGTATCTTAATAAAATAATATGATTATATAAAACATATTTACTTTGCTTATTTGATGATTTTAATACCAAAGTTTGAATTTTAATTCCATATTTTTAAGATTGATTCAATGATAGGTTTTAAAGGAATATAACAAAATAGAAATTAGGTTAAATGATAGGTTAATTAATGTGAGGGATAAATTCGTAATTTTACTTTTCAAAATAGGTTGTATATAATCTTGTGATAGTGGATACCACCTACCTGGTGGTATCTACTATCCTAGATATGAGGTGATTAAATATCAGGCTTGTTACGTATCATGGGCCAACCTTGTTGAACCAAACTTAAAATTAGGATTGATAATTAATATATCACCCCTATAAACCCCAACCAAACGCTACCTTAATATATATACACAAACATATATACATTTAATTTTTCAGATATTTTTTTAATATTTTTTTTTACAATTTAAACATTTATTTAATGTTTTGATACCTTTTCATTTCTTTTTTCTAGATATTGTTTTTTAGATTTAATAGAACTAATAACATTAGTTAAAAGGACATTTTAGTTTAGATTAAATATTCTTTTAACGAAATTTAAGAGAATCTTAATGGACATTAATTAGAAGATTTAAACATGTGTAATCCTTCGGGTAGTACAAAATATATTCGAAAAAGGAGGGGTTAACTAATAATTTTGATAATTATCAGGGACTTTGGATGTAATTAACCCTAAATATATATTGGTCTTTCATGCTCGAACGTGCGCGCATTCAATTAGAAATAAAACAAGGAAAATTTATCGTCTCCTTTACTCTGAAAAGAACAGATATCAACTCTATTAACTAAAAATGGTTGTTATGGATAACCATCCTCTTGAAAGTCTCATGCCATGCATGTGGTTTGTTGAATTATTACAAATCAAATAGATTGAGAATAAAGATGGTAATAGTGTGTTGCCTGAAAAAACCATTTAACATTGAACATTTTGACGCTAAGTTCAGTTCAATGAAGTCTTATTTACCATATATACGCCATTTATCATAACGAGACAGTCAATTATCATCATATATAACACAAATACATAATGTATAATGGGTCCGCTCCAGTGGTCTCGATACATCACATAATTATCTTCGATAAATCATATAATTACCCGAACTTAGAAGTATTCAAATCGAACTAAGTTAGCTTTTTAGATGTTCAAAAACTATGAAAACCCTCCACCCCCTCACCAAGACTTGTTGGTATATAAGAGAGCATGCAATGAGAAAGATAGATCATCAATTTGCATGCAATGGATTCAAAAACAAATAGTTTCAAAATCCTAATGTTCCCATGGTTGGCTCATGGCCATATATTCCCCTATCTTGAGCTAGCTAAAAGAATCTTGAAAAGAAAAAACTTTCACATATACTTTTGTTCAACTTCCATAAATTTCACTTCAATCAACAAATTCATTCAAAAGAATTTGTTACAAAACTCAATTGAATTAGTAGAACTTCATTTACCACCATCTCATGACCTTCCTCCACACTACCACACTACCAAAAATCTCCCTTCAAATCTTGTTTCAACCCTTATTTTAGCATTCCAAAAGTCGAAAACCGACTTTTCGAAAATAATCACTTCTCTTAAGCCTGATTTGGTGATATATGATATTTTCCAGCCATGGTCTGCAAGAATTGCTGCATCAAAAGGTATCCCTTCTGTCTACTTTGTATCTGGTGGAGCAGCAACATTATCATATGTTCATCATGTATATGGATGTGGCTTAGGGGCTGAATATCCCTACAAAGCTATATGCCTTAAGAACCATGAGAGGATTGCTTGGGATAATATGATCGATTTCGCGTATGATAATATTTTCGATGAAGATAAAGATGTTTTCAATGTGAATTTCAAACTATCTTCTGATATAGTTCTTGTGAAAACTAGTAGAGGGTTTGAAAGGAAGTACATGGATTACCTTTCTTCATTTTTCAAGCAAAAACTTGTCCCTATTGGTCCACTAGTTAATAATGATCATACTCAAAACGAAGTGGACGAATCGGAGATTATGCAATGGCTAAGCAAGAGAAACAAACATTCAACATTGTATATTTCTTTTGGGAGTGAGCACTTCTTGTCGAATAATGAGATCGACGAAATAGCAAAAGGGCTTGAGCTATGTGATGTTAACTTCATATGGATCATTAGGTTTCCTATTGAAGGGAAACAAATAAGTGTCGAAGAGGTACTTCCCAAAGGGTTTCTACAAAGGGTAAAAACGAGAGGAATCGTCGTGGATGGATGGGCCCCACAGGCGAAAATCTTGTCTCATGAGAGTACTGGTTGTTTCGTGAGTCACTGTGGGTGGAGTTCGCTGACTGAGAGCGTATATTTTGGGGTCCCAATTATAGGAATGCCGATGAAAGTTGATCAACCTATAAATGCGAGGATGCTAGTTGAGGCCGGGGCTTGTTTGGAGGTTTTGGCGGATGAAAACGGTGCGTATAAGGGAGAGGAGATAGCGAAAGCAATGAAGGATGTGATGATCGAAAAACGTGGAGATAGAATGAGGCTTAGAGCTCAAGAATTGAGTGAGAAGATGAAGATGGAAGAGGATGAAGAATTGGATGAAGCTTGTGAGCATTTGTGGCGAATTTGTCTTAATAATACTATCAATTAAGTTTGTTTCAATAATAAAATGTGTATTTATCAATAATTTATGGATTAGTTAATTTCAAGTATTATGAAGAAGAATGAATTACATTTATCGCGATTGGCTTAGGCCATCTTTAGTATTAACAATCACAAGTAAAAATGTGGAAATACTCGTTATGTAACTAATTGAATTTGATCGAAATCAATCTGGTTAAGAATGTATTTTCTATTGTTATATTTAAATATGTCGTTGAATCGACAATGAATTATCTATAGATCGGATGTGAATGAACCTTTATGGTTGTAAGAATATTGTATGAGAAGTCCAAGTTAGTAATTGTTGTCTAGTCGTGAAGAAGATTTAAAACCATCGTATTTTGAATATTTATACGGAATTATGTTTCGTCATACATGCATATTCCAATGTTTATGCAAGTGCTATGTGTATTTATTTATTTTTTCCTTAAAAATGCAAGAGATGTAGATTTTATATACATGATAAATGTTCATGATTCGAAAGAGAAATTTAACCAATCTCTAAACCATTGTTTTTTATATAGTACCAGGATGTGCCAAGTATGATAGTATATATGTCTTGTACTTTGAAGTTTATTCACATTTTTGAACTTGCAATTTCCAACATAAGACATATATTTTGTTGGATTAAGTTGAACATTTAGACCACTGATATAAGCATTGTGATATAGGGTTGTCATAAATCTATAATTCAAGCCAAATTAAATTTATAAAAATCAGGTTCATGTGCCTAATTATAGACAATTATAAATATATTTCATTCTTGTATTTGTGAGGATATTAGACAAATTCATAAAGGATATTCTTTGAAATTGTATATTAATTTCTTTGCACGATTTCTAATTTGAGCCGATATGGCCAACGCCCCATAAACATCACCCTATTTGGTACCATTGTCTTCTTTTGTAGGTATAGAGCAAGCAAAATCTTACTCTCTGAAAAGTTGGCGAAAAAGTTGAATTTAAGACGAAGAAAATCCACAACCGTATAAACTTTCATAACTGAATTGTTTATGTAGTAAAAGTACATAATTTACTAGCATTCCAATAAGCTGGAAATTAACTGAATATATATATATATATATATAAATAGATTTATATATATATTTAAATAATTAATCATTTTAATAGTAGAAGAGAGGGTTTTAAAGCTGAATAAACAGCTCTCCAACCCCAATCTGAAGGATGAATGGAATCCCAGAAAAATGTCTGATTTGGATTTTCACATATTCCATATTTCTTCTGTGAATTTTTGTCTAATGAGCCACAATCTTCACCATTTACACCCATACAGCATGGCTTCAATTGATTTAAACTATCTGGTATTTGCAGTATGAAACAAATTAATATTTGTCATAAATTGTTTAATTAAACAATATAATATAAAGTTTCCATTATTAATACATACTTTAAGCTAGGCACATAACATATATTTTGTTTTGCATGGGATTAATAGTAATTTACCCCCATATGAATTACAAGGAATTAAATTTTTTGTCTATAAAGCATGTAAATTTTTTGCATGGAATTACGCAATTCATATAACTATAAAGCATGTGGAAACAAAATAAGTCTAACAATAAAAGAAAATGCAATTTTTTGGTCAAAAAACATTTTCTTTCCAATGTAAGACAAGGCAAAAAATAAAATTAAAAAAAATCATTAAATATAATAATAATAAGAAAAAGAAAGATGTAATTAATGAATAAATACCTGGAGAGTTTTCTTCTATTTTTAGGGCAGATAAGAAAGCTCTATAGAGGTCCAAATATATGAACACTGGATCATCAGCAGAAGCAGCAGATTCATAATTTAATGTTGATATATTTTGCTTAAGCTGTTGATTATGAGATTCTGAAAATTTATTTTCTTCTAAATTACAATTTTTGTAATTATTTGAAGCAGTATTTCTTGGTAAGCAGCCCAACGGTTGAATTCCTGTGATGGCTATTTTCTTGATTCCCAATCCATTTATCCTTCTTAGATTTGTGATTAATTGATTAATCACTGATCTGCAAAGTGTAGCCAAACCCTAATTCACAAAATTAATCGTGTTAATTTATATTGTAATATGATTTAGTAATAATATAAATAACGATAAAATGATATATTTACGGATCTACAAAGTGTAGCCAAACCCTAATTCACAAAATTAATGTGTTAATTGATATTGTACGATAATTTAGCGATAATATAAATAACGATAAAATGATATATTTACTGATCTACAAATTGTAGCCAAACCCTAATTCACAAAATTACTCGTGTTAATTGATATTGTACAATGGTTTAGTAATACTTTCAAATAACGATAATATGATATATTTACTGATCTACAAAGTGTAGCCAAACCCTAATTCACAAAATTACTCGTGTTAATTGACATTTTACGATAATTTAGTAATAATACAAATAACGATAAAAATGATATCTTTACTGATCTACAAAGTGTAGCCAAACCCTATTGCACAAAATTACTCGTGTTAAGATATTCTACGATGGTTTAGTAATTATACAAATAACGATAAATTAAATGATATCTTTACTTTACTGATCTACAATGTGTAGCAAACACTAATCCACAAAATTAATCGTGTTAATTTATATTGTACGATGATTTAGTGACAATACGAAAAATGATAAAATGATATTTAATTTACGAGTGCATTATGGATGTGCGGTTTATGGTTATTTGATTTTCGGGTTCAACAGATAGAGTATTGGAGAGTTAAAAACGTGCACTTTTGGCCCTCCGCGAGGATAGTTGTCATGTGACTATTAAATCGAGTATTTTGCAAGTTTTTTGAATTACTTGGAGTTTTATGAAATTTATTATACTATATATAAAAACAATTATATGATAAACTATAAAATAGAATTTTGTATTTTTGAATTTCCAATAGTCTAATATGATAAATAGTTTAAAGATTAAACAGTTTCAATTTTATGATTTAGCAATGGATTAGTTTTGGGATAGAGGTATGGGGCCAATTGGATGGCCTACTCCTCCTTCAAAAAAAAATTTTGGAGAAAAAAACTATAAAAAATGCATTTGTTTTGCATTTCTTGAAAAAAAAATTCCAAAAAAATCTCTCAAAATTACAAATAATTTTATTTTTTTTTTCAACAAATTAATTTTACTATTCATGATTTGACAGTTAATACATTCAATTAAAATAGTTTTTTCGACTATCTTTCAAAGCAAAAAATTAATTTAATTACATATTCTAATACAAAATAATGTAACGTTTAAAATAAGATCCACTGTGACTATTTTCGGACGTCTAAATCAACGAGTTTGACTAACCATATTTAATAAAAATTATATTTAAATACCAACTCAAATAAATTTCTCACAATAAAAAACATATCACACCAACCACAATCATTACTTATTTTTCTCTTAAAAATCTCATATTCCAAATCACATTTCTCATTTTTACCTTTAAAAAAAATTCTCGGAGATGGATATGCCATCCAATTGGGCCCTATAATCTTATCTTATGACTTCAGAAAATTTAATCTTCTAAATTTTTTAATAGTAATATAGGTAATAATAAGAATGATGTGACAAAATAAAAGAAAAGGAAATCAAACAGGTACATTGACCCAAATCCAATTATATATAAAATAATCTTAAAAAGGAAGAAAAAAACAAAATGCATGTTAATTTTTCCCAATAATTTGATCTTTGGTGTTAGAACGATAGCTGGGAAAAATATTTTCAATCGTTATAAATAGTAAAAATTATTTTCTCTCAGGTTTTTTCAAAAATTTCTTCATACTTATGGAGAATTCCGATAGATTTTTTATTGAAAAAAATTAAGAGATACCAAATAAATAATATTTCTTAAAAAAGTTTTGAAAAAAATGCAAAAAAGCCCCATGTGTTAATTCGAAAATGCAAAAAACCCCATGTGTTAGTGAACTATGTTGAAAGGCACCTTATGTTATTCAAAAGTCTGCAAATAATACCCACATACTCATTCCGTCAAAGATTTCTACGCCGTTAATTCTTAATCCGCAATTCCCATTATACCCTTCATATTAATAAAGGGTTTAAACTTAAAACTTCATATTAATACACCCGTGTGTGAACAACAATCATGTTATTTCACGATCAAGGGTGTAATACTCTTTGTAGTAGCGGTCCTTCTATATCGTATTGAACGCTGAAATATTTTTTCGAGAGCATATTCTCCAACCAATTAAGGTCTTAATTTTCAAATTATTAATTTCTTATTTAAGGCATATATATATACATATACATATACATACATATATATATATATATATATATATATATATATATACAAGTAGACAGGTCACAGGTATAATTAGTTTAACAACTATTACCTCTAAGCTTCCATTTTTGGCCATATAAGTCGAATAGTCATTGCCCGCCAAAGACACTAGAGCAATAGAATAGCTAAAATTTTGCCTTTTGTACACATTTTTGTCAATGAGTTGTTGAAAAAAATCAATTTGTGTAGTCATATTTGGTTGATCAACCATTGTTTGAAACACTCCGGTCCCACCGTAGGCAAAATTTACTCCGTATTTCATTGATTTCGAATCAAAATTCTTGATCAGCTCGTATGGAACCGGAGATCTTATACCAAGATAAGAAGCTGCAAATTTTGTTACACGACAATGTCAAAATGTTGTTAGTGTCGAGATTGTTAGTAAAAATTGATGTTAAGTGATACTCAAACCAATCAATCGAATATTGATTAATACATATTGATCGAACACAATTTAAAAACAATTCTTCTGCTCAGAAACGAAACAACTCTTTTTCACTTCTTCTAAATATGGTAAAAATTGCATTTAATAAATGCATTCAGAATGATCTCCGTAACTTATGGTGAAAATAAATAGTAGTATATAACATTTTTCATTAAGGAACATATATGTGATAAATCAAGAGTAATCCAAAAAAAAAAACCAATAATGGAACTTATTAGTTGAAGTAAATGATCAAAAATTTCATGTTATCTCTATGTTATTAAGTGTTCAATTGTTCACCCTATTATAATTTTACTAGTAATGTTACAAAATATATTATTCCCAAACATAAAACACTTAGATACTTTATTACAACCATTTTCATTAGGCAACACAAAAATTTCAGAAAAATTAATTCGGTGGTTAGTTCCATAATTAATTTTAATGACAACATAATGTAATCAATTAATCAATTTATCACCTATGTTATCAAACAACACAACATAATAATATATAATTAGCTACACTTTTCCCCACAATTTTTCTTAGACTTCACAATATTTCAGATGAAATAATTCGGTAGTTATTAGTAGCTTAATTAATTTTAAATTAATGGAATCGTCATATATTAATTATTATTTCCTCAATCCCCATTTGATTTTTGTTAAAAATTAAAAAAAAAATCAATATTTCAACCTTCTATTCTCAAATTACCCTCTCATAAAAATAAGTAAAATACTACTTATTCTTATATATTACAACCAAGCTTCCTAAAAAACATTTCATATCTATTAATTACTCATAAATTAAAACACATATATAATGAAAATTTAGTATTAATTGGGACATTTAACATGATTAACGTAAGAAAATAAAATTAGAAATATGAACATTTTTTGAGAAAAAAAATATTACCTATATAATCAGTGAAAACACGGCCATCGGAAAACCTCCCGGAAGGTTTTCCAGGGAAAGTGATGCCATATGGTTTGTTCCACGATATAGATACCGGTTTTGGCGAGTTACCGGTGTCTGCATACGAGTCTCCAAACACGAAAAGCTTCACTTTTTGACGATCAAATTCATTTCTTGCATAACCTTAAGAATGCCAAAAACAAATGTATATTAATTTATAGATCTTATATAAATATATTCACTTAACGAATAAAAGTGTATATATATATATATATATATATATATATATATATATATATATGAACCTGGGGAAATAGAAACTGATGACAAGAGCCAGAAGATGATCAAATATTTTTTATTCTCCATTGAAGTAGTGTGAATGACTAGGGAGGATATGTGAATAAAACCCCATAAGTGTTTATATATATATATATATATGTATGTATGTATATATATATAAATTGATATGTAATAGTTTTGACTATGGAAAATTAGGAATTTACAGTTAGGAAATAAATTTGTATATGTAGATTAACAATTAGGGTTTTCTTAGGATGGAGGTGACAATATTATGTATGTAGATTAACAATTATGGTTTTGATTCTTAGGGCGGAGGTGGGTTAGTTATTATGAGTGAATTGCAAGTCTAATTATTAATTTTTATTTTGACACATATCGTTCATCAATACTTTGCAATAGAAGATCATGCAATAAAAAAAATATTTCATTTGCAGGTATCTACATAATGCAATTCACATGAGGTCTAATCGCCATTTGTACGATGGGTCTACCTTGCCATGTTGTAGGTAGGATCCAATCCCTTTTTAACACGTTTTTTGAAATATTTAGATTATTGTTTACAATTCTTACCTAACTTTAATTTCATAATATAACAATTTAATGTCGTTTATGTGGAATATTACGTAAATACTGAGAATACGGACCAGACCTCGAGTTCGTGCCATCATGAAAGGGTCTCATGGTATTAGTAAAAGGGTTCACGATGTGACTATCATTACGATCACTCCACACACATGAACCTAACATGAATTTCTTTTCCAATTGCACATAAGATGCCGAAAAAAAATATAAATCATTGTATTTACCGGTTAAACTTGTGGAGCATCACACAAGTCCCCTTTAATTTATTTTGGGCTCACATTAAGAAAATATATATATCCAAGTCGGGTGATTCTATGTGGACGGGTCGCAATGGAGCCGGTAGATCATTCATCCTTGGATGAGAAATATGGGGTATTTTACCAATAAACACGCCATATTCAAGGATGAATGATGAATCGACTTCATATATAGGGCCGATTCATCATAGAATATTCCATCCAGGTCCAAATAAACTTTACTTTCTTATTGGGCTTTTTAAACAAAGAAACATGCCTGGCCCAACCCACATGAAAAACAAAACATAAGGCCCAATAATCTTAATATTTACATGGGCTTTTGCTTACCAATAAAAAATAAATTTGGCCCATGTAAAAGAAAGACATAAAACCTCAAATTTGTGGATCACATGAGGCGCACACAATCCAAAATATTTATCATGGAATTATTACAACCATATATTCCATGCACATTCACATACATACACTTGTGTATCAAAAACCCTACCATCCTTATAGTGGTTTCATGAGTCACTATAGGTGGAGTTCGCTGACTGAGAGCGTATATTTTGGGGTTCCGGTTATAGGAATGCCAGTGAAAATCAATATGTTTATAGACACGAGGATGTTGGGCGAGGCCAGGGTTTGTGTGGAGGTTCGAAGAGATGAAAATGGTGTATTTAAGGGGGAAGAGATAGCGAAGGCAATAAATAAGGTGATTTTTGAAAAGAGCGGAGAAGGAATTAGGTTTAGAAATCGAGAATTGAGCGAAAGGATGAAAATGGAAGAGGAGAGAGCGTTGGATGAAACCGCGGAGCAACTATAGCAATGTTGTTTAAAGAATAAGCTTAAGAAATAAGATATATCATTGTGCGGTAGAAGATTAATTTTTAGTGCTTTGGCAACAAAGTTCAATTGTGATTTATTAATCTTTTTTTATTGTCTTGTAAAATTGAAGGAATTATATTAAGAAATAGGAATTATTAATAAATTGTGATCTTTCTTGGTTAAAAATTAAAAGATAAAGACAAAATTAGTTTCTATGACTAATATCTTTAACAAAGCATAAAATTAGTCATATCAAATCAAGTTTCGTAGATAAAAAGAAAAGAAAAAAGTGTGATGAATTATGATATTCTAATAAAAATTAATTTATAATAATGGTTGGTGACTTGGTGTGATATATATATAGGAAAAAATTGTAACCCCGCAACCAATTGTATTAATTTAATATTGTAACTAAGCGAAGATAATTTTAATTTTTTTTATGTGAATGTGCTTGATAATCATCATTTGTATAAGGATTTCAAATCTATGATAAAGATTCGTTAAGTTTTCTTTTATGAAAAGTCGTGAAGAGTGAAAATTAGCTAGCTATATATCTATATATTAATATATAGATAGACAGATATAACTATATATATATATATATATTGAGACAAAATGACGCCTGGTTCGTTGATATTTCTATGTATATATTCTTTAAAAAAAACATCTTAATCAAGTTATGTCATAATTTCTTCAAAAATTAGCCAATCATGTCGCAATCTCCATGATCCCCGGGATGTGATTACTTGTACTATACTAATATAAAACTCGTTTGTTTAGTAATTTAATTTAGAAAAAGCCTTAGAAATCTGAAATAAATCTAGATATATATTGGTACGATTGAAATAATACACATGTATATCATGCCCAAAAAATTATTTGAAGCATGCATCATGAACTAGCCAAAATGGTAGATAAGAAACGAACTTCGAAAATTGATCCATCATAGAATTTTTTTCTTCCTAATTACGATTGTAGCAATTATATATTTGGCAAATCAAATTAAAGCCTAAACGCCCCAACATAATTTATTATAGAATAAACGTTTAGTTGTTACATTTTGGTATGCATATATGTTACTAAAGTTCAAAATCAAATTCAAAAGAGATCGAAGAGTCAAATCTACCATATTTTTTGAAAAATTATAATATTTTATTTATGATTGATATACTAAACCTTGTTGAATTTTAAATCAAATTTGAAGTGTATAATTCCCCATTCGACTTGATACAAAAAAGATTAGGAAATGTAATAAATTAGAAAACTTAATACTAGACGAATACAAATCATAAAATGATTAAAAAAAACTAAATGTCTTAAATATCTTTAACAACATTAATTCAAAATCAAATTACTCAAATGTATAATTCGTTTCGCACTAAGAATTTTATCAAAATCGATACTAAAGCCCCACATTTCTCTTCATGCAAATACTTAAGAGCTCCTCCACAACTTCAACAATGGCTTCTTCATCCTCCATTTTCATCTTCTCACTCAATTCTCCAACTTTAACCCTAAACCCTTCTCCATTTTCCCCTAAAATCACCTTATTTATAGCTTGTGCCACTTTTTCTCCATTAAACCCTCCATTTTCATCCCTTTTCACCTCAAATCCAACACCAGCTTCAACCACCATCTTACAGTTCACAGGCTGATCATTTTTCAAAGGCAAAGCCACAATTGGTACACCAAAATATATGCTTTCGGTTATCGAACTCCACCCACAATGACTCACAAAACCACCTATCGATGGATGTGCTAGAATCACAGCCTGTGGTACCCATTTCTGCACAACCATTCCTCTATCTTTAACCCTATCAAGAAACCCTAAAGGCAGTGATTGTTCTAGGGTTTCGATATGATCGTTTTCGGTTGAAAATCGAACAACCCATATGAAGTTAACGTTAGTTAGATACAACCCTTTTGCTATTTCTTGAATCTGATCCTTGGACAAGTAGGTTTCACTCCCAAATGAGATATAAATTGTTGAATGATTAGGTTTTTCATTTAGCCAGTTTATGATCTCTGAAGAATTAGGGTTTTTGTCTTGAATTTGATCATTGTTTGTGACTAGTGGGCCCACAGGTACAATCTTTTTCATGCATAAAGTTGAGAGATAATCCATGTACTTACCCTCAATCCCTCTACAGCTCTTGATCAAAATCACTTCATGAGATAGTTTGAAGATCCCGAAAGCAAACCCTTCGTCCGTATCTTCAAGTTTGATCGATTCGCCTTGTGTAAGAATATCCCTTTTCTCGTGTTCGCTAAGGTATATGGATGGATAAGGGAAATCATCAAAGCTCTTGTGAGTATAAAGATGGTGATAGAATGATAATGCGGTCGAACCTGAGGTGGCGAAAAGGACGGCTGGGATGTTCCGAGACGAAGCGATCTTGGCGGCCCAAGGCTGGAATCCATCATATATGAGTAAATCAGGGCTAAGATTAGAGATTATGTTGGTGAAATTTGAGCTTGACATTTGAAAGGCTTGCATTAGGGTTTGCATGAGATGGGGTGGTATGTTCTTGGTTGTGTGGTAGTGTGGAGGAAGATTTGGGAGTGATGGTAATTGGAGTTCGACTAATTCGATCTTTAGATCATAAAAAGACGAAGATGAAGATTTGTCGAGATCTGATCTGATCGAATCGAGATCGATAGACGTTGATGAAGATGAAGATTTGTCGAGATCTGATCTGAGCGAATCAAGATTGACAGATGAAGATGAAAATTTGTCGAGATCTGATTTGATCGAGTCGAGGTTAGTAAATGTTAATGAAGATGAAGATTTGTCCAGATGTGATTTGATTGAATCGAGATTGATAGATGTGGAACAGATGTAACTTTTGAAGCTTCTCTTTGCGAGTCTTTTGGCTAGTTCAAGAAAGGGGAATATATGTCCATGAGCTAACCATGGGAACATTAGAACCCTAAAACAAGTTTTTGTTGCATCCATGAATTGAAAACAAGATTTTAAATATAAAAAAATATAGAGAGTTTGATATGGTGTGACAAAAGAGTATTTGTCTGAAAAAACTTAGCAAAAGATAGTGTTTGATGAAAATTATGGCCATTCTTATACAATTATATATTGGTCAAAGAATTATAGATAAGGAAAAAAAGGGCCATAAATTTAATATTTTTGGTCATTGGGAGAATTACCAATTAAGCACCAGCAGAAGATTCTATGATAATTATACATTTATACCTATCAGATTTTGAGAAATAAAAAGATTTTGAGTTGGAGATTTTAATTATCTGTATATATGGATTTTGGCCTGTTTTTTCTAAAATTAGATTTTATATTCCAATTTCTTATATTATTTTCTATTTTATTTTTAAAATTTTGAAATCATTGTCAAAATATTTACAATTCACTTAATCCTTGTTTGTGAATAATATTTTTCTCAAGAACTTTATCTAAGGATTTTATAATCTAATTTCATGTTTTACCTCTTATTATATTTTGAAAATCTTGTCACCTGTCAAAATATTTACAATTAACTTAATCCTCATTTTTCTCAAGAACTTTATCTAATTAATTTTGGATTACTTGGATTTTATAATCCAATTTCGTATTTTATCTCCAGTTTCATTCTTAAAATCTTGTAATGTGTTAAAATATTTAGAATTCACTTAATACTTGTTTGTGGATAATAATTTTCTCAAAAACTTTATTTAATTACTTTTAGATTACTTGGATTTTACATTCTAATTTCGTATTATATGAAATAGTAATCCTCATTAGTGGATAATATTTTTCTCACAAACTTTATCTAATTAATTTTGGATTGCTAGTGACAAAACTCATCCCCATCTAATTACTTACAAATTTTATTTTTGTCCCTTCATCGCTCAAAAAAATTGAATTTCATAATTAAATTGGAAGATTTGCAACAAAATCTGGATTAGCCAGTTTATTTTCAAGTCTTTTTTTTTTCTATAATTTAAAATTGTTTCATGTATTTATATTAGTTGCTATGAATATATTGATTTTATTTAGATAGTCACTAATTATATTATCAATGTAACAAATTATAGAGTCCATGCAAAAGGCCCCCAACGGTCGACAAAATATTAACTATTTTTATTAAGATAAAATTCAATTCCCTCTCATCCCAAAAACTCTGCATTTTTCATTATTCCGCCTCTTTTTCTCACAATTTTCTATTAAATTTAGTTTAAATTTACTTTCACGTCAATATTAATCCAAAAATAACAATTGACAATACTTTTTGCACTATTGTTAAATAATTTAATGATCGTGATATTAATGTTTGAAAATTCAATTAATGGATTGTCATAAATTAAAATAATCCATACATATGATGTATGAAACTACTTTTTTATTTTTTATCCATACATAAATAAAATCATTCCATCCCTCTAGTAGATTTGATCGATTTCAAATGTATGAAACTTCTTCTTTTTTTATTCAACGTGCAAACGTTAAAGCTACTTAATGGCGATAATTTAAAAGAAAATTGTCTTAACCTTAAACTTTATTGAACCACAATAGTAGTAAGAATATTGATGGTATAGATTTATTTTCTGAATTAAAAGGCTTTATTCTTATTTAAATTCATAAAGTATAAAGAATAATGATCTATTAATTCAGCAGAAAGAATTTTTTTTTAACTATAATTAGTAAAATAATATTTAACAACAACAATGTCACAAGAAAGATTAAAAGAATTTACTATTTCATCAATTGGAAATCTAATAGTTCCTTAAAACCATCAATTTGGAATTAAAATTGTGAAATTAGATGCCAATTTCGATTTTTTGTTGGAATTTTCACTTATGGAGGCTTAAATTCTAGGGTTTGATTTTTTTCTTGTATTTGATTTATAATTGTAACCTATATTGTTATGTTAAATTGATAATAATTATTTATATATAATCAAAATAACAAATTCAATTACGATTAGCTGAACATAAATTGACTTTTAAGAAAAATAATTGTGCAAATATTACATTTAATTATATATATTACTATAAATAATAAGAATATTCTAATCCGACAAACTCGAAAATATATAAAAAAATTTACGTACGTGTTACATAAATCATGAAAAACTTCAAATATAAAGAGACCAATTACGATTATTTTAACGAACTTTGTAAAAGAGGTCTTACAAGCCCATGAACTCATAATCTAAGCCCAATCCAAGAGGCCCAACCCAATGACAGGAACTCCCAATGGGGCCCAGATACACGGCGGGAAATATCAATCAAGTAACTAAAATCCAAACCCGAATACCCGGCCCTACCCGTTATTCTATTTGGTAGCTCCATTTTATAAATACTAAATTCCTTTTCACACATCACTCGAAACCATTCAATTTCTTTTTTTCTTTTCTCAATCGAAAAAGGAAAAAAAAATCTTCTCAGTTAATGGCGAAACCCTCGCAATCCTCAGATTACTCAGCGTCGTCAGCTGAAGAAGAGGCGGCGGCGGTCGAGGAGAATCAGGTTATCGATGAGGAGGACGAGGAGGAGCTGGAGGCCGTCGCAAGGACCGCCGCCGATGATGATTCCGACGAAGCAGAAGATGAGGACAATTCGAACGCTTCTGTTCAAGAAGACTACGAAAATGAGGTAGTTTAAGTTTTCAATTTATTTCGATTTAGTTGATTTTGTGTGTAAGTTTGTTTTATTTTCTTCGTCGGAATTCAAGCTTTCGCTCAGGCAGATACGGAAGTTTTTTGTGGTTTTTTAAGTGTGTAATTAGCTGCCGGAGATATAGTCGATTTTGATATTGTGTGTGTATTTATTTGTTTATTTTCTTCGCCGAAATCCAACCCCACCGCCACCACTCGATTTGAGATTGTTTTAAGTGTGAAATTAGCAGTCAGGAGATTTAGTGGGGGGGGGGGTTTGGTGTGTGTTAATTTATTTTTTTTATTTTCTTACCGAAATCCAGCTCCGTCCCTCTAGATTGTGAGGTTTTTTAAGTGTGAAATTAGCAGCCAGTAGAATTTAATTGATTTTAATTTTTTTCTGTGTAAATTTATTTGTTTATTTTCTGTTGTTTTGGAGTATGACGGTTGAGTTGTGTTGTTGAGGTCTGTCTGTGTAAAGTGGTGTAACGTGAATGATCTGTGTGTTTGGTTGTTCTAAGCAGTTTTTAATGTAGTTCTGATTTGACAATATTTTCTTGTGCAATTAATGGTTTCGTGCTGGTAATAGTTTAGAATTGAGGACATTTGAGCGAATATTGTTTCGTTTATACTACTTTTTCAGAATTTTTGTGGTTTTGTTTAAGAGAAACGATTTGAAGTGTTGCATGATTTATAGTTTGGGCAGTTCAGTCTTGAAGATTATTGAATTACCTGATTGATAGATAGGGAAGAATCTAAAGAGTTGATATGTCTTTTCTGAGTTTAATTTAGCTGAAGCTTGGACTCTTGTTGAGAAATGGTTTAAATTGTTGCATGCACTTATGATGTGCCAGTTTAGTCTTTGAGACTGTTAAAAACTTGATAGTGTAGACCTAAAAGACAAGAGGTCAATAAGTTGTAAATGTTTTAAGATATGAGTTTAAATGTTTTGAGAATTGGAGCTGTAGAGTACATACCTGGAATGATTGAGATGTTAATTAGTGTTGTGTGATTTGCAGGAAGATGATGCTGTTGCTAATGAAGTTTCCAAGCGTGAGAAAGCCAGGCTCAAAGAAATGCAGAAGATGAAGAGGCAGAAAATACAAGAAATTTTAGACACCCAGAATGCTGCTATTGATGCTGACATGGTCTGTTATCATTTTTAAAAAAAATAAAGATTAGACATCAATATATAATGACACTTTACATTTTCACTTATTTATCTTGGGACAGAACAAGAGAGGAAAGGGCCGCTTAACCTATCTGTTGCAGCAGACAGAGATATTTGCTCATTTTGCCAAGGGGGGTCAGTCAACATCTCAGAAGAAGGCAAAAGGAAGGTGAGTACTTTTTTCTCTAAGCGAGTGCTCCCTGATTACAACTGCCTAGCTCGAGATTTGTAGTTCTTTCAATCTAACTCCCCATAGTACTTGCTGTATATGGTGTTTGTTTCTTTTAGTGGGCTCACATCATCTTTAACAGTATTACGTGATTGTAAGACCACAAGGATGCAGTTTTCAATGGTTCTACATCCAAGATTGTTGACCTTGTATTTATTATATGATCCTAAATGATGCAGAGTTTCTACTTTGTTCTGGACAGTAGAATGGAAACATTTGTTTTGAAGATGCTCATCTTGGTCTAATCCCCTTACTTAATGAATTTACAAAATTGTTAAATTGATATTATCTGACTTCAATTGACCAATTCACCCTGTATGGCAGAGAGGATTTGTATTCTGAAATGAATCTTATATCTTGTATTCCCAATTGTACTTGCAGGGGTCGCCATGCATCAAAAGTAACGGAAGAGGAAGAAGATGAAGTGTATCTCAAAGAAGAGGAAGATGGCCTTTCTGGCACCGGAAATACGAGGCTAGTGGCACAACCGTCTTGTAAGATCATTTGGCACATTCTAACTTCTTTAGCCCCTTTTCATTCTTTGACTTTATGGCAATGGACTATGATAACTTGTGGCGTGATTTTGGTGAGATAGTTCACGGTCCTTGGCAAACATGTGATTGATTTTGTACTACATGTGGGTTGTCTTTGAGAAAATCATTGCAAAGTAATTTTGGTTTAGTCTAGAAGATTTTATATTAGGTAATTCCTGTTTATATTCATGAAGTAGGATCAGCAATTTCTGTACATTTGTACTGCAGGTATTAATGGAAAAATGAGGGATTACCAACTTGCTGGTTTAAACTGGTTAATAAGGCTATATGAGAATGGCATTAATGGAATACTAGCTGATGAAATGGTATTCTCGAAGACTGTTATTTCCATCATCTAATAACATCAATGCTTTTTACTTATTGATTTTTTCTGGTTCCAATTCAGGGGCTTGGTAAAACTTTGCAAACGATATCCTTGCTTGGTTACTTGCATGAGTTCAGAGGGATTACAGGCCCTCACATGGTTGTCGCTCCAAAATCTACACTTGGCAATTGGATGAATGAAATCAAAAGGTTTTGTCCTGTTCTGCGTGCTATAAAGTTTCTTGGAAATCCTGATGAGAGAGTAAGCATGCACTAGCAGTTGAGATTCCGTTTTCCGGTTCTTCTGTTATTACTTTTCTGATATCACAAATGTTTGATCTTCCAGAACTATATACGCGAGGAATTACTTGTTGCTGGCAAGTTCGATGTTTGTGTAACAAGTTTTGAAATGGCCATCAAGGAGAAGACTGCCTTGCGTCGATTTAGCTGGCGTTATATCATTATTGATGAAGCTCATCGTATCAAGAATGAGAATTCCCTTCTATCAAAAACAATGAGACTATATAACACGAACTACAGGCTTCTGATCACGGGAACACCACTCCAGGTATTATGTGTATATTTGAGTGGTCTGTACTCCTTTTGGCATGTTCACAGTTTATGCTTGTTGGGGTGAATTAGTAGGTTATTATGTCTGAGATTGTTTGTAATCGAAGCTGCATTATGTCATTTGTCTATTTTGATGGTTATCATTTTTTGATTGGATCCTTACCATTCCTTCACTTCCTGCTTTTTATTAACGTTCCTAATATTTTGAAGGGAATGCGTCAATATTTTTGGTGAAGTTTGCTACTCTAGTTCACTGTTATAATAACTGCTGAGTACTTCAAGGCTTCCATTATCTAGAGAATTTCTCTTTAATCAGGGACTGATGGAATAATGACTGGCTTCTTTCGACATTTGTTTTTTCTTTATATCTTTCTTTCGCCACCTCGCTTGAGATATATATGTTATGAGTAGCATGTATTTCGTACCTTGTTAGGACATGGTATACTTGAGGCTGTTTGATGATATACAATTACATATTGTTTCGTTTTTTTTTTCTTCTTCTTTTTCCTTGCTAAAGAACATTTGGTTTGCATCTATAAGTGAATTATATCTATGTCCTAGGCTTTATGTTTGTGACATGGTATTTATTGCAGAATAATCTTCATGAACTCTGGTCTCTCCTTAACTTTTTGCTTCCGGAGATATTTAGCTCCGCTGAGGCTTTTGATGAATGGTTCCAAATCTCCGGCGAAAATGATCAGCAGGAAGTTGTCCAGCAACTTCACAAGGTACACCCTTGTTTTCCATGTCATGATTTATCCTGGTGAAATTGTCTCTCATATTTCAATGTGGATTGTTCATGTGCATAACTAAATGGTGAAAAAGTTTTATATCATGTGTAGAACTTCTGAAGTTGTATTTGACATAGCTGATTATACTAACTGAATTATGATAAAAAATCACCATATGCGTGTTCTTTTACCTTTCTAAATATCTTTCTGGTTGTAACAGGTAATGCATTCTAATTGTATTTGACAGTGCCATTTCTGAATATTGTTCTTTTCATTTTATCTTTCCTTGGTTCGTATTTCGTACATCAAACCTGTCTACCACTATGGTGACACCAGCATAACAGGCCCAAATAATAGTCATCTGTTTCTATTTGTTACATTGGCGCTTATATTTTTATCATGAGTTTGCTATTATATTATATATACAACCAATCAGATTAGTGAAGCTTGCAACAATTATCTTTGCATGGGGTGCAAGAGATTAGAACCCTAGGAACAGGCTACTTTCCTGAAGTAATTTCTTTCTCTAATTACGTCATCTTTACTCTTGCTTTTTGCGATCTACTAGGTTCTGCGGCCCTTCCTTCTCAGAAGGTTAAAGTCTGATGTTGAAAAAGGTTTGCCTCCGAAGAAGGAGACCATACTTAAAGTTGGTATGTCCCAAATGCAAAAGCAATACTACAAGGCATTGCTGCAGAAGGATCTTGAGGTTGTAAATGCTGGTGGAGAACGCAAACGGCTTCTTAATATAGCCATGCAGCTCCGGAAATGTTGTAATCACCCTTATTTGTTTCAAGGTGCTGAGCCTGGTCCCCCTTATACCACTGGGGAACATCTCATAGAAAGTGCTGGTATATACTTTCTTAATTCCGGAAAATGATTATTTTTTCATTAGTAATCCGCTTTTTGTTTTTTTCTTCATTATTTGTAATGTATTGTTAATTGTAGGCAAAATGGTGCTTCTTGACAAATTGCTTCCAAAATTAAAAGAGCGTGATTCCAGGGTTTTGATATTTTCCCAGGTTGGTTATTTTGACTCTTGATCTTCTTTTTCTGTTTTTATATTTTTTCTATTTACACTTGTACTTTACTAGACTTAGATTATCTAGATTATTGTCTTGTTCTATTTCTGCATAAATTCCGATGAATTCCTTATTATTGTATAAAACAGATGACGAGGCTACTGGACATTCTTGAAGACTACTTGTTGTTCCGTGGATACTATTACTGTCGAATTGATGGAAATACTGGTGGTGATGATCGAGATGCTTATATTGAAGCCTTCAACAGGCCAGGAAGTGAGAAATTTGTCTTTCTACTCTCTACCAGAGCTGGAGGTCTTGGTATCAACCTTGCCACTGCTGATGTTGTCATTCTTTACGACAGTGATTGGTGAGACTTTGCTGCTTCTGCAATTAATTCTATGGTAGATTGATTCTCAGTCCAGTATCCACCACAAATTCATAAGGCGTGGGGTCGTTTTCACATGGTGTGCGAGTGATGAAAACCACTCCACCCAATGTGATCTCGTGGTGTAAAGTGGACCGGGAGCAGTGCTCTCGGTCCACCATAAAGTTTCCATGCTTCTGCTATTTATTGATGCGTGAACTATTGACTCGGGCACAGTAATCTCGACTCCAATCCATTGCAGGAATCCACAAGTTGATTTGCAGGCTCAGGATCGTGCTCATAGGATTGGTCAGAAGAAGGAAGTCCAAGTCTTCCGGTTTTGCACTGAGGTTTGTCTTTTTTTTCTTCTTCTCATACCACTCTGTTTGGTTCAAGAATTCTAAAGACGCAAAGAAAGGATGGGGAAAGAAAAGAAAATCAAAGAAATCTAAATTCTTTTTGTTTGAGTCTGTAGAGAAAACTTATGTAAAACTCAAAGGTAAATGACAGCAAAAGAAAGAAATACCTACGGAAGTAAACTATTAATTGTATTCAAATGTTCCCAAAAACATAATTTTGCAAATGTCATTAAAGAACTAATAAATCACATTGAGAAAGATAGAAGTTGGATGTGGAATGAGAAGTGTTCTTTGTTTCAACCATTTTCGTCACCAAATGGTGGTGAGGAGGAATTTTCTCAAATTAGTATTTAGATCGTCTCTCCTATTTTCTACAAAACAAGGGAAAGTGATTTTCCTTGTGTTGTCTTTTCCTTTCCCTAGCAATTTCCTTGGAACAACATACCGCAACGGAGTTGGAATTAGTTTAAATATACTCATGGTTTGTTCAAATCACTCTTCTTTGGCAGTACACCATCGAGGAAAAAGTGATTGAAAGGGCTTATAAAAAGCTTGCCCTTGATGCTTTGGTTATCCAACAAGGACGATTAGCAGAGCAAAAGAGTAACAGTTTACTATAACCATATTCTTTTCTTTCAATCAACTGTATTGCAGTTATACGATTGCTAGAATTTGATTATTTTTTAAAATACTATGCAGCTGTTAATAAGGATGAGCTGCTGCAGATGGTGAGATTCGGTGCTGAAATGGTTTTCAGTTCAAAAGATAGCACAATCACTGATGAAGATATAGATAGAATCATTGCAAAGGGGGAAGAGGCAACTGCTGAACTTGATGCCAAAATGAAAAAATTTACAGAAGATGCCATCCAATTCAAAATGGACGACTGTATGCTTCATACTGCTGAACTTTCTATTCAAGATGCTTACTTGTTATTCATTCTTCTGAAATGCCCCCTCTAGTGAGGCTAATGTAAGTTGTTGGACTTTATGCAGCTGCTGACTTGTATGATTTCGATGATGAAAAGGTATATCTAATGTCCTTATTAGTTACAGCCTGCTCTTGAGACTTCTTTTGTAATCCTTTCTTTGATCTCATGTTTGATTGGTTCTTTCCCTAATTGTAAAGGATGAAACTAAGTTTGATTTCAAGAAAATTGTCACTGAAAATTGGGCAGAACCATCAAGAAGAGAAAGGAGGCGCAAGTATGTTTTTTCAAACACCTAAATTATTATGTACTCATTCTTATAGACTGTCAAAATGATGTCGTTTCTCAATTTTGTTTTCTCTTAGTTACTCGGAATCAGAATACTTCAAGCAAGCAAATCGTCAAAATGGTCCTGCAAGACCCAAAGAGCCTCGAATTCCTCGCATGCCTCAGTTGTAAGCATAATTGGGCTGAAACTTATTTGTTTATATTAAATTAATTCTACACCCCTTGTAAGAAACTTAACCCCTGATGCCTCTTTCATTCCATTTGGGTTTTACGAATGACAGCGCTTATTTGTAATCAAGTAAAATCTCGGGGGCCATCTGTAATTACTCTTATATTACTAGGCTTCTGCATCTTACATCTATGATTATTTTCCAGGCACGATTTCCAATTCTTTAACACACAGCGCCTCAGTGAACTGTATGAAAAAGAAGTGCGCTATCTTATGGTGGGTATCTAGGCCACTGTTAAGATTTCCTTTTATATATCCACTTGTGATGTCTGTCTTATTTGAGTCTTGGTTGGCTTCAGCAAGTACAACAAAGGAATCAAGTCAAAGATACAATAGAGGTGGATGAACCTGAAGGTGTGATATTCTATCTGACAATTACATTTTTAGTCTCTCATCTTTGCTAGACATTCTCCTGATACATAGTGTATTAGATTTGGGAGACCCATTGACTGCTGAAGAGCAGGAAGAGAAGGAACAACTGCTGGAAGAAGTATGTTTTGATAATCTTCTACCTGCTTTTATAACTTCTGTGCTTAGCTTCAGTTGATAGTTTTTTTCTTTTTTTAGGGATTTACATCATGGAGCAGAAAAGACTTTAATACTTTCATTAGGGCATGTGAAAAGTATGGACGAAATGATATCCAGTGTATTGCTGCGGAAATAGAAGGAAAAACAGTGGAAGAAGTTGAAAGATATGCAAAAGTTTTCAAGGAGAGATACAAAGAGTTGAGTGGTAAGCAATAAGATTGAGAAGTGTAGTTAACTAATTTATTTATTTGTTTTCGAAGTTGCATAGAAATCTTTATTGGAGTGGCCTACAAGGCTACAACTCTATGTTCCTACAATCCTCACAGATGATGTGGGTTGGTTCTCTTAGGTCGTGTTTGGATGTTAAGATTTGAGGTCTAGGAATTTTATATCACTAATACCAAATTCATTGCACTTACTTTGTGATTTTGAATTACCATGAAGCTCAAATCCTTTACCAATCACTTTGAGCAATTTCTCAAATAGTATATTAGATCAGAATCCACACAATACTGTAGTCACTTATAAACCTAAGCTCCAAATTATTTCCTCTAATCAAAAGTATTGCTACCTTGGAGAATATAATTTTTTTTCTTGCAGTAAATTCTTTAGGCCAACCTATGCATTTGAATCATGGTATTAGTATTTTAATATGGTGTTTCCAGATTACGATAGGATTATTAAAAACATTGAAAGAGGAGAGACCAGAATATCACGGAAAAATGAGATCATGAAAGCTATTGGAAAGAAGCTGGATCGCTATAAGAACCCTTGGTTGGAGCTAAAGATTCAGTATGGCCAAAACAAAGGGAAGTTATTCAATGAAGAATGTGACCGTTTTATGGTAGATTTCTTAACAAAATATCTCACTCACTATTTTTTTTTTCCTTCCCTTTTTGTTTTCTCAGATTAGTATACTGACTATGATTGTTTCTCAGATATGCATGGTTCACAAGCTTGGATATGGGAATTGGGATGAGCTAAAGGCAGCCTTCCGTACTTCGCCATTATTTAAATTTGATTGGTTTGTAAAGTCCCGTACCACTCAAGAACTTGCTAGGAGATGTGATGCACTTATTCGGTTGGTTGAGAAGGAAAACCAAGAATATGATGAGCTGGAGAGGCAAGCTCGTAAAGAGAAAAAGCTAGCCAAGGTACGCTAATCATCTCTCTTGAAATCATGTTTTAGATTGGAGCTCATCCACTAGAATATGCACCATCTCGACAAATGCAGCCGTCATTCCATTTATATCCTTGAGGGATAACCACATGTACCCCTACTTATTGGTTAATTATCAATGCACCCTAAGGGTGTGATTGGATTGAAGGATTTGAAATCTATGGATTTCAAATTCGTCAACAAATCCATGAAGTTCGTTTGGATGTATCCAAGTTATAATGGATTTCAAATCACTCGACATTTACTTTAAGCTATTTTCTCCATAACTACGGTGGATTTCAAATGACTCCATTTTAGGTGTCATTTCAAATTCTTCCTCCAAATCCCCTCCCCAAATCCAAATCACTCAATCCAAACACACCCTAAGATTTTGTAAATTATCAAGTCTCGGAAATCAGGAGGTGAAAGGTGTTAAATATTTTTATTACTGATAGGGGGTGAAATTATAATGAAATTATAATATGCTACTATTGATAGATGTTATGGTAATTTTTCGTTTCTTTTTTTAATTAGGGTCTGGTGCAGAGGTGTCTATATATTTTATGCTATTTCATTGGCCCTGCCCGAAAAATCCTGACCTACTTCTGGGTGCTTTACTAGACCGTCCCATACGGGACCCGTCTGTTAGGCCATTCATACTTTATTCGAACCGTTGCCTTTAGTTGGATGTTCTTGCACCAAATGGTGATAATAGTGCCATGTCGGAGTGGTCTCACATTTTGACTTGTCATGGCAATTATTGTTTAGTTTGGGGAAAAAAATATTTTCCCGCATACAAATATGTAGTCTAGAATTTCATCTTTTCTCGGGATTATACATATATCAATCGGATTTCGCTTATTGGTGCTATTTGGTTTTATAACCTCTCTCTCCTTGTTTCAGAAGTTGACCCCATCAAAGCGTGCCACTGCAAGACAGGCTGCAGATAGCCCTCCTTCGACTCTAAAGAAACGGAAACATTTATCCATGGATGAAGTGAGCTCGGTGTGTGTTCTTATGGATAATTTTCTGAATTTTTATTTGGTTTGCATTATTTGAATGTATGATTTAACCAAAATCTGTTTTTTTTTTTTTTTTTTTCTCTTTTTGGCAGGGAAAGAAAAGAAAATGATGTTGGGGTTATTTTGCCAGCTTAGTTACTACTCCATTTGTTTCAGTTGGGATTGTGTATAATTACAACATATGTATTAGTATAGTAATTTCAGCATATACATATATCTTTTAGATATGTAGGGATTATTAGCAGTCATTGATAGGGTGTGTTGTAATCAGACTTTGTACTATAAAAGTTTTTGTTAGACTTGTTTGGGTGATATTGTTGGATTGCACGGGTCGTGACTCAATTTGCATCTATATTTGATTGATATTAGGATTCTCTTAAGAATGATTTGAAAAATTATCTATTTAGTTAAATGAATCTCTCAAATTCCAGTTATTAGATAACATACAATCTGAGAGGACTAGGTACATATCCAAAGTATATTTACCACATTCTGTTTTCATATTTTCCTAAACAGGGCATGATTTACCACTAATTCTTAGAATATCCGAGTTTCGATAAAAACGCTCATATCGAAGTTTCAAAGCTCCAAACGGAGCTTTCGACACCGAAAATTCATCGAGACACATGAATTTAAAACTCAACACATTCTCTCTAAATTCCCTTCTCCATATGCAACAAACCTCATAAATCTCTACTTATTACATTAGATTCACATGTTTGCATACAACATTTGTCAATATAACCTTGTAATAGATCTTCATGATGATCCTTGTAAGAACAATATGTCCACATAATATTACTCGTTTGTACTATCGAAACTGCCCATACCGTTTGTTCTCTTTCTCTCCCTCCAGTTCCCGCCCCACACCTTCGCCTCAGCAACCGCACGTTCTCTATCTAGGTCCCGATTCCTCGGAGTCCCTCTCGCCCTGACCGGACTATCCAATCGCGAATCGGGTCGTTCCGGGTCATCCAAACCCATCTCACGACCCGACCCGACCGTCTCGACCCGTCGCAAATCGGTCGAATTCTTGTGACCCGAAGGCGAGCCGTACTGGGACCCACGTCCCGGATCATCCGGGCCGTCCATTTTTCCATCGGACGTGTTCCTCCGTTCGTGCCTATGCCTCGGTGTGGATGGACCACCGGCTCGGTTGCTATGGGCCGAGGGTGAGTTCTTGTGAGCCGAAGGCGAGCCATAGTGGGACCCACGTCCCAGATCATCCGGGCCGTCCATTTTTCCGTCGGATGTGTTCCTACGATCATGCCTATGCCTCGGTGTAGATGGACCACCGGCTCGGGCCGAGGGTGAGTTTGGGTCGTAAGTTTGGGACGCCAAATACGACAAAGCGGTCACAACGTCTCCGATTAGAGGTCTCGTGGCGGCTTGTTCTTGCAAGCACATAGCCGCCACTGCAAGGGCTTGGTATAGTCCACGCATAGGGTAATGACCTAGTAATAACGGATCAGCCATTTTCGGAAACTTTCTTCGGTCCTTGAATAGAGGCCGTGCCTAAGCCGATCAAATTAAAGAGGCGAAATAAGATTAAGAATGATCTTAAATTATAGGAAAAGTATTAAAAGAACCCTCAAAATTAATTTTTTTTATCCACAAAACCAATTAAAAATGATAAATTGACTAATTACTACAATATGGAAGCAATTGTTATCTTATTACACAATTTTATTAAATTGAGAAATGAAAAGGAGAAAGCTCTATATTAAAAAGAACCAATTGATTAATCATTAACCTAAAAAATCTAGGATAATTTGGTTACAAAGATAATTATCCTTAATTTTTGGTTTTTTTATTTTTCGGATGAAAAATGTTATGAAATTGGGGTGTTTTAACTTTTAAGTATTTTTTTTTCCCAAGTCATATGCTCTCTAACAAAGAACATTGAAACTACTTATCTTTTCCATTTACTCTAATAATATGCTCTACTTTTGCTAACCTATAAGTTCTCACTTGACTTATCACATTGGTGTTTTTAACAACTTCAATAAACTTTCATATTGCAATATTGTACATTCTTTATAACCATTTATATTGGTTTATTATTGCATTTAAATTATAATCAACAACATCAACGACAAATATATTCGAAAACGACAAAAAGACGAGCATAACATACCCATGCAACAAGATTATGCTCCCCAGCGCCCCGCATGTTGTCAATAGCCTTCCTACCAGTAATGAGTTCGAGAAAAACAACTCCAAAACTGTAAACATCAGATTTCAAAGTAAGCTGACCTGTCATAGCGTATTCCGGAGCGCAATAACCGTACGTCCCCATAACCCTCGTCGAGACATGCGTTTTATCGCCAACGGGGCCCAGTTTCGCGAGCCCAAAATCCGATAATTTAGGGAAATATCCTTCGTCAAGAAGGATGTTTGAAGATTTCAAGTCTCGGTATATGACGGGTGGATTGGCTTTGTCGTGCAAATATTCGAGTCCCTTAGCTGCACCAGCGGCAATCTTCATTCTCGTGTTCCAGTCCAAAGGTTCTTTATCGGGTGGACGGTCTGCATATGGACGCCAAATAGTTAAACACGAATGGAAAAGATATCGCATTGTATTAAGTAAAATCCTTAGTATATAAGAGGGTAGGGGCGTAAATGAGTCAAGTCGAACTGAACGCGTATTTTGAATTACAATCGAGCTTTAAAAATTGTGTTATTGTTCATCGAGCCGAGCTCAAACGAGCTTTAATCAAGCCGATCACGAGTACAGCTCGAGTAGTTTGAATATATTGTAATTTTTTGTTATTTTTTACTAATCGAGCCGGCCCGAGTCGAGTTTCAAAATTTATCAAACACAAGAGGTTGTTCAAGCTTGGTTTGGTAAATTATCGAGCTGAACTTTTAGTGATCGAGCTGGAGTCGAGTATCAAGTAGCTTGGTTCAATTTTCAGCCATATAGGAGGGGACGAGGACCATAATCTAGCAAGTATGTAGATAAGCCTCATCCAACTAATAAGCAAAAGTACCGATCCACCGTACATTGTTGGATATCAAACGGTGTATAGGGGCCCACGTAGAATCACTCAAACTAATCAATTAGCAATTGTCATAACCCTGCCACGTGATGGTCATTCTCTATAGAGTATACATTAATTGGATCACAAGTGTAATTCAGTTTCTATGTGTTTTTGCTTTAGTCGGTCAAACCTGGTCTAAGCTACAATTTCGTCTCATTTCACAATGTTATTCGACATGTATTTACACAATATATCCTCCACATAGAACATACCAATATTTGTACACAAAATATCAGTCCAAAAATCTAAGTTATTCATAACTCCTTCAAGCTATATCATGTTGGTGGCGTATTTAGAACATACCAATATTTGTGCACAAAATATCAATCCAAAATCTAAGTTTATGCCGAGAGTTTGAATAAGAGTATAAGAGTTTTGAATAAGATTTTAATGCGCTACTAACCATGTAAATGATCTTCAAGAGATCCCAATGGCATGTACTCGTATACAAGAAGACGTTGGTCACCATCAGCACAATATCCTATTAAATTGACGAGATTTGGATGGTGCAATAGGCTGAGCATGAGAACCTCCACTAAGAATTCTCTGTTCCCTTGAAGGCCATTTCGATCAAGTTGTTTAACTGCAACCACCTGCAACATATGATTATTATACAAATTCTTCGTTATGTTGATTAAATATGATAAAAATAATGGAACACAAATGATAAAATACATTAATCTAATATACGGGTGGCAAAATGGATCCAGAACCACGGTTCCAACCCAATTAAACTGGTTTGGGTTGGATTGGTTCCTAAGAAATTTTATTTGGTTCCTAATCGGTTCAACTTGGTTTCAAGTTTGGTCCAACTAATTTCAACTTAGGCCCAAATCGTTTGCCTATAATCTAAATCATAAAGAACTAAATGTAAGGTATTGAGTCGGGTTGGGCTTGGTTCCCTTTCGAGTTTACTTGGTTCCATTTTGGGTTGAGTTGGTTCCACCTCAAAACCATTTAAGAACCCAACCCATTTAAGAACCAACTGGTTGGAACCGACCCAAATCCTACCCAACCCGCCCATTTGCCACCCCTAATCTAATAGTTCATGATTTCATTCATAACACTAGAAAATAATTAAAATTTCGGCTATAGTTTTACAAGAATAACCACTAAATCATACTTGTGTTTTCATTTTCTAGATTTGCTACTACATATAACATTTGATGAAGCTTATTTTATATAAATCATATATTCAAATATTTTTTAGTTTAATACATTCGATTAATGATTAGAGCCTACCTGTCCCGTGCTTTCCAGTCGACCTCTATAAACTCGTCCAAACCCTCCTTCACCGATTAAAGACTCCGGCCTAAAATTCTTTGTTGCTATAGCAAGTTCACGAAATGTAAATGTTTGTGCAGCAATATGGGCCGTTGGCTCTTTAGGAATTGTTGTTTCCTTCTTAGAATCACTACTATTTCGGGCCCTCGATTTATCTACGGGGCACAAGGTTAAAGACATAAGAATAAGAAAAAACAACATTTTTTAACAAGGTTTAGATTATTCGAATGTTGCCAAAAACAACACATATATGACCAGTTGCAAAAGGTATGTAGCGTATAATATGCGATTAAAAGTGATATTCTATTTGCAATGTCTCAGAAATTAGCATACTATAGTTCTATTTCTCTATGTATAATACAAGAATTTTTTTTTTTAAATTACTCCATTCAAAATACAAATCCTCCTCCCATGTAGTGGAATTGTCTACTTTTCCCATTGAATTATTGTATTAGTTTGATTCAATTTTCGTAATCTCTCTGCACATTTGCACTTAATTTAGAAGCTTCGTGCTAATAAATTGTCGAAATTTCAATAACACCTCCTTAGCTTAGAAATCTCGTTCTTCGGTGATTCTAACTACAAACTATAAGGTCATCTGCACTATTTATTCTATCTTCTAGATAAATGGAGAAAACCAAGTTTCATTTAGAATCCTTTTCTATAATGTTCATAAGAATTTGAGTTAAGCTCAATACCAAGCATATTTAAATACAAAAAAAAAATAGAACAAATTTAGAAACATAAACAATAAACCATGGGTTGATGAATTATGAAATTACAACAAATGAACAACAAAAACAAACAATTTTCTCCTATGATCTAAAACAATAATTCTCAACTTAGTTTCCTTAACAAAATAGGAAAAACCCACAGATCAATAAAAAGAAAAATCCCTCTTACAAGCCATCTAAAAATTACATAAATTAAAGCATCAAATTAAACATAATCATATGCAATTTCCAACCCCATGAAATGAAATTAAATTAACAAACAAATTCAAATTAAACTGAAATTATGTACCTGAACTCACACTATGAACATGGCTATTAGAGTGAGCTGCTGAACCTTCTTTAAAAGACTCTTTTTTTTCAACTTCTTTCACTCCATTATTTTTATTTTCTTCACTCTTTGATGACCCAAAGCAAGGAAAACAACCCATAACAAACTCAAATCAATAAACCCACCTCAAAAAAATTATATATATATCTAAAAAACTATATATATTCTTCATTTACAGTAATTTCCTAAGAATTTTACAGCAGCCCATCTCATAAAAATCCAATCTTTGAAATTCTATTAAGAGATTTTGACACATAAAGCAACTTAACAATTATCCAAATTAGCTCAAGATTTGAGATCACCACACTGGTGAATTTAAGGCAAAAGCAGATCAACAAATCAAAGAAAAATCTGTATTCTTAAAGAGAAAGGTAAAGAAAGAGAGAGAAGGGGAAAGAGAAATGCAATAAATATAATGGGAAAATAAAATATTGTATGTTGGAGATTTTATATGTGGGAATAAAGAAATCTGTAGTGTGAAACTGTGAAAAGTCAAAAAGGAAAAATATAATTATTTTCTTTTTTGGTAATTTGAAATTTTGTAGGAGCTAAATTAGATTAATCAAATTTTTATTTTCTAGATTAAATTAGATAAATCTCGCATGCATAATATTATCTATTCTTTTATTAATAAAAAGTTATATTTGATACCCCCAACAAAATGGATTTAATTGAAGCAAAATATTCAAATTCGGTAAAATATACTAATTATTTATTTGTCGTTTTAAAATTTTGAATTGTAAAAGCCATAAAAATTAAGATGAGTGACCATTTTATTAGGTACTAATTTAGGGTCTTAATCCTAATTTATCAAAAATTAAAATATACTTATATTATTAGCACTAAATTGAGGGAGTGTGTATTTAATTTACTCATGAACTAATAATAGCCTTTTGTATAATGTAATGCATCTTTATATACTTTTTGCAGAAAATGTATAATTTAATCCTAGTACACTTTTTTCTATAAATACTTTTATCTCTACGAGAAATTAAGTATTCTTTTGATCCATTTGCGGACTAATTTTTTGTTGAAATATATATTCATTATGATTATTTATACATCTAAAATTATGGGTTTGTTTTTGGAATTAGAATTGTGATAATTTGTTTCAATTTAAAACACCAAGTTTGTCTCTTTATACATATATATATATATATATATATATATATCGATAATAATTAATGACATTATAAATTTGACAAAGTACAATATTTGATGCCTAGGACAATTAATATAGACATAGGTTGATCATAACAAAGTGTAAATGTACTAAGACGAATTATCCTCACTTTTTCAGGCACTTTTTTGTATTCCATAAGTTGAACATTTAAACTTTTTTAATTAAAAATGCTTCAATTACTTGGTCGATTAAACATTAAGGACATGAAAAAGTAAGCCTTGATTGGATGAAATATTTATTTCTAGAAGAAAAAAAATTGATGATAAAAGTGAGAAGAATTTAATTTTTAAGGATAAGAAATATAGTTTAAGAAGTGTAATTGTGTGAGATTTTCTAGAGATTAATAGATAATGATTGTGATTAATATGATATATTTTTATTATGAGAATTTTTTCGGGTTGATATTTAGATACAATTTTTTATTAAGCGTTTTTAGTCAAACTAGATGATTTAGACATCAAAAAATTATCACAATAATGGATCTTATATTCAAAAGTGTGTTATATTGTATTAAATTGCGATTAATTTAATTTTTAAAATTAAAAGATATACGGAAAAGTTAAACTTATTCACTTATGTTTGGCCAAAAAAATAAATTATCTGAATTTTGAGAGTTTTTTTTAGAAAAAATTTACAATATTCCAAATTAAAAGATTTTTTCATAATTATTACTCTGAAATATATATATTCTTTTTTAAAGATAACCAATCATTTAAAATCTGATTTGCATCTCATAAACAAGTTCAACGTAAAATTGAAGACAAAAATATACTTTTTTATCTCAAAATTTCAAAAATATCTTTAACTTAATAAATGTTACTTTTTATGATTTTAATTGATTACCACTAACATTAAATGATTTTAGTCGCCATATCCCTTGTAATAAACGCAATAAATAAATTTAAAAAAAAGTGATTGTAATGATATTTTGTCAAAAAGATAGGAGGAAAACAATTCGATACTAGTCACAATCACATATAGTTTATATTTAAATATTAATAATCATTATTATAGTATAAAATATAGATAATTAATATAATTAATCGTATAATATAAGTTTTATTTAGGATTTACGTGGCTTAGGGGACTGTTGTTGACCGCCGCCTAGTTTGTTCTCACCAAACACTTGTCTAATTTCTTTTATAAGCATTCACATTTGGATTTGTCTTTATTTTATTTTTTTATGATACATTTGGCTTTTGTCTTGATTACCCCATTTTCCCTTTTTTTTTTTTGGGCATAAATCAATGTCTTATA
This sequence comes from Verbascum thapsus, assembly GCA_963669365.1. Lineage (NCBI taxonomy): Eukaryota > Viridiplantae > Streptophyta > Magnoliopsida > Lamiales > Scrophulariaceae > Verbascum > Verbascum thapsus. The sequence continues at coordinate 9,801,363 of OY770114.1, forward strand.
TTTGACCTTTTTTAAGGAATTAATAATTATTTGACAACCTCTATTTAAAAAATATATTTTAGAGTATAAAATATTTAAAATATATTTATTTAGCTTGTTACAAAAATTAATAAAAAAACTCTAAATAATTTTGAAGAAATTACTGCAAAAAGGATTAAAGTGGAATTTTATTATTGATGATTTAGTGTTAAATCTATCCGTCAAAAAGTTCTTTTTGACCATCTTTCAACAATGAAAATTGAATTACATATTCTGATATAAAATAACGCAATGTTTAAACTAAGATCCATTTTAACTGTTTTTATGTTTAAATTAATGACTTTGCCTAGTAATACTTAATACAAATTATATTTAAATATTAAGTCAGACAAAATTTTCATAAAAAATTATATCACATCAACCATAATCATTATATTTTTTAGGGAAAAAAATCAAAACATACTTATTATACCATATTTCTTATTTTTAAAAATTATTTTTTCTATAAGATGATATGACATGTAATTGAGCCCATATTTGACCAATTTTGTTCATTAGTTTATAATTGAGTTGATTTTGTAACTATTTCCACACTATAAATAGAGGAAACGTCGATAAGATTATTTGAGTCACAAAAAAAAAAAATTGAAGTCATTTTAAATTTCTATTATTATGTGTAGCATAAAGATAAGCTTATACTATAACATATATATATATATATATATTATTGTAGACTTTGTAGTATGAATGTGTATTTTCCAAAACCAAGATATCATATTTTAATGTGATTCCTTTATTAATCAAATAATTGACTTCAAATACAGTTTATGTAGATGTGGAAAACAAAATTAGAATTTGATAATAATAATAATAATAATAATAATAATAATAATAATAAATCATAAGATAACATAAAGAATTTCATTAAATATATTATCTTTCTTATTTAGCATAAAAAAAGAAAGTTCATTATGTTTGGTCATAATGAGAGCCATGCACTTCAATATTGGGCCATAAGCCCATCAATGGATTTGTCTGGTAAAATGTAAATTATAAATTGAATCATATTTAGTAGCCCAATCAATTACATGGCAACCATCAAAATAATATTTTTGATATATATAATATTTGTTCATCTGTATAATATAATATTATATATATTATATTATATTTTTGATATATTATATATTATAATATTTGTTCATCTATTAGGATATACATATATGTAATATAATAACTTTTATGAAAATGATACATATAATATTTATCATGATTTTATATAATAAATATTAATATAAAATTAATAATATATATTATTATACAGTCATTTTTTATTTTTTTTTAAATCACGAAAGAAATGTGGTTGAGCTCGATCGTAATTTCTGAACACTCCTAATTAAATCATTTATCTTTTAATGAAATTCATTTATTTCGAAATAAATCATTTACGATTGAGATTTACCAATACTTTTTGGATGACGAGGAAAATATTGTGAAATTTAGATATACATTTTGATGTTTCTTTTTGTGTTATATATTTGAAATACACGAATAATTAACGTGAAGTACATATATTTGATTTATATATATAATGCAAGATGATTTACAATGTGAAATAATTAAATTATAATAAATTTATTTTAAAACCTTAATTAATAGTGTGGGCTTCCAAAATGCGAATAAGTAAAATATGAAGACTGAGTCCAAATGAACATAGTGAGAACTTTTAGCCCATGAAAATTGTGACAATTATTGTCAATTTTACATATTTTTGTGGGGTTATTTTTTTAATTTTCAATCATTTATTTTTTTAATTTACAATCATTTAATTTTGCGATGTTTCTACCAAATTAAATACCACTGGAACTTAACGGATTATTTAGAGTGAATATGTACTACCCGATTCGACCCTATTCAAATTTTATATGAGAATTTAAAAATAAAATTATAATACATAATTGTTGCTAGATATGTAGTCATATCATCATTTTAATGGATAAGGTAATTTAAAAAATGAAAAGAAAATACAATGTAGAATATAATAGAATAGAATAGAATAAAGTCTTGTTTTGAAATATTGAGGAACAAATATGAGTCACAAATCACAATGAGATATTTTTATCTTAGCATATATTCATTAATTGAAATGACATTACCATATATATCTTCACAAAAAAAATCAAATGACATCATATTGGAGAATCACTTTAATCCAAGCCACATAGAAATTGTCGAATTTCAAAATTGATTCCAAAATATTATGGATAGCTAAGAATCTTCTTATTTTGGCTTTTGGATTGAAAAAAATAAATTTGTTGATGTCGATTTCTTGAGATGTGTAGTTGGATATAAGGTATCATTTTTATGAGTTTTGTGGATTTAAATTTTTGAAATTGTCATAATCATTAAATTAATAGTGAGGGAATTACAGTAAAATATCATACAGTAATATTATCGGGTTTTAAAAATAATATTAATATAAGAAGTTTATTTTTAAATATACATTTACGTGTAAAATTATGATTTCAAAAACAATACTAATTTATATTATACGACATTTGAAAATATATCCCTTCATATTTAATAACACGAAAGTTAAACGATGGGTATTAATCCAAAAAATTAAGTCATTATCACTAACAACTTTAAACAATTATTTCATATCATTTTAAATTTAATGTAATATAGTTCAGTAATTTTATTATATATCAATATATAAATATATTTAAAATTTAATGTCATTTTATTGTGGAAGTAATTTTTTCTCAAGGGATGGTTCTAAACAATATTGGATATTACAATGTTGAGTTTATTCTTATTTATTAGTCTTTAGTAGGGATCATATTTTTTTATTACCATAAAAGATTATTCTTATGTAGAGTATTCTTGTATAGTTTTTTTTATCTAAATCAAATTGATCCATCGTATATAAATTATGCTTAACAGTTATTTTACTACCTCAATTTAATTTGAAACCAAAATTTAGTGAAGACACTCTATATACATTAATTACAATAAATTTTAAATTTTGCCCTTAAGATTATGTAATCACTTCTTGATAACAATCTTGGAACATTATACCTACTCAATATTTCTCATGCTTCAACCATTAAGATTTTAATCAAATGTACTTAAAATTAGTGAAATATAGGTTTAAAAAAAAGATTATAGTAAACCTACAATACACAACATATTACTTTGCATAAAAGCCACATTTAGTAAATACAAAAAGACTATTATTCTTGGATGCACGGGGCGTGGTACGCTCTCGGTGCATTCAATACCACTAAGTAAGGGTGAGTAGTGAAAAACATCGCCCCTTAACTAGTGGATTGATCTGTTGCAAGTATCTAATCTACTTTACAATGAAAAGACAGATCGATACTACTAGTGGATCGATCTGTTACGAGTACCTAATCTACTTTATAATGATAAGAAAGATCGATACTGCTAGTGGATCGATCTGTTACGATTACCTAATCTACTTTAAATTAATAAGAAAGATCAATACTGCAAGTGGATCGATCTATTACGAGTACCAAATATACTTTAGAATGACAAGGAAAATCGATACTACTAGTGGACTGATCTGTTTCAAGTATCTGATTTGATAAGAAAGATTGATACTAAAGCCATAACGCTCCCGCCTCTTTAAGCATCTTATTGAGCGAACCATCGAGATGAAGAGTCATCACATTGTCGGCTGAGCCGACTAATCTCCCACCGATAAAGACGGCTGGGACCGTAGGGGTGCACCCTAGGTTCCTCAGGGCCCGCTCAATTTCTCGTCCTCTCGGACCCTCGTCGAGCTCGTGGACCATAGGACTCACACCTTGTTCATAGAACAATCTCTTGATTGCATGGCACATGCAACATGAACTCTTGCTAAATATTACTACTGCCTTTTGTGAAGAGAGTTTTGCTATGAGATCCATTTGTGTAATTATGGTAATTGAAATACACTTTAAAATATGATTTAATTTGTGGGTAAACACCAAAGTGTTGTGGTTTATAAGTAGAAAATGTTTGATGGGAAATGGAAGTATGTATTGAATTATATGAGGGTTTTTTTGGTACTTGGTTTGTGGTGGTGAGGGTTCACGGGATTTTGAATATTTATAGAGGGAAGTGATGGGTGGTGGATTCAATTATTTGAATTGTTTAATTCACAAGTAAAAATGGAGAAAAAAATTGTAAATTTAGTCCCACGGGAAATTATTATTTTAGATTTAGTCTCGTATTTGTGTAATTTTAAAATATCCTTGATCATTTTAAAAAATAGTAATGTTAGTTCTTTTCTTAACTACGTTACTCTTGTACTTTATTTTTCATTTAAAGTTAACCAAAAACTAATGAAATATATTTTTAAAAAATATTGTTTTCCCCTTGAGCTATACTAGCTTTATTAAACATCGTTGCTTAATACATACTAGTGTCACTTATCCCGCAAAAAATTAAAAATAAATAAAAATAGTTGTGGAAGATGATAATTTTTTTTTTCTAATTTTTTAAAACTTTTTTTAGGTGTAAATGGAAAAAATATATGTTACCAGAGTGGAAAAATACAATTTTTAGTTGACCATTTTGTTAACAACTAAATTATATAACTAACAAAAATAAAGCGCGCGACTGATTTTGCTTTAAAAGAACTAATATTGCAATTTCGTAAGATTATTGAGACTATTTCTAAAATTGGGTAATGTCTGAGACCAAAACTAAAATAGTCTAATCTATGAGGACTAAATTTGCATTTTTCCCAAAAAGGAGATTTAGAAAAAGTTGAAGGTTCTTTTAGATATATTAGGATTGATGCTCAAACAATTTACCCTATAGTTTGAAATGACATTTGTGGCTTATCACATTATATTCCTCAATTATGGCATCAATTGTCTCCATGGCCCATCACTACCTACACTTATGTTGAGTGATAGGAATCCAAAATTTATTTTGTCATTTTTTTTTTCCTTTCAAATGTTTAATAATTATAATAATTGTATATAAGTTATCAAATTAGTGATAAAAAGGTTACTATTTATAGTAAGTGAAATAAATGTTGTGAACTCGTATATTGAATCGAAAAATTGATTGGGTCACGTTTCACTGGTTCAACAGTCAGATCAATCACGATCGAATCAATGACGTCATAATAATTCCAATCAATAACAATTAATACATAAATAAATATTATAAAATATAGATATATATTCAACCAATCAATAATAATTCAATCAATAACGATTAATATATAAATAAATATTATAAAAATATAGATATATAAAAATATATAGTTTATATATTTTAAAACTATTTTCATATATATCCACTCTACATTATTCAGAAAAGTGAGAAAAATATTATTTAGTCCTCAAATTATAATGGTCAAATCATCAGGTTGCACGGGGTTTGATAATCTTTTGTAATAATTGATTTTACACTCACTCGAATCAATTTAAAGACAAATTCTCAATTTTATCGATTCAACATGTCCCTTCGAGTTGAATTTCAAAACATTGATTGAAATTGCTATTTCATATATAGGCATTGTTTTATCTTAATAGATTGAAAGTTTGAAGATACCATAAAATATCAAATAAGTAGTTAGAATATAACTTTCCTTGTTGACATGTGGACATAATTTGTGTGAGGAGAATGTCAACTTTGACAATCAAGTAAAGAGAAATGGTGAATGAGAATCTTATAAAAATGATATCAACATGAAATGAACCTTTTTTGCATATTTATTGGATTAGATAGAATTTTGATGGAATCTACTTAGACAACATGAATGATAAATTCATCGCAATCGAGAACAATAATGCAAGACACGAGATTCACCTCGTTCAATTTTTTTTGTATGTGGGCCCACCAAGGACTCGGTCCTTAAACGGACCCACTATCCACCTTTGCTGATACCAGGGCTGAAAATTGAATCAAACTGCTCAATTCTCGACTCGAACTCGATCGCTCGGTTCAGTTATTTACCAAAGACTCGATAAGTAAAAATAACAAAAACATGTACAAAATAATCAAACTAATTGAACTCTACTCACGATCAGCTCGATTAACAATCAAATCAAACTCAAACCCAATTTTCAAAACTCGATTGTAATTCAAAACAAACTTGAACATCTATGCGTTTGAGCTTTCAGCTCAACTCGACTGATTTACACCATACAGGTCAAAAATAGTGCACATCACAACAAATCATGGAAAAAATATCACATATTTCAATCACACAAGAAGGAACAATGCTTGATAAATGAAGAAGCTTTGTCTCAATTCTTAGATGTATTTTGATGATAAATTATGAAAAAGAAAAGCATTCAAACATTCACAACATAACTACATATCTTACACAAATAGGCACAAATAGATTGCCTTGTGAATTCTGAGTTTTATCCTTACTTCCACAACAAAGCCAAAAAGGGATCTTCATAAATACAGCTAAATCCATGCGTCGATAATGGTTCTTCTAACATTATCTTTTTCGTTTCGAAAAAGATAAACCAGAAATAGACACACACAACAAGCTCCAAAAGTTGAGCAATGATGCAAATTCACCTAAAATGGGCTCTCTTTTTTTCCTTCTGTTTCTTGTTATTTGAAGATTAGTCGAAAAGGGTAAATCGGGTTTTTTGCAAGAACTTTTGAGGGGATATGTATAACTTTATTCAAAAAAAACGAGGGCCCAAAAAACCTAATGAGATGATCGAGCCTCACCGCCACTTGTTGAGGTGGGGCCCGAACCGGACAGGTGGACGCTCGATTGAGGTGTGGGCCCGCTTTGCGAGAACATCGAACCTACCGAGGCACTTGAACTGTTCATAGACGACATTTGAGGCGAGAAGGAATCTTTGTTGAGCCCGGTAAGAAGATTCGGCCTCAGGTCTGATGACGTGGACGATGGGGCCAGAGTGGCGTTTGTGGACCCCACTGGATAAGGGGCTACGGGCATATCGGTCAGGGAAGATGCGGACGGGCTGTAACTCAAAGGTCTCATTGGGTGATCGAATTTGCACGAGGGCCCGAATTTGCATACCCCGTTTTGAGCATAGTGTGAGCAAAGTGGTGCACCCTGAATAATAAACGATTTTTTGAGAAAATTGTGCTTTAGCTAATAACATACAAGAAAAATCATTAATCGGTCCGTGAAATACAGAAAATATCATATTTTCTAGTATAATACTTGACCATAATCAGGGATTAAATTACATAAATACCCCCTACGTGTGCCCCTAATTACGAAAAACTACCTAATGTTTGAGAAATTATCATAACTTCCCCCTATAAGTGAGGGTTTGTTTACCTGTAATTATTATAACCATTTCACACCTGGCAGTAAAAAGCACATATCATAATGTCACCCCCTACTTTTCGAGCTTTTTCGAGTTGTTCAGACTCTAGGTAATTTGCAAAACCTCAAGGGGCTCGTAATAATTACCAATAATTGAAGGGTGTACTTGTTATAGTCACTAAAATAAATAATGCAACAAAAAGATACAAACTGAAAGGTCACATATACATTCCATTGATGGGCTATAGTTCATGTGGTTGAAGCTTTTATTTAAGTATGATCTTGCAAAGCTTCACAATCATGAATCAAGCAAAAAAGAGTATTTAAAACCCGGCATGCAAATGATCAACTAATTCTACTACATACACTTAGGGTGTGTTTGGATTGAGTGATTTGGATTTGGAGGAAGGATTTGAAATGACGCCTAAAATGGAGTCATTTGAAATCCACCGTAGTTATGGAGAAAATAGCTCAAAGTGAATGTTGAGTGATTTGAAATCCATTATAACTTGGATACATCCAAACAAATTTGTCGACGAATTTGAAATCCATAGATTTCAAATCCTTCAATCCAAACACACCCTTAAGTTAAAATTACGTTTCATAGATTAAAGAGGACAGAATGCTTACCGGACGTATTGGAAGACCCATCGGACTAAGTGAAAAACTCGTCCTTTGTGCAGTCCACTCTGGCGGATGATGATATTTACACGAAGATCCGAATTTACAATCTCCGGTCCTCAAATAATACTGACATTCGGGTTGACCCGGTCTCTCTGGAAACGCATGTTCCTTTTGGCTGCTACTCGAGGGTCCCGCAGAAGAAGTAACGGGAAGATACTGTCCTGTGTAAGGAGATATCTGTGTCATCCCGTAAACGGGGCCCGCACCGACAGGTGGTTGAGTATTTTGCGAGGGACTAGCCGGTGCCTGTACAATATACTACGGTTTTAGAACAAATTTGGGTATATAAGGAAAATCGCAATATTGATCCATATATACTAGTCTCGTATAATGTATTTCTTTTGCAATTACGGTCACATCGGTTAAAAATAGATTGAATTTCGTGAACCAAATGTATGTGATTGAACAAACGGTTTCGATCATGTTTTAAAGATTAGGACTGCAAATGCAAAAAAAAAGAGTATTATATGGAAATAATGTTTCAAGTTTGTCATTGGGAATAAGATCAATTGAAAGCTTTTGATTCATCTATCATTTAGACGGCACGAACAAAGATGAAGTGACAGGCATATAAAAAGGAACCTATTCATCATTTTTAACATCTAGCTATCTCGCGATTCCTGTCAACCAATTTGTTGAGCATATAGAACCTCTACCCACAAATTCTTTTTGTTTTTAAATGAACTGTTTTTGATTTACTTGTTTGATTTCAAGAATCGAAACCCAAAAATCCATTTCACCAATGAACAAAAAAGGAAGAACCTAGTTTGGATCATTCAAAAAATTGACACATAATTTATCCAAAATAGCTTCACTAACGAAATCAAGGATTTTGACCAATCACAATGTAAATGATTTAACATTGCCTTGTGAATAGTTGACAAGAATTAGGGGTGGCAATTGGGTTGAATGGGTCGGGTTTGGGTCGGGTCCATTTGGGTTGGGCTTAAAGTGGGTTGGGTACAATTGGGTCCAGTGTCAAAAAAATATGCATTATAGTTGGACCCAACAAGGACCCAAAGTGGACCCAAAATGGACCAATAAGGACCCATTATGAATCAAAGTGGTGTAAGGGGTTGTTGTAGAGTGTAAAATGTAGATTATTGCCTCAAAGTGGAAATTAGGTTGGACTCAATTCAGATCCAAATTGGACCCAAATATTATTAAAAGTCAACACAGTTGGAACTAAAATGCTAAAATGTTAGGACCCAACCCATTGAATTGGGTCCAAATATATGTATGGACTTGGACCCAAATTGCCAGGCCTAACAAGAATCATCAGTTAAGAATAAACCTTTAGATATACATACCGGATATGGATTCCAACCAGGAACGGGAACAACTCCAGGTGGCAAGATCATAGGACCATAACTTCCAGGAACATAGGAACCTGGAAGCATGGCTGGCCTAGTAACTGGCCAGTTTCCAGGGATTACACCATAGTGTTGAGAAGCTTGAACAGGGGACTGTAGAGTTGGATAAACTGGCCGTGTGGGACCCGCCAGAGGTCCAGGTGGAGGCCCGTGTGGCATTTCCATCCCAGCTGGCTGTGGATGATGAAATTTACAGGTGGCACCAAATTTGCATTGCCCTGTCTTGACATAGTAAGAACATTCTTTTTCGCCCTGGAAAAAGTACTCTGTTAATATTTCGAGAATATTACGTAAATGGGAAAAAAAACGGAAATAATGCAATAATTAATGATTAACAAGTAAAAAGGTTTAAAGTGGCGAACCGGTCGTAATGGATATCCATAAAAGTTTAGGGTCATTGGGGCCGAAGATCCAACTCCGTGCTTTGGATGGTGGTACTTGCATGAAGCACCGAATTTACACATTCCCGTCTTCATGTAGTACTACAAATACAATTCAAAGAGCATGATTTGTAGAAAAGATTACCTTTTTTCATAAACAAGAAATGGTGCAATTCAAAGTAAGAATATAGATTGATGATGGAAATTAATTAAGATTATGAGGTGCTTTAATTTGAAAAGTGGAGTATAATTAATTCAAGATAGTAGCATGTCATAAAGATGGCAAGCGATTAATGCTAATGACAGCATAGCATGTTATAAAGATTTCAAAATGAATAGTACAATATGTTAACCTAGTTAAAATGATAACTAATTGGTTTTCAATTTCTCTTATGCAAGTGAATCAATGTCATAATCAACAATATGAAAAAACTAAAATGGACAAAAACTGAATCTAAGTGTATATAATAAATCCGGAAACACTGCCTGAAGATCTTATTGAGCCAAAGAAGGATAAAAGACGACATGTATTTGGGAAACAGTGATAACATATAAGTATGGTATTACTGAATAATCAGAAAAAGACGAATCATGGGAAAGAATTTAGAAGTTGGTTATTTCAGAAACAATAACTTATGAAATAAAAGGACAACATTAGACAATAAGAAGACAAAACAACATGAATCAACAAAATTGTGCTCAATATCCCAACAATGAACAGAAAACAAACAAATTGCTTAAGCCAATGTCAAGAATTTAACCCCATCAATCAAAGTGTAGCACCATAAAACAGACAGTAAGAAGACGAAGTAGACATTAAGAAGCACAATCTAAGGTTTGTATGTTTCCACTATCCGCATTAAGCAAACCATGAATACATTAAGTACAAAAAGTAATATACAACACTTAGATTAATGTTTTCAGATATTGTTTAGTAATCTATAATTCATCACTATTTAAGATAGATAGTTTCGCATGTAAAGTTGGTAAAGGGTTAAACAATCTTTTACTTGACTGTATGTATACACAAATTTCGAAACCTTATAAAAGGAAAATTACATGCAATTATGTACCTGACAGAGGGGTTGGCCAACACGTTCAGGATACTCACCTCCACTAGCCCGTAAAGCTCCCATTGCCTATAATCAGGTAAAAAAAACAGCTACATTTAGTCAATACATATGCATCATATTCATATGATCATCCAAACTCGTAACTGTTAGTCTACTTCTATATCATCAAAACCATTATTTACCTCAAAAGCAAGAAAGACTCCATTTTTCACAAATTACAATAATCCCAACTAAAGCCCTTAATTTATGTGATCATCCAAAATGCAAATGTTTTAGCCCAAATTTATGAACTTCACTTTCATTACAACCATCGTAAACTCCATCAAAAACAAGAAAGGCTTTCATTTTAATCCAATTACCATTACATCCATATGAACCCATACTAATTCAACACAATGCATGCTAGTACAATCTACATGATCATCTAAAATGCAAATTTTGTTCATTCTACTTCTATGTCATCAACCATTAAAAATTTCAGCTTTTACTAAAACTAGCATCAAATCTACATAAAAAAACCCACTGAATTGCAATAATCACACCAATCATGCATCAAAAACTCAACAAAACCGCCTGTTTTTACCCCACTACGGTCACGAGGATGATTGAACCGGCACCGATTGCCATAACCACAAAATCCAGTCCTCAAGTAATAAATACAATCCGGCTCATCCTGCCGTTCAGGATACGCTTCGGGTCCACCACCGAGCCCCAATTGCCACATAGGCTCTGCATTGACAAAAAAAGCATTCAAAGCACAACCAACAAATACACCAACCTCAACAAATTCAGTAAAAATTCAACTCAAATTCAAATGAGATTCAAAATGAAACCCAAATGTATCTCACCTTCTAAGCCGGTTTCACCGCCCGGAGCCGCCCATTCAGTCACCGGATCCACCGGTATCCCCTCCATACACAACTCTCTCTCTCTCTCTCTTGATATATATATATACAGCAAACTATAGTACGGTATACTAAATTATATGCAACTTCTACACAAATCCCTCGCAAAGATGAGATATTTACAGCATATACACACAAAAACACACAATTTTGTGTGTGATTGTGAGAGAAATAGAGAGAAAAAGGGCTCGTGGAGTGAGGGTTTGTAGCTTTTTAGAGAGAGAAACAAGTCTGGTTTTGATTTTTTTTTCCTTTTTTTTACGCTCACACTGTCATACAATCTCTTTTATATAAAGATTTCACACTCCACTGTGTGTTTCTGCGTGTATGATTTTTCGTGCACTTTTTTGTAATTTTTTTATTATTTAAATTATTTAATATATATTTTGTTTTTGTTGTCTGTTTTGTCCGTTTCATTACGCGCCAAACAGGCGCGCCTATGGGGAGGCAGTTTGAGCATTGGTGGATGTTGAAAGACGATTTTGCCCCTATAGTTTTTATTTTTTATAATTAATTAAATTACCATTTTTTGACGTAACATAAATTACTGACATATTTTATCACAGATTGAGTTCATTGAATTCGATCTGTCTAACGACCTTTTTTTACGGATAAATTAAATGATTTTTACCATTTTCTTTTCCTTAGAGTCGTAAAGTTTCTCGAAAATTGATTTATATAATTGCATTGTTTTAACAACCGTAGAGGGATGGTGGTTAAGAGGTCAATTTTGTAATCTTTTATTAGGATATCAAACATTATTGAGTATGTACAATTCGATATTTTATTTCGATGAAATATATAGTAAAAGTGGTTGGGTGACCATGCTTAATTCAATGAGGCCTTAAGGACATATACTTATTTTTTAATGTTCGTGAGATTACAAATTTATAGTGACTGAATTAAATTATATGTTCTCACAAAATTTGTCAAAATAATTTTTCGGTAAATAGTTAAGTTTTTTTTTATTTTTTTAGATGAAAAGCGTTAGAATCGATCTTTTTTCTTTGGTTAAAGAGTGGTAAATAAAGAGAAAATTTGCACCTTTTATATATCGCTCCAGTTTCACTTTATTAATTTTGATAAGAAATTATTTATAGTTAGTTTGTTTAATATCCATGTCTTTTAAATCTGAGGAAGTGAAAAACGATGATATGAAATTATGAATATGGCCGTTATAACATTTTTTAATTGTTTATAGTATAAATTGTTAGATGGCGTGGAGATATTTTTCAATAAGAGTATTTCTTAAACAATTTAAAGAATTGTTTAAAAAGGTTTTATGGTCTAGTTTAAATTAAACCATCATATTTCTTTTATAGTGAAATTTAAAACTTAATGGGAAAATTGCATTTTTGGCAATATTAAATAATAATTGTACATATTTTTTACACATTTAGTTTAAAGTTTTAAAATAATTATAGATTTTGTTCATAGTCACGATTTATTTGTTCCATCAAAGAAAATTCATGTGATAGAAACGTGACATTTAATGTAGGATTTTTCACATGATTTCTCATCAAATGACGGATATTTTGTTCTCTTTAACATCTTTACGTGTCGTTCCCATAAGTTTTCATACTAAAAATCAGCATAATAACGGAATATATTGTGTGAATTGAATGAATAATTTTAAAATGTACGGTGATTAAACGTGTAGGTTTAATAAAACTCGAAATTCATGCTGAACTCTGTCAGCTAAAACACGGAAATTTTTTCTAGTAAATTAGTTATAGGTACAAGTCATGAATCATATCAAATAATTATAAAACCAATTAAATTTTTTACAATCAATGAATAATTATTATAAAAATAGAAAATGACCCACGAAATTTTAATAGAAGTAAAATAAAAAGATTGTTCTTTATGAATTATTATGAAAAAAAAAAAGATTGTTCTTTATCATTTAAGATATTAGTGAACAATTAAATAACTAATTAACATTCATGAACTATTAATTTATTAATATCGAATATAGTAAATATGTCGAATACCTACACTTTCAATGAGAATAGAACTCAATGTCTAGTCGATTTATTAAAATTAGAGTCATTTTACTCATTATACTCTAGTATTTGTATCCATTATTTCTTTTACTAATAAAATCATAAATACCCATAAATAATATTAATAAACAAAAGTCCCCTCGAATAATGTAAAACGATAAATTTCATTTTTTATCCTCTATTACAATCTCTACAATAAATTACAATTAGTTTGGCCAGCATTAAAATTAAAACCAACTATATAAATATGATTGAGAAAAAGAAACATTATATATTTTAGGAATAATGTTGTAAGTTTAGTGAACCAAAAAATATTAATACTTCATCTTTATTCGTCGTAATAGAAGATCCACTCCAATCAAAAAGTGGGGTAAATTTTTTAATAAAAGAGCATTTTTTTATTTTAATTTTGAGTATTATTTATTCTATATTATATAAAATACAAATATAAAATATAAATTAAAAAAAGAATGAGCAATTAAAAGACAACAGTAGGAGTATAAGTCTTTTAGCTGACCAATGAAAAGCAGACATGTCTCTATCAAACCCCATCACTCCTCACTTTTTAACTTAGCCCCACACGTATTATTTGCGCGTGCAAAAAACATGCACTATTAATATAATTAGATGTGTTCAATTTCGAATACTATATAATAGGAAAACAAAATAAAAAGTTTGATTTAAGCTTAATTACTATTGTTGAAATTTTTGTTTATGTGAGTATTAAATTGTATTATTGCGGTTTAAAATAATAAGAAATAATAGGTACTTTAAATGAAGTTATATTGTGAAATGAAATTATTGACCGTTATTATTAATAAGAGAAATAGATAGAGAAAATATTAATTTTTTAATTTGAACGATAAAGATTATTCATTATATGTATGCAAACTAAATTTAATAAATTTCATTTAAATGTTTATGTCACTCAATATGAAATTCGTCAATTTGATTTTCACCACTGAATTGAGGATATTTTGATAAATTATCTTTCATAAGTTATTTAGTAGTGGAAACTAAATTGAATTTATTAGAGTGATATATAATGTCTTAGTAAATTAAGTTCAATTACTTTAAATTATTTCTGTGTTTGTTTATGTTTTTGAGTAAAAAATTAAAAAAAATATTTAGAATTGCGTACTACCGAAATTCGTGTGAAAATAGTAGGGCTATTTTTGTTTATGTTTTTAAGTTATTTTTGAAAATTTATCGGGAATGGCGTACCATCGAAATTCGTGTGAAAATGGTAGGTGTTTGTTTATGTTTTTAGAATTAGGTTGAAAATTGTAATGTGTCAAATCAATGATGATTGGTTGATGTTTAATGATTGAATTAGTTGTTTTTGTAATGATTATTTAAATAAATAAATAAATATATATATGAGTGTGTAAAATAATATACATATTAATTGTAATTGATGAATGTGTAAAATGATTGATGTGTTGATTGATAGGTAGTTAGTATTGGAGATTGAAAAAGTAGAGTTGAAAAAAGGAAATTGAGATGAAAATTTGGTGTGTTAAGTAGATTTAATATTTTGTGATTTGAAATCTTGAAATTGAATTTCAAAAACATAAACAAACATAGCCTTAGGTGTTTGTTTATGTTTTTAAAAATAGGTTGAAAGTTGTAAATATATCAAATCAATATTGATATGTTTATTTATTTTTATTTTTTTTGATACTAATATGTTTATTGATTATGTGTAAAATAATTGATATAGTTGTACATATAATGATTATATGAATTAAAAATTATAAAGTATAAAAGAGAAAGATAAATAATTATTATAAAAATTGATTTGATTGTTGAATGTGTGAAATGATATATATATATGATTGATAGATAGTTATATAGGGAATTGAAAAGTTAGAGTTGAGAAAAAATAAATTTGAAAGAAAATTTGTTGTGTTAAGTTTATTTTGAATTTTTGAATTTAAAATTTTAAAAATGGACTTGAAAACGTAAAAAAAAAAAAGCCTCAATTTTGTTGCATCTCATCATCCAATAACAATTTGTTACATCAATCAATCCAAGAAAACTCGCTTGTCCCATCACTATTCTTTATGAGAAAATAAGTTTTTTATAATAAGAATTTCATCAATTATACCTTTTTTTCTAATATAACTTTGTAAATTACAATAGTATAAATATTATTTCAAATTTAAAATAGGCATATCCCACTAATTAATCAAATCATTGTAAGAAAAAAATAAAATGAATTACACTTAAGTTTTGGGAATTTTAGTAAATTACTTTATCCATATATAGGCTACAAATTTATTATTAGAAGTTCCTAATTTTACTTTATTCTTTAATTAATTTAACAAACACAATTTTTTTCTAATTATTTTTTAAACTCATATGTAAATTAACAAATGTTAGAGAAATTCAAATGATTTTCAAACCATCTGAACGCATAATTATGGTCTCAATTAAATTTATATATGAGTTACTTGGTTTGTTCAACTTGACGTGATTGTTTGCTTGAGTAGATTAATTTAGAGTCGATTAATCTACGTATTATTTGATATGAGGGTTTGAAAATTAGGTCCCAAAATAATACAAATTATGTACATAATAAGACTTATTTAAAATTTATTATACATAAATAATTATAAATACTTAATAGTTAAATGAATGCTATTAAATGCCACATAGGATATAATTAAAGTTAAGTTTCAGAACATTTGACAATTTTTATTTTATTTTTAAAAATAACCATTAAATAATAATATTCGTTAGTTTACCTTCCAGCCAGTCCGCAAAGATCCAACGGCGGTGATTCTCTCACTAAATTCTGCTGTGAATCTGACGGCTCTGATTCGATCTTCCTCGTCGGCTAGGATTCCTTATTACTTTATTACAAATCAATAAAAATGACGTGGAATAGAGTAGTTAGGTGTCAAGCTCATAAATGCTGAAGTACATGTTTACCGGCAACCTATTCTTCAAGTTAAAACCTCTTAATTAGTTTATTTTCATATATTTATAATTTTTTACTAAAATTAATTATTGTTAAGCTTTAAAGTTTGTATTTGAGCGTGATTCGATTGTTAATTAAATAATACTCAAACGAGCTTTAGTCCAGCCAAACACGAGTCGAGCTCAAGTAATTTAATATTTTTAAATATTTTGTAATAATTTTTTACTGATCAAGTCGAGTTTTGATACTTATTGAATACAAAAGGCAGTTCAAACTTTATTCGATATGTTAATAAACTAAGCTCAGATGAGAATTTAACCATCAATGTCGAGTCACTGATTGAATAGTTTAATTCATCATTTACCATAGTTTTAGGTCGGAAACAAGAATAATTAAATTGTACTATTATGTTGCTCTATTAGCTCGTTGAGGTACAAAGCCAAACATGATTATCGAATGTCAACCATTTTTTTAAAAATATACATTTTAATTCACTATTAATCAAGTACTATTACTTCATCACTGTCAATTCATTATACATTTATATAAAATAAAAAAACTCAATGTTTTTAATAAATCAGACATTTACAATCTGATCGATCACGATCAATTTATAATAAACTTACATAAAGTGCACGAATCAACTTTCTATATGAAACGACCTAAACTCGTAAAATTCCAAACTCACCCCTAATCTACAATATTGATTATAATAAAATTAACAATCTATATAAACATAATAATTTCTTTTATAAAATCAAATAACGTGAAAAGAAATCACCATTTTATAAAAAAAATATCTTCCCATAATTTAATTGAACTCCAAATCTTTGAATTATGCTATATTTTGTTTTAAACTTAACATTTAAATGGTTAAAATAAATAAAAAAACACCACTTAAAAAATGTTAAAAAAGAAAAAGAAAATTGAGGGAACCGGAGGAGCAAGTAAAAAGCGTTTGGTTTGAGTAGGACAGTACATGGGAAGCGTGTGTCATATAAGAGAAATCGCACTTTTGAAAAAGAAAAAGATATTAGGTGGGGTGCATTAAATCGTATCTCCTAAACTTTGCGTCGGCTCATCATAGATTTTGTTACTATTATTATTATTATTGCACAAAAGATATCATAAGGCCCCACTTTTAGATTTTATATATATAAATATTTTATGTCAACTCTATTTTATACTATTCATTTATTTGGGACCACCAACTATTTTCAAAAAAATTAAAAATGTGTTTTGAATGTTTTGGAACTTAATTTAATTATTAAATCGAAAATTTTATCGGGTTATTGGTTATTGATTTAATAGCAGGATTAGTTGCAATCCAATAAATGACATCATAATTATATTGTAACACCCCATTTTTTAAAATCATGCATAATATATTTTTGCATATAATTACGTTTAAACGTTTATAACGAGCTAAATTTTCTTCAAGTTTGATTAGTCTTGCAAGATAGCTACCGAAGAGATCGAGTTCGATGGTGATGCACTCAACATGAAATATTTTTATGAACGAACGAAAAATAGATAAGTGAATATGAAATAATTTCAATAATTAGTACATTGAATTTACATTGAAGTCGTGACGGAATGAATATGACATTACATTTCAAATAGTCAGATTGATTAATTATGCATCTAGTTAGTCTAATTTTAATAATTGAGCATCAATAATATTAATATAGCATTGTATTGCTATATACCTAAGTTAACACTAAATTTTATCAACTTTTATATATATATATATATATACATATTACCAAAAACATTTTTGATCAAGTTATAAATTAGGAAAGATTAGAAAAATTATATAGCAAACTCACCTTAGAGATTAACATGTGTCCTACACTTAGCAACATTAGGGTAATGACACCTCAATATCTGGAGGTAATTCATGAATTTCTATCTCTACCTTACTTTGTTCAATATGATAGGTGTTAATATATATATATATATATATACATACATATCATTTAAGTGTTGGTTATGAAATTCATATTTGATTATCATTCCTAAACTTGTTGCATGTGTATTTGATGTGCCTAAACCGCAAGCGCACGGCTTCGGTGCAGTACAAAAGATATCGTTCCCACGAAGACCGAATAATCAAGCAGTAGCCTATCAATTATCAGTAATCTAAGCCTAACAAAAAAACACGAGATACGTTGTAAAGAAAACTAAACAGAACGCAATAAAGCTGATTTGAGTTATATATGATTGGAAATTCCGGACTCGGGGTTCACCACGACATATATTATCAATTCAATTATATTACCGATTAAATTACGATCGCTACTTATGAAGGACACTATCCAATTGTACTCACTATCTTCTGTCGAAGCATAACAATTTACCCAAGCTAATTGTTAAAGAAGTGCCTTGAATCGACTAATGGAACTCGGATTTGGGCCTGCAGATATGTGATGGGCTGAGCCCAAGTTAGATTAGTCTGTTAGTATTATAAATAGACCTGTTCGCAGGTTATTCTGTAAACTCTGTAATCTGAAAACCTAGCCTCTAATAAAATCGTTCTTCCTCTGCCCGTGGACGTAGCCAACACAACGTTGGTGAACCACGTAAATTCTGTGTCACTTATTTACGTTTTCTGTTATTTCTTTGATTGCTCGATTAATCCATCACAACAAACTGGTATCAAGAGCCAGATCAATCGATCAGGTTTTCCGCACTTGGATTTTTTCGGCAAGAATTGAAGATGTCTGCGTTTAACGTAAAGGTTGACAAATTCACCGGGAGAAACAGTTTTGGTTTGTGGCAGATCAAGATGCGATCTCTTCTGAAACAGCAGAGCTTATGGGCTCCGCTATCTGGAAAGACGAAGAAGGAAGATGTAGACGATGAAGAATGGAGTACTCTGGAGGAGAAGGCTCATTCTACGATCATGCTATGTTTGTCCGACGACGTGATCATTGAGGTCGCTGATGAAGATACTGCGGCAGGTCTCTGGTTAAAATTAGAGAGTCTCTACATGACGAAATCTCTGACCAACAAGTTGCTTTTGAAGCAACGTCTGTTCCGATTACGCATGCAGGAAGGTACATACCTTCGGGACCATCTAGATAAATTGAATAAAATTTTGCTAGATCTGCGTAATATTGATGTTAAAGTAGAAGATGAGGATGCTGCTTTAATTCTGTTGGTATCTTTGCCTGAATCATATGCGAATTTTGTGGATTCGTTTATTGTTGGGAAAGATAGTTTATCTCTGGAAGATGTGAGATCCGCTCTTCACACCAGAGAAGATCGTTATAAGGCGTCTGGTTCTAATACAGAGAATCAAGCATCTGGTCTGGCTGCAACAGTTAAGGGAAGTGGAAAATCGAAACAGAAAAAGAATAAAAAGGGTCCAAAACTTGATGATATTTGCAACTATTGCAAAGAAAAGGGGCATTGGAAATCTGATTGTCCTAAGAAGAAAAAACAGTCGGACAGAAAAGAAGGTCCTAGTGGGTCTGCTGCTGTAGCAGAAACTGATACAAAGTCTGAAGAGGATTTGGCCTTAGTTGCAGATGAACAGTCACATCGCAGGGATGTGTGGGTTCTTGATTCTGGGGCATCGTATCATATATGTCCGTACAGGGAGTATTTCTCGACCTATGAAAAGACAGATGGAGGCAGCGTTAACATGGCCAACAGTGCTGTCTGTAAAGTAATCGGAATTGGCTCAATAAAGATCAGGACACATGATGGTTCGTTCTGCACCTTGAATGACGTCAGGCATGTTCCACAGATGACTAAGAATCTGATTTCGTTGAGTTTACTCGACAGCAAAGGTTTCAGTTTCAAAGGTGAGGGTGGTGTTATGCATATCTGTCGAGATTCAAAGGTGGTTCTGACAGGCTTGAAGCGTGGTACCTTGTATTTCCTGCGAGGTTCTACGGTGACTGATTCTGCTGCGGTTGCATCGTCTGATGTTGGCCTCATTTATGGTGGAGATTCACAGTGTTCTGTGGCTGGCTATTCTGATTCTGATTATGCTGGAGATGTTGATAGCAGGAGGTCGATGACTGGTTATGTGTTCACTCTTGGTGGTTCTGTTGTTAGTTGGAAAGCAACATTGCAAGCTGCAGTTACTTTGTCTACAAGTGAGGCAGAGTATGTAGCGTTGACAGAAGCTGCAAAAGAAGGAATATGGCTGAAAGGGCTAGTTAGTGACCTTGGTCTACATCATGATCAAACTGTCGTTTATTGTGACAGTTTGAGTGCAATCTGTTTAGCCAAGGATCAAGTTCATCATGAGAGGACAAAGCATATTGATGTGAAGTATCATTTCCTGAGAAGTGAGAAGAGGATCAAAGTGGTGAAAGTTGGTACTGCTGATAATCCCGCTGATATGTTTACCAAGCCGGTTCCTCATAGCAAGTTTCAACATTGTTTGAACTTGCTAAATATCACAAGCTGTTAAGTTGCCTTTTGGGGCAATTTTGAGGTGGAGGAAGAAGTCTGGCACTCGAAATGGTGCGTCTGTTTGGAGGATTCAAGTCAAGGTGGAGATTTGTTAAAGAAGTGCCTTGAATCGACTAATGGAACTCGGATTTGGGCCTGCAGATATGTGATGGGCTGAGCCCAAGTTAGATTAGTCTGTTAGTATTATAAATAGACCTGTTCGCAGGTTATTCTGTAAACTCTGTAATCTGAAAACCTAGCCTCTAATAAAATCGTTCTTCCTCTGCCCGTGGACGTAGCCAACACAACGTTGGTGAACCACGTAAATTCTGTGTCACTTATTTACGTTTTCTGTTATTTCTTTGATTGCTCGATTAATCCATCACAACACTAATTAATCAACTACTTTCGTGATGATTAGACTAAACTCAGATTCATTAATCTCTATGATAGTGTATCGATTCCTCAAAAGACCTAAAACTACTTTCGTGATTTAGGATCCTAGGTTTGAATTCTAGGGTTCCGATTTAGGTGTCACCTTTCAGAATTTTCACCTAATATCTATGAACATGCAAATATGTGGCCAGCTTATTCACAAGCATTAATAATCAAGAAATCAAATCATAAGCATACACGATGTAACATCAACGGTTCTATAATCTATATCGATAACATATTATCGGGCTATTCCCGGTTCCAGAATATGATGGATTACTCCATAGATGCGAAAGCACAATAAACAATTAATAATGCAAACATCATAAACGACAAGAATTAAAAGAGATTAAAGAAGATAATTTCGATTAAACCCGTTGTCGAATAAACTGTTTACAATAATCCTTGAATCTCGTCTCTCGATCTCCGATCTTTACAACTCAATTCAGGAAAATAAAAGTCGAACCCTCTCGATAATGTTTGGACGGAGTATTTATACCTAATCTAGAACATCAACCCGAAGTTGGGCCGAATGTGGGCTTTCCGCGTTTAGACTGAACTAAACGCGCGCCTGTATGCCAAAATGAACGGCGCCTGTACGCCGTATAATCTGGCGTACGTACGCAAAAACGCCCAACTCTCTGCCCTCGTTGTCTGTACGCCATATTGAGCGGCGTACGTACGCTGCCTACTTTGGCGTACGTACGCCATAGTATTGTTGCGTACGTGCGCGAATTTGCCTAATTCTCTGCCTTCGTTGTTCAGGCGCGACTTAACACGGCGTACGTACGCCGTGTATTTGCAACTTTCGATCAAATCGTTCTCGATTTCAGCCTACAATTGGTGTTTTCCGTTTGCAACATAGAAATTCCCTACGGCACTCAAAAGTGACATTAAACGCATTTGCGGGATAAAAATATGATGCAAGTCTATAAATAAACGTGTCGAATGAATGATGAAAGTTGCGTAAAAATGAGGTTTATCAGTATTATGTAGTAATATAATGTTAAAATGGTTTCTTGTGGATGTGAGTTTGAGCAGTTTGTGAAGAACTCTGGAATTTCAGTTCATTTTATCGATTTTTATAAACTTTTGTACTTAGAATTTTAGAAAATTATTTTAGTAGTTTATTCTATATGATGTTGTGAATCTATATTTAAAATTTGGTGATTTTTGAAGTTACGTATGAATTATGACGAATTTTCAAAAGTAGTCCCGCCAGAATTACAGTTTTCTATGATAGTTTCTTTTGGTGTTGTTAGGTAATCAAATGGGAGAATTTCTTCATGTAAATTTTTTTGAAATCTAAATATCATGTCTAAGTGATATGTAGAAAATTTTGAAAGATTTTGAGTTGTGTGTGATTTTCTAAAAATCGTTTAGTATAGACAGCCAAGTGAGATATGGAAATTTTA
This sequence comes from Verbascum thapsus, assembly GCA_963669365.1. Classification (NCBI taxonomy): domain Eukaryota; kingdom Viridiplantae; phylum Streptophyta; class Magnoliopsida; order Lamiales; family Scrophulariaceae; genus Verbascum; species Verbascum thapsus. Next base: position 9,824,243 of record OY770114.1, read on the forward strand.
AGGTTGCACGATTTTGTATTTATTTGAAATAGTTTGAGATATTTTCTTGTTCTGAAAATTTTACTACATGTTCATGTGTGAGTTGTTAAGTGTTTTATAAAATTTGAGAATTTTCGGAGTAATATAATAATTTATAAAATTTCTTTAATTAGGATTGGCTGTCCTAAAATTATTCATGATAAATTATATGTTTTGTAAGTAAATCCCAAAATCAGAATTTTAATTGGTTTTAAAAATTTTATGGAATGTTTTACAAAGTTTATGCCTATGTTCTATAGGTTTTAAGTTAAAGATGTTATAGTTGTAAGTATATATATATATATAATAAATATTAATTTGTTATTATTTAACCACTTGAGTTTAATGGATAATAATAAACTACCCATATTTATAATTATGTATATACATGTCCTTGAATGTATATTTTTTTAAAATCTTAACGTTGATAAACGGTCGAGTGCAGTACGAGACGACCGGATACTTCAAGAGCTATCCCCACATCTTTTTTTTTTTTTTTTTTTTTTTTTAGCGAAACGTCAAGTGGGTAACGTTTAATTTCAGTTATATTGATTAGAATAACTCTTATGTTGAATGAGATAAAACATGATGAAGTACCAGGTTGACGAACCTTGGAGTTAGACCAGGTCTTCGGACCTTGGAGTAGGCCAGGTTGACGAACCTTGGAGTAGACCAGGTTTTCGAACCATGGAGTTAGGCCAGGTCTTCGGACCTTGGAGATGATACTTTTGACGTATTGGTTAATCTTTTCAACGTAACAGTTAATAACCGTTATCCACTAAGATTTCTCAAATCTTACGTTGCTCAATTTAATTCTTTTTCAGGTCCAGTACGACGAAGCGGATGAGTAGCTGACTGGATAGACTTCCCCTAGAAGCATATATATATATATATATATATAATATTATGCTTTCAATATATGTTAATCCGTAGAAATCTGATACTTTATATTTTGGGAACTACTTTATCGAATTAAGTAAGAAAAATTTTCATTTGTTTATAACTAGGTTTTGACTTACAAATGTGGGTATAACACGAGTTAATTTTTTATGGTTAGTTTGAAAAAAAAATGCTCGTGTTTTTATAACGAAGTCTTCCGCTGTATTTTGTTTATAAAATATTACATATTTATTTGGAAAATTGCTTAAGGTCACGGTGGCAACGCGACTCCTAGTAAACTGGGGTCGGGGTGCTACATATACAATAAATGATGTAAATTATATATTATAAAAATATATGTATTTCATATATTTTAAAAATTATTTTTATTGTTTTCATACTAAATTTATATATACTTATTCAATATGAATAAAATTGTACTTATATATATACATATATATGTCTATGAGAGCGACGCGAGTTATATCGATTTTAGTGCTAAAGACGTGAAAAAAGGAGGAAGAAAAGTGCGAAAAATATTATTTAGCCATTAATTTGTATGATTTCTCGATCCAATGGATTTTTTTTTATCAAATAATGATACGACGACCGAGCCACCAAGTCGCACGAATTTGGTTGTCCTTTTGCAACAGTCGATTTTCACACTCACTCAGAGCGGTTTAAAAAACCTTTTCTAATTTTACCGGACCGAGTTGAACTTCAAATTGCTCCATGACAAATTATAAATGTATTGCACGATATCCCTTATTAGGATTGACATACCGTTTTAAGTTATATGAGTATTTTTCAATTATACATACGCATATTATACGGGTATAATACGATGCCACCTCATTCCAAGGCAAATGGTGATCATAATTGTGTAATATAATTTATAACCAATTAGTATATCTTCTATTAGCCCAAAACCATACAAATGTTTATGGGCCTTGTCAATTGTTAGCCCAAAGACTGGTCATGACAAGCCCATTATCAGCCCACTGGACCATTAGTACTAATTGTTTAATCCCTCTTAATCAAGTTGGGCCCAACTGTATCACACACCCATGACCCAACATCCCAAAAATCATATGAATTTCATTTTTAGCAATTTGATTAATAAAATAATATTCAATTTTCAAAATCTTAAAAATCTTTTATCTTGTAATATTGTTTTTAGTTAATTTATTTTAGTGGGATTTTTTCAAAATGTGGTAATCTCTTCTCCCGAATATCATTCTAAGTTGAATTTTTTATTTTATTCAGATTGACTTTTTCTTTCATTTTCTTAATTAAAAGCACAATTAGATATTCGGGATATAATACTCTTTAGCGCTCGAATAAGTATCGACACAGTATGTAATTAATTTGATTTCCAATTCTGAAAGATAGTCAAAAAAAAATATTTTAATTGATGATATTAAATCATAAATAGTAAAAAAATTAATTTTACTCAATTTTGTTTTTTTGCAAATTATCTATACTTTTAGGAGATTTTTTATAGAAAATTTTTATGACACGAGGAAAAAAATAAGTTTTTTCGAGCTTTTTATTCTACGTCGACTTAAACTTAAGAATCCAAACAAGAGTTAATATTGGACTAGGGAGCATTAAATTCAAAACTATAAGGGCTGAAAGAAAAATAGTCAAATACCTTTGGGCCACAATTACAATATTGATAAAATATAGGGACTGAGGGTACAAATAAATAACCCTTTGAAAAAACCAAAATCTGAACGCATTACAAATAGAGTTTCGCGGTTATTACCCCCAAAAAATAAAATAGAATTCCATTCTTCTTTCTATCTCTCTCTCTAAAACACTCCCCTTTCTCTATCTACAATCTCGCAAGAAATTCGTAATTCCGAATTTATTGCTCACTGTAAATGCTGTGAATTGAATAATCGGAAAGGTAAAAGTGAAATTAAAGAAGAACACCGTCCGTTTTGCTGATCTTTTGTTTTTAATTCCGTTTTTTTTTTTTTGAAGATTTGAATTTGTTTTTTCTGTTTCGATATCTAGGTTAGGTTTTGTGGCGATTTTTTCTCGTTATCGTTGATCAATGGTGTTGTTTTTATTTTTCAGTTTTTGTTTTGTTTTTTTGCTGCTAAGTTTGTGTTTTCGTGTGCATCTGATTGAATTTGTGAATTTTAATTTTAGCGAGTGGAATTTGTCTGAAGGATTGTTAAGGTCGTTGATTTAAGAAGTTATGTATGTTTAATTTTGAATTTTTGAAGATTTTACAGCTGTGCGATTTTGAATGAACTGAGTGTATGTTAGGTAAATTGGAGTGTACTCATGTGATTGTAAATTGGAGATATGATCTACTCTTTGAATTTTGTGTTTGTGTTGTTTTGCTTTGCTGCAAATTTGTATCTCGGTGTGCATCTGACTGAATTTGGTTAGATTTGTGTAAATTTTACTTTTTGTACATGTGATTTTTCTGAAGGCCGTTGATTTGAGTACTTATGTATGTTTAGTTTTGAACTGTGAAGAGTTTTCAACTGAGTGTATGTTATGTTTGAAGTGTACATATGATGTGTGGTCGCTGTACAAAGTTAATTGTAGCCGTCATCTACTTCAATTTTTGAATTTTAGTTAAATTGTGTGTTGATAGATGCTTCTTGTTGCGTTTTTATTACTAGGTTTTGAGGGTTTGGCTGATACTTTTCCTGTTTGCTCATCTCACATCGTTTTGGTTCAATCATGTTAATTTGAGTGAGATCTGGAAATAGATGTTCAATGCATGTTTGCTCTTTTGTGGCTATCGTTTCTGCTGATATGTGGTTTAACATAACACTTCCAAATTTTTGTTTGGCGCCTATTTACTTGTGCCTTAGGATCGTTATTCATATTGAACGAGCTCAAATTTACTTATGAGGGAAACAAAAAAAAGTTACCATGGATTATAAATAGTTGTGCTTCAATTAATAAGGAATTTCAGCAGTTTAAAACTATTCACAATTTTACTTGTTTTTTTCTTCCCAACACTGTTTGATTTTCTTTCCTACTCTGCTCTTGGTTTAGCTGATAATGGGGCCACCAAGAAAGTCTAGAAGTTTGTATAGGAAGTATTCTCATATCAGCGAAGTGTCTCCAAGCAAAGATGGAGATAGTGCTAAAAGAAGCAATAGTCGGGTGAGTTTTCTGGCCTATTACTTTGTTTCCTGTTATAAGATGTTTTATACTCACTCATTGTTGGGACAGAACTTATATTTGCATTTACCTTCTTTTTGATGGTTTTGTGTCTTTTTAATGTATAGCTGCCCACGAGGCACTGACATAAGATACAAACTTCTATCTTGAAGCCTCACATCATTTATGAAAACACTCTCTCAAACTGGTATTCAATTGCTCTATATAATCTTTTGTTTGCTGACTTTTGAGAGATATACAGGCTATTATTACATTCCCTTTTTGGCATTCACGTGACACAAATTACCTTTTGTAGAGTAGTAGAATGTTTTTTTCCAGAACTTTAAAATAAGATCTTTGATGAATGGGGTTTGTCCTGTGCCTATTGGCACACTCACAAGAACATCTAAAACTTCAGGTTCAATCAGTTGCACCCTTTTGAAGTTTGTGTGTACAATGATGTATCCATGTGCACGTCATAAAACGTACTCCTTGTTTCTGTTTTGTGAGGTCTAAGATAGCAGAATCTGATTTCAAGGATATTGTCAGTTTGAATTCTTATATCAAGCAGTGGGTATCTAGCATGATGTTTGGCTGATAATCTTTTACGGCTATCCGTGGTGGTTTTGTTCCTTAACTCAGTTATTCATATTGTTGCAACATGTACTTAGTTAAAAGATAGGAGGTTATGCATCATTGCATTGATAGAATTACCATTTCCTTTTTCTTTTTCAGAAAAGAAAGTTGTCTGACATGCTTGGGGCTAGATGGACTATGGAAGAGCTGACTCGTTTTTATGATGCTTACCGCAAGTATGGTAAAGATTGGAAAAAGGTTAGTTTCAACTGTGTGTTAAGCCCATTAACTAAAAGTCAGTTGCATGATTTTGTTAGTTAATTTGTCTTTCCACAAAAGTCAGTTGCATGATTTGGTAATTGCTACTGCTGCTGTCTATATGATAAATAAACTCACAAGCAAAGTTGTGCTTGGATTGATCTTTTTCCATGAATTACTCAGTGATTGTGATAATTGTAAAGGAATCAGTTTTATTCTAACATCTTGTTTTTACCATTTGATGATTACAGGTGGCCGGTGCTGTGAAAAATCGATCTGCAGATATGGTGGAGGCTATTTACACCATGAATAGGGTAAGTTTTGTTTTTGTTTTGTCTTTGACAGTAATGTCTGATCACTTTTTTTTTATTATGGAAAGTGAATCTTACTCACCTATTTATATCCTGTTGTTACGTGACACAGCTATGTGATGCAACAGGCCATAAATCTGGATGGTATAAGTAGTAAGGACAAATTGTTTCTAGTATAAACTGACTTCATGTTGAAAGATCCTTAGGTAAAAAAAATTTATTTAGTAGCCTACAGTGAAGTTTAAGACATTAACCATCAGATAAATTATTTTATCACATACCTGTAATTGCACTATATCCCTGCTGTTTTGAATTAAGAGTTTGAACTGTGATTGGATGTAGAATATTGAAATGACAAGATTTATGTTGTCTGTGGGATTATATTCTGTAGCCAGAGATAGTAGGTCCTTCAAAAACAGAAAAAGGGACACAGAATTAGATGATCACAATGTCATTGTCTGCTCCCATTTGCTACTAGAAATCAACTTCATTGATGTGAACATAAGACTATTTAACCTGAATCGGTAGATTGGGTTTTCACATTTTTTAAAAAGTGAGTTTTTTAAACTAAAATCCTTCTCTCAATCCACTTTTCTGCATTGTCATAAAACGTCTTTATCTGTATGAGGGGCTAAATTATACAAAAATTGATTCTTAGCTAAATTCTGGAATGTTGAATTTTAGGCTCAACACACCATGTTTCAACTATAATTGTAATGTTTTCACTAATTTTCAGCTCTTCATGTCAGGCTTACTTATCTCTCCCACATGGAACTGCTTCTGCAGCTGGCCTGACTGCCATGATGACCGATCACTACTGCAACTTGGTGAGAATGTGTCAATTTGGTCAGCTAGCTGACTGTTTAGAAAAAGTTACCGTCAAATTCATGTTATGAAATTCTTAAAGGTTCTCTGTAATCGTAAGGATTTGAATTTGATACAAGTAGTTACTAAATCCTGATTTCTAACCTCCATTTCTCACTCGTGTGCATTTTCCTGCTCTCTGTATGCATGCTTTCTGTCCATTTCTTTGAAATAAAATGTTTCACTTGAAAATAGTGTATCAAACTATTTAGAATTTGATGAAGTTGCATGTGTAACTGAAAACATGGCGTATCATAACTTTCCCGCACTCTCTTTTCTATTTAAAAATGGCTACTTATTATACTCAGTGGACATCCGGTAAATTTGCGAGCCGTAAATCTTAGGCTCGTGTACCTGTGATTGTGATGACGCATATGTCAGTTGTGTTCTGAATCTGGTCAATGCTTTTACTTGTTTCTTGTGATGCTTATGCGTACTAAGTCAAGTTGTTCTTGGATTGGACAGGCAGGAAGTGACAGTGACCCAGAAAGCAACGATGGAGCAGGATCATCTCGAAAGACACAGAAGCGTGCTCGTGGAAAAGTCCAGCCTACTGCCCCCAAAGCATCTGATGAACAGTTTATTTCACAGTCCCAGACCGTTGCGTCAAATTGCGACCTGTCAACATTGTTAAAGGAGAAACGATCTGGAGGTATGTTAAAACGATGAAGTAATCATGCATAAATTTCCTCTATAGATGGAACCTTTTCTTGGCTGCATGTGCATTTGGTGCATGGTTTCTGTAGCATTCACCACTAAGGTTGAGATAAGGCAAACATAATTACATAAAACTTTCAAAATGCATGCATATGTGTTTCCAGTTTGAGGAATATTTAAATGCTCACTTCGGTGATTTATTTGTATCTAAGTGATCTCAATGAATAAAGATTGGATATCCCTCATGGATTTTTATTGCCAAGTCTGCTGGCCTATGGTAATTGCAGTCATGTGCTTATTAAGTATATATGTACACGTTTGGAATCTAATAACAAATTTTGTTTCATACTCTCTGATTATGTACCAATTTTTCTTCAGGGACGCGAACTTGTCCTGTTGGGAAAAGGACGCCAAGGTTCCCTGTTTCATTTTCATATGAAAACATTAAAGGAGAAAAATATTTTTCTCCTACCAAGCAAGGGTTGAAATTAAAGGCTAATGCTGATGACGATGAAGTAGCTCATGAGTTAGCCATAGCTTTGGCAGAGGCGTCACATAGAGGTGGTTCTCCCCAGGTTTCTCGAACACCAAGTAAAAGAGCTGAAAGTGTTACATCATCGCCTTTTAGGCATGCCCAAAGAAAGGTAATGGTCGGACCTAATTTTGCACAACAAATATCGTTCACCCAACTTATAGACACGCTGCTTGGTGACAGCATTCTGCAGCAGAAATGGCCAATATCAGGCTCTTGGCTGCTGATATGGATGAAGAAGATTTAGAAGGAAGCACAGAAGCTGACACTGCTGAATTGTCTACGTATAAGCCTTTGATGATGGAATCTTCAAGCGTTGGTATGTTGAGACAGAAGGGGAGTAAACTTGAAGGAAAGAAGTTTAAAGTTGATAATAATACTGAAAATCATTTGGATGACATCAAGGAAGAATGTAGTGGAACAGAAGAAGATCGAAGGTCCGGTGCAAGGAGAGGGAAGTTTGATATAAATGTCAAGTTCTCCATGCAGAGAGAGAGAAAAAAGAGCAAAAAGGTCCTTTTTGGAAAAGGTACAACTTTTCTTTTTTCTGCATTATGTTTCAAATTGTTGTTTATCAATATGAATGGTCTTACATGTCATTTGTAGTGGGGTTGTGGGAACTTTGCCCATCTTCGCAGTTCACATGTCATATATATAAGTAAATAATTTGTAGAACTTGCTTTCCTTTTATATTCAAGTCCTATAATTTGATTGAGTTCTGTTTTTTCATTTTTTTTGTTTTTTTGTCTTGATTCAACCTTTAGGCTCTATAGAATACATATTATAGGAATCGTTGATACAAGTTATTTAGTGCATTACATATTTCAGAAAATTTGGCACACCATACCATTGTAAATTGTAGGCTCAACATATATCGAATAGACTGTACTCCTTTTATTGTGAAGATTTTCTAACTTAAGTAATGATATTTTCATAATACACAATGTTTGTTTTGCTATTATCTTCGAGACTAAGACATGCTTGATCTTTGTAGATGACAGCCCTGCTTTTGATGCCCTGCAAACTTTGGCTGATTTGTCCTTGATGATGCCAACAGAAAATGAAGATGGTAAGTAATCAACCTCCTCTTTTCTCTATTTTAAATAAATTATGAAGGGCTTAGATTCAGTGCATATACCTGAACTTGGTTCAGCTGGTTGCCTTTCCATGCAATATGCTTTAACATGCATAGTTATTTACCTTATCTGCGGGATACATGTTGTATCAGATGTTAGTATGTCATTCGTCTTTGTATTGGTTTTGAGCCATATATCCATTGCCTCAAAAAAGGCACAATCACTTAGGAAAAAGTTTACGATTGCATGCCTCAGAAAATGTATATTGAGTGTAGCATTCTCAAATGTAGTTACTTCAAGCAGTCTCATTTGCTGTAAAGAAGTCAAACTTGAGTTGTTTGCAATTTCATTGATTGTAGCAATGAAATGTAGTTACTTCAAATGTAGTTACTTCAAGCAGTCTCATTTGCTGTAAAGAAGTCAAACTTGTGTTGTTTGCAATTTCATTGATTGCAGCCTGGGGTATGTTTGTCTTGTCTGTAAGCAGTTGGTCACTTTTGGACTTTTCTAATTTTTCTTCTTTTTTGAACTTTTTAGATGTTTCCGTTCATGCAATTATGCAGTTAGTGACTATATCTGCATCCATTGGACTCATTGTTTTATTTCATAATCATATTCACACATTTTGAATTTACTTTTTTCTATTATTCAACTAGTTTCCCTTCCATCAGACTCAAGAGTGCAGTTTAAAGATGAAGATGATGATCATGGTGCTGAATCTGTATCGCTAGAAGCTTTGCTAGGGAACCAGAATAAAGAAAAACGTAAATACTCGGGGGTAAGAATGAGAGGTTATCAGTCAAAGTCAACTTTTGAAGTTGCTTCCAATAAAACATCAAAACCTGGAAAAGGTTCAATTTTTGATGCCAGTTCTGTCCCTGAAGAAAATCAGGATCCTCATCAGTCTATCACCAAAATAAGAAAAAAACAAACTAAGGTGAGGTGGACATAAAAATCTTTGTCGCTGCTAAGTGCTCACCATTGCTGTGAATCTGATTTTATATGAATATATTTTTGCAGATTCAAAAAATCGAACCTCATCCTATTATCCATATGAGCGAGTCTCCTGGGATTGAGGTAATTTAATTTTTCGTGTATAATTTTACTATTACATTTTTCTTTTTGTTTCATTATGATTCCTTTTTTCAGCAATAATGGAGCTCTTGACTCTCTTTTTTAACTGGCATGAGCCTGAATTTTTACATTTGAGTTTGTAAATATTTGAAATATAAGGTTGCTGCTGCAAATTTCTACTTGTTTTATTGTTTTGCACTCTTATTTATCGAGGTAATATTGTCATTGGGACATCTGCCAAAAAAAAAATTCCTTCTCTAATTGAGAGCTCACTGAATGACACTGCTTTTCTCTAGGCTGGAGATGCAGGGAAGAAGTTAGTAACTAAGAGTAAGAGAACCACACAAAGTGGTTCACCAAAATTGGTGAAAATTTCAGAAAGTTCATCCGCTGCTGATCTACGAAAAGAAGGGAGTGAATCAGCCCAATCAGCCGTTGATGTTCCTGTGGTTAACCAGGTTGACTTACCTGCTAAAGTTTGTAGCAGGCGTAAGCGTGAGATGGACCCCAAAAAATTACAGGTCCAGAAAGATTTGAAATTTCCTGATAACATCTCAAATAACCAAAGCCATGCACCTTCTGCTTCACTGCCCGACAGAGCATCTGGTTTAAAGGTTTGTTATTTGCCAATTCCTTGAAATCCAGAAGCTAGAAAAATCAAATATTAAGTTCGTTCTCTGTATTCTTTCATTCAGGAACAACTTTCCAGTTGCTTGTCATATCCTCGTCTAAGGAAATGGTGTACTTTTGAATGGTTCTACAGTGCCATTGATTATCCTTGGTTTGCAAAACGGGAGTTTGTTGAATATCTGTATCATGTTGGATTAGGTCATGTACCAAGATTAACCCGTGTAGAGTGGGGTGTTATAAGAAGGTATAGTTGTTTAGTTTTCAATAGATCATTTTTTTGCCTTTTACATTAACTTCTAATGAGATTTAATATAGGAAAATGTTTTTATTTAGCGGTGTTGAGCACCAAAGGGTGGAGCTTAAGCCACCCGAGCACTGGAATACACCATACCCACTGCCCACTGGTTTATGGTGCACTGGTTAATATAAAAAACCTTTCCTGTTTTATACATGAAGTCATGTTTCACTTTATTGGACTACCAAATTCTCATCAGTAGTTTGCAATTGTAATTAGATAGTGCTCAAATTGTTGCATGAAATTTCCTTATATTTACCTTGATGGACGGAAAGCATGTTAACAGCACACCATTATTTACCTTCATGTTAAAGCAGTTCTCTTGGTAAACCACGGAGATTCTCAGAGCAGTTCCTCAAGGAAGAAAAAGAGAAGCTTAATCAATATCGAGATTCTGTTAGAAACCATTACACTGAACTCCGTGAAGGTGTTCGTGAAGGACTTCCAACTGACCTTGCGAGGCCTTTATCAGTTGGACAGCGTGTCATTGCCATCCATCCGAAAACAAGGGAGATTCATGATGGAAGTGTGCTGACAGTTGATCACTCTAGGTGTCGGGTTCAGTTTGACCGTCATGAGCTAGGGGTTGAATTTGTCATGGTAATCTACTTTCTGGCTTGTACCTTGTTTCTCATTAGTCTCATTATATTAATGTTTCTTACACCTTGTGTCATCACCTAAAGATGTTAAAAATATTAAATCCATTTAAAATTCCATATTTTCTTAGATCGAGCCTTAGTATAACCTTGCTATGTTAGGTAGTTATCATTAATATTGTTTACGAAGTGAATGCAGCCGATGAAAATTCTGTTCTCTACATATTGTGATCAATATCAAGCTTCTTTCTTGATTCTATTAACCAATATTTTGTCCAAGTTTAGGTTATGTTTGAATGTTAATCATGTCTGTTCATGGAACCTATTAGGCACATGAAAGTTGAAGCATACCTCGTCATCCCCTTTCATGTATAACTGGTTCTCTGCAGTTTCTGAACTATTTACAACTTCAAACAAAAACTTTTAATATTCTCGTATGTGCTACATGTATATCTATTGTAATAAAAAAAAATTAATATCTGCACCCTTTATTCTATTAAGGCTAGAGTAATTAATTTAAATCAACTTTGAAGTTATTTGTTTGAAGTTTTACTATTTGGTCTACAGATCACCATGCCTGCACCCTTAATTTCAAGTGCTTTCTTTTCCTATTTGCTAAAAATCTTATGTCGAATTATAAAATGCTTTTGTGCAGGACATCGACTGCATGCCCTCAAATCCTCTCGAAAACATGCCTGCGTTGCTTGCGAGAGGCACAGTTGGTGTTGAAAAGTTCTTTGAGAATTTAAATGAACTGAGAATAAATGGACGAGCACAAGAGTTTATGAAGCTTATGCCTGGTAACAATATGGATACCCACATCAATGGTATTTCTCAGCCGTCTCCATTAGCTAATCCTGCGAGTTTGTTGAAGCATACAAAGGCATGGATTTCTCTCCCTAATTCTTATTCTAAATGATACCAATTATAAATTAATTTCCACCAGAGTTCGTTCACCATTTTTTAGATTCATCATTTTTAAAAGCTTGGCTATGTTGTGAAAAGGAAAACATTTATTTGAAATGAAGCTTAATCATATGTAAATAAACAAGCTAATAGTTACAAATTAGTGAATTGGCAGAGTTTTGATCTAGTGGCGATGCATTCTAACTAATCTCACTGTAGCCAAAGAAAATAAAATAATTGCATAACAGGAGTATCTCAAGTGAGGTTGTGTTCATCAGGTGACTTCTGCAAATGGTAATGTGCAAACGAGAATTGGGCCTGCTGAAACTGCAGCTTACGAACAAACAGCATTTTCTCAGACTGGTAACGTCGCTCAGATACAGTCGAAGGAAGCTGATGTTCAAGCAATTGCTGAGCTTACTCGTGCTCTTGATAAAAAGGTCATTAACATTCTCTTATTGTTTATTTTGTTCTCAACTCACTAAGATTCTTTACCTTGATTACTCGAAGTTACTTGTACTTATGAGTATCCATCAGTTGCTATATTTTACTGTTATGTGGGTAAACTAATTCTTAACACATGCTGAGGCCACCAAATAATATTTTTAGTTTATATATATAAGTGATGGTAATTTTAGTAATGCACAGTTTCAGAAAATAAAGTAGTTTGATGGCTATTATTAATAGGAAAAAATATACAGATATGAAAGTTAGTTTGTCTATTTGAGGCTAATATAAATTTATTAACTATCTTACATTTGATTTTAGATTTTGGTTTTCTGGATGAGTCTAGAATCTAGATAATTATATTTATCTAATTTTAGCAAAAATAAATGCATATAATTGCTTGTGTGACAAAATTGAGTTCAGTGAGCCTATCAGTGTGCCTAATAACATTGAGCTTACTTGGATAACCTCTATATTTGGTTTTATGGTAAACAGATCTTGCGTGGTTCTTCCGCGCACTTTAATTGTAACATTGTAATGTTACATATTGTTGTTAATAGTTAGAGCTTGTAACTCTATATAAGATTTTGAATGCACGAATGGGCTCATTGTTTTGTTTCTACATACAGGAAGCTATTGTTCTGGAGTTGAGGCGTATGAACGATGATGTGGAAAATCAGAAGGATGGCGATAGCTCTTTGAAGGACTCTGAGTCATTTAAAAAGCAATATGCTGCTGTACTTGTACAATTGAATGAAGCTAATGAACAGGTATAATTGACACTGCATGTTTTTCTTATTTTGGCAAATCTTTTTCGTCTTCCAAATTTTGAATATGGGAGCACAATTTTCTCTGTGGCAGGTTTCATCCGCTATTTATTGCTTAAGACAAAGGAACACATATCAAGGGAACATTCCACTTTCGTGGCCAAGGCCAGTCACCAATCTCGCTGATACTGGTGAAGCATTAAATTCTCTTGACCATTCTACATGCCAAAGTCAAGAGTTGGGATCACAAACGAATGAAATCGTTGATAGCTCAAGAGCAAAAGCCCGAGCAATGGTAGAAGCAGCCGTTCAGGTTAAGTGTCCTGAAACTTTTTATTTTTGGCAAGACTTTTGTCTTGTACATAAAATTGGTATGGTTTCATTAGTATATTGCATTTCTAGTGTTGTTGAATGATAGAAATGGTGCAGAAAAGTATCTGAATAAAGTTCATTAATTTGGCAAAAGTTGAATTATTTACCTTGCATAAAATAAAATCTTCAAGGGGGGACACCATTATTGTCAACATACTGTAAAAATTTTAGTCAAGCCATAAAGAATACTCAGGAGACGCTGCGTGACCTCTTTTATTTGATGAATTTTGTAATATCTTTTTTTTAATGATGCGCTTGACAAGAAGATGTAGATAGTTACGAGACTCTATTTTTGACCATTTTGTAATAACAACCACTTTTCGATTAACATTCAAGATTTTTTCATTGTTTTTTCAGGCAATGTCTTCACTAAAGGGTAGAGAGGATACAATTGAAAAGGTTGAGGAAGCTATAGATTATGTCAATGACCGGCTTCCTTCGGTTGACTCCAGCATGCCAGCGGTTAGGTCTTCAACCTTAACTATTTTTCTATGTTTCTCAATTTTATGAAGATATAACTAAATTTATTAAATGTGAAATATGAAAATTGCAGGGTCTTAATCCTAAATCCATGAATGTGTCTGACATCGAATCACAAATTCCTTCAGAGCTCATCTCAAAATGTGTAGCGACTTTGCTTATGATTCAGGTGCGTTAAAGGCCTCACCTTATATTTACCCTTTTTGGAATAATTACATGTACACTCCCTCATTTATCAAGTAATTATAATGAGTTTCGAGGTTTTGCACATTACCAAGACAGCCCATGTCGTCTTGAAGGGGTGAAATTGTAATATGCTTTTTACTGATAAAGTGTAAAAACTATATAATAATGATTTTACTAACATGAAAAGTTATGGTAATTTCTCAAACCTTACGGTGCGTTTGGATCGATGGATTTGGATTTGAGGAGTGGATTTCGAGGAAGGGTTTCAAATGACACCTAAAATGGTGTCATTTGAAATCCACCGTAGTTGTGTAGAAAAGAGCTTAAAATGAATGGCGAGGGATTTGAAATCCATCATCATCCAAACGAACTTCAATGGATTTGTCGATGAATTTGAAATCCATGGATTTCAAATCACTCGATCCAAACACACCCTTAGAGTATTTATTTAATTAGGTTCGCACGAGGGTTGTATATGTAATATTACCCTTTTCTCTGTCCTTCATATGTTTGATTGCTGACTAATGAGTAATGACATTCATTTGTTTATAATTGCAGAAGTGTACAGAACGACAGTTCCCGCCATCTGACATGGCACAGATACTCGATTCCGCTGTCACTAGTCTACAGCCCCGCAGTTCACAAAACCTACCGATTTATACTGAAATCCAGAAGTGTGTGGGTATCATCAAGAACCAAATAATTGCACTAATCCCTACATAATTCACCAAACGTACTATTCTCGAAGGTATGTCCCGAGACTCTGGGTCCCTGATCAATCAATCTTAGCCGTCCATTTTGTTTCAGTCACATAGTTTACAATGTATATTGGTTGTGATTATATATATATAGTAGGTTTACAATGTATATTGGTTGTGATTATATGATTATATATCAGGTTTACAATGTATATTGGTTGTGATTATATATCAGGTTTACAATATATATTGGTTGTGATTATATATATCACAGGTTAAAAATATATATTGGTTGTGATTATATCAGGTTTGGACTTTCTCGAGCTCCCGAAGAAGCATAATCGATATGAAATAGACCGTCTTTGTTGGCATATTGAGCTTAAGCAGTTAGTTTTCTGATTTTGTTATATGACTGAAACAATGGATTGTAGCTTAATTGCTTATTAACTTTATAAGCAGTTGTGGTTGACTTATTGATTGCATTTTAATTTGCTATGAGTAGATGACATTCCCAACTTGTAAACCAATTGGAGATGGATGGTCTTAATTCTACCTATTTCTCTATTATTCTGATGGAGACTCTTTTTCTCTCTTTCTTTTTGGGTGTGAATGACTTTTAGAATATTTATTTATTGCGATTTTATTAGTACTAGTAACAAGCACGTGCTTTGCACGTGATTGTATGAATGTACTAAAATAAGTGTAAACAATAATTAAATCCGAGTAATAATATGTACAATTAATATGAATAAAAAAAGACTTAACATTTTATATATCTTATACATTATTGTTCATTGTCAACTACTTATTCTTCTTTGCATTATTTTCTTATTTGTTGTCTTTGCATAATTTCTTATAAAAATGAATTGTTTGGTATTTTATAAAAAAACTATTCAAAACAATCTCTCAAAATTCTAAATAATTTCGAAGAAATTTTTGCAAATAAAGACAATGATCTGACAGTTCACCTTTATTAATTAATAAAAACATTTGGCTATTTTTCAACACCAAAGTTAAATCAATCACATTTTTTAATACAAAATAACATAGGGTTAAAAATAAGATTCAAAATGACTATTTTTTTATGTATAAATTGATGCATTTGATTAAATATATTTAATAGAATTTATATATAAATATCAACACAAACTAATTTATCACAATAAAAAACATATCATATCAACCATAATGAATACGTATTTTTCTCTAAAAAAGCCAACCAAATAAATATCTCAGGCCATATTTCGTATTCTTATAAATACTTTTTCCTCATTTCTATCATTTGAAAAAATTATCTCAAATTGATATTTTATCCAATTGAACCCATAGTGTCTCTTTATATTATCAAAAATTTTAGTTTTGTCCACCAATTTACTCACCACAATCAATGCTCTGTTCAAATTTACTTGTTTCGTTTTAAATTTATTTGTTTCGCTTTATGTGAATGATCCTTAAATTTGGTACCCAACTTTGTTATACAATAAGAGTAGTGAATATATTTGTTCCATTTGCTATCAATCTATTATCATCTTCGTGAGACCAACTTTCATATTTGGAATTATTGGCTTGAAAATTTCGTATTAAAGTTTTAAGCATTTAGGAATTTTAATAAGTTAAGAAGATTTTATCATTGTGTCATTCGTGGTAGCTAAGCAAGCACCATCATCTAATTTTTAGAAAAATAATACTATTAACTTTTTGTAATTTTGAACTCATTAGTTTTAGTTCGTTACTTTTTCTTAGGTTAGTTTTAATGGGTTTCGTGACTATGCTCTTTTTTTATTAAACGGGTTCTTGCTTTTTTATGAGTTCCAATTCAGGCTAAATCTGAAATGTTCAATGTTTTCCTCAATTTTTGGCCTATGTTAAAAACTAACTTAACTCTTAAATTTAAGTTTTTCAATTATGCCTTTTTACATATTAAAAATGGCAAGATCTAGTGCATGACTTTATCAATCAATATGTTAATTTTTAAAGCTCAACTACTCATTCGTATTAGGAAAACTACATATGGTCATGCATCATCCTATTCATGTTGCTATCACCATTGTTACCTATCGTAAACTTAGTAAACTGATCACCCTAAAAAGTTTCTTTTAAATTACGATGGAGTGAGAAAGAGTACAAGATTAAGATAAAGTATGTCCACTTATCAATAGGTTATATTTCATTAACATCCCTTGAAATTTTGCTATTTGGCAAGAACTTCACTTATGTAGAATTCTTGAGAAGAAGACCAATTCTCTAATGTTTGAATAACCACTAACTTCAATAAGTTAACTTTTTCAAAATATTTCAATAACCAAGTATTTTCACCATCAATTAAGAAAGTGAGAATAAAATATTATATAATATGATACATTGTTAGAAATTGCATAAATGATATTTTTTCGTAAACCTTTACGTATATCTTTTGAGACAATAATTTATTTACCATTTTCATGTGTACAGAAAGTATGCACATGCACTTTTATTTCAATAAAGTATAATATAATACAACAATACAATAATATGCTATATTTAAATTTTAAGATGTATTTTTTTAGAGATAAGTGTAAGATGGGATCACAATTATCAATAAATAAATAAATAATATATATATATATATATGTATAATGGTTTGCGCCAAGGAGCTAGTCGCATGGTTTCGAATTACAAAACTGATGTAATGGCAAATCAAAAGAATGTACAAATTAACTGAAAAATTTCAATATCCATCAAGATTGCAATTGCAGAAGCAACTAAGTGTGGACAGTACTATTCCAGCATGAAATGCATGCTTTTAGATTCAAATTTAAATGAAAGATTAATGGAAGAATCACCTTAGTAAACATCTCATATAAAATTTTCGCAACATTGATGAAGAATATATGAGTGTACTCTCGAAGCTACCCTTAAATGCAACCCCTTAACCAAAAGTTAGAAATATTATAATTTATGTTCGAAAAAAGACAAAATTTACATGTATAATATTAATTGTTTAGTATATATAAAGTTATAGTAATAATAATATATATATTGAATAACCTTATTTATTATTAATTTGAAGTTCATGCATCCATTAATTATTTTGATAACATTATTAAATAATTACTAATAGAATATGAGGGTATTTTGGTCTTAATAAAAATGTATAAATCATGATTTACTTGGTAAATCATTCATACTTTTATAATAAATATAGATGATAGATATATAGATAAGAGAATTAGAAAGAGCATTTATTGACATTTGAGGATATAGAGTAATAATGTATATTCTTCTCTAACATGTTCACATGCGATTTAGTAATTGTGTTGAAAATTGAAATATGCTCGCCCCTTGCCTTTCAGTGACAAAAATATGTTTTCCTTGTCATAGAGAATTTAGAATTGAAGATTTCAAGTTAATATTATTGTGTTTTAAGAAAAATCTCAAATCAGTTAGTAAAGAATTTAGGATTTATAACAACTAAAATTATCAAGACGAATTCATGAATTTGAAATCCTTAAACTACCAAATTTTCCAATACAAATTCAAATGATAAGGAAATACCATTTTTTTTTTGCCATTTTTCCTTTTTATCTTTCGAGATATAATATATATATATATATACAATTTTCCTTATTAGAAGCACCTGAATTTCCATATTTGAGCCATCATAACTATTCCTGCATAAGACCACCTATGCTTCCCCAACAACTTACAATAATAACAGTGCCAAGAATCAAACATAAAAATGATTAAATTATCAAATTAACTCCCTCCATTTCTCATTTTTATTTCCCAATTTCTACAGCAGTACAGAAGTTTTTGCAGCTACCAACTTTTGAACCAAATTTTGCAATTGGCAACTTAAGAAAGCCCACCAAAGTACACTCAAACCCCTAAAATCATCAACTTACAATCCTCATTTTTCAGCCTATTGACTTAAAACCAGGCCATGAATGGGAGAACAACAATCCACTTGTATATACGAAAGGTCAATCCCGGGATTTCTCCTTCAGTTGTTTTAACCAGCCAACAGGAACCGAAACACATCGCCCAATGAAATGATACCTTCTACATGCTTGCTTCCAGCTTCAACAATAACAACCCGTCTTACCCCTGAAAACGAAGAAAAGTAAACCCCTTTCTTCATAATTCCAGTTTGTTACCACAGCGAGTTTTAAATAAGAGCAGAAAATTTGAAGCTTTGTGTATGTTTACGTCATTACCACTAAAAGTAGTGGTTGTGAGTTTATGGTATCCATCCAAGCAAGATGGATTCTTGGGGGGAAATATTTGCTTTGTTTGGTTTTCCAAGTGAATTTTAAGGAATGCATGTTGGCAAAATGTATAGAGGACTAATGGGAATGAAATTATGCTCGCTTTTAAATTCACATAATTTTATTGTAGATGTCAATTGTCGTGTTATGTAAGGTTTTGCTTGGTTAGTGATGGCACATCGGGTTATTGTTATAATGAAATATATTGGTTCGAAGATACAATTGTGTAATATTATATATATATATATATTTTTAATGATTGAAATAAAAGTATTTTGGAGGAATGGCACTGGAAAAAAAATAGTAAACATGAGTTTTTTTGGCCTTTCGGGAGGAAAATAGACCATTTTAAGACTAAAAGCAAACAAAAGATTCTTTTTAGAAATTGATCCTGAAATGGAAATAGGGATGAGAAATTCAGGACAGATGCAGCATATTGCAATCCACCTTAAACATTGATAACCAAATATTATGTAACACAAGATAAAAAGCTAACCTGGCTGGGATAATCTATCCAAGACCTTATCCAGTGGATCAGACCTCAAGCACATAAAACATCTTTGGTTGTTGGACCCGTAAGCTGAAAAGGGGTCATCCCTGAACTGCAATGCCTACAATTAAAAATAAATAAACCTATTAATAAGAAAAAAGAGAACTAATAAACAGTTCATTAGTTAAATACAAGTAGCAACGACTTAAGTAGAAAGCCCATTAAAAATTCAGGAATGAATATTCATTTCAGATAACCTTTTAAGCAGATGCTAACATAATAAATGTGCTTACCTGATGAATAGTTGTTTCATCGAGATTAATGTGTGTATAAATTCTGTCCTTCGCCAATGTAGTTATATCACTGGTAAAAGAAACGGTAACTTAATAATAACTCCAAATGAGAGAATACATAATCACATACCACAACCATGGATAACAGTAAAGATTACTAACCTTCGAGCATATACATCCAATAATGAGTCATTATCATCGACAATTGGGATTGAACTAACTTGTGCTGCAAAGAAGTGGGAACCGATACATAAGGAGGGACGTATGAATCTAGGGTACGAGTTTGTAATTCAGAAATATGAAATATAATTGACAAGAGTATACTTCTTCGAAATACTTCATAAGATGTTAATGCATATATATAAAGCACTTGGAAATGCCTTTTTTCTATCAAGGATTTTCTCTGTGCATTACTACATATTCTACAGAAGAAAACCATGGAATTCAAGAAACATTTCGCAGCCACCGTATTAAAGAAATAAACAATGAAATAAATTCAGATGTATGAAAGAGACAGTGTTAGCTTCTGGAACTAGATGAAATTCAAAAAGTATAATAAAAGTACAGATTTCGTAGCATGACTAATTTCCACAAAATAAACCCTTCCAGTTATAAAGGAAATTCATAATCAAATACCTTGGTAACTAAATTAAGTTTCATGAAACAAATAATATAGAACAATCACATTCCTTTGCATACTACTATTAGGCATGCGCTCCAATTTTTATAATACAGAATTACAGATAGATAGATGAATACCTTGAATTAATAAATTTAATGCTCCACTAAGTGAAGCACTCGGTCTCAACATAGCTAACGGCCGCCTATTTGGCTCTCCAATTTTCGGAACCCACGAGCCCAATGGAATTGTACAAATTGGCAATTGAAGTATTGGTAATGAGGTTGGTGAATGCTTAAAGAACCGGCAAATACCTATATTCAACAGAATATGAAAGAAAAGAAAATAAAAATAAGAGCATATTTTTCTACAACTTGCAGTTAGTATTCCACAAAGAGTGATGCAGTATTTTTCGAACATAAATATCTGTATATACTCGAAAAGATAAGAGGCTGCTTCATTTTACTCACATTTCAGTATTCCAGAAAGTGACGCGAGGTGTAATAAATGTGGGTTGGAGGCATCGGCTGAAGAAGAATGAATAATGGGAATTGTGGCTACACCATTTTGCAAAATCTTCAAAGCAACTTCCTTCAAACTGTCATCTGGCCCAGCCTGAAAATCTTCATCCAGTCAACAGAGTATCCAATATAATAATTCCAGACAATAAGATAAATATTTTGTTCGCAACTCAACCACATAAGTTTTTTTATAGCACAATGAGAGCATATTTTGTCAAGCGAACATGTCCAACACCTAACTAGTGCATGTGGCACACTCTGTGAGTATGCATAACTGTAATTTTTAAGTTGATTAATTTCATTACATCTTTTACTTCAAGTATAAAGTGAAATTTATATAAACAAATGAATATATTTTTAAATATACAGAAACTATGGATAAAAGAAAAATTAAAATTTATAGGAGAAAAGGGAGCCAAAAAAGTATGTGTGATGGAGAGAAATATTTGGAAGTGGGTACACACATGGATACTTGGGGGGGCGGGGGTGTGGGGGGTAGAAAACTACTAACGGAAGACACCAAAAGGACCCGCTTTATTTATAAAAAGGTACAAGTATTGTCAAAACAGCAATTAGCAGCATTTTTGGCCGATAAAACACAATACATGATGTGACAGCCATAATATAACCTAAAATGTTCACTATATTTTTAAATGACAAGTTGGCAATTTATATTCTGACGTTCAGCATATAGTTATTAAGACTTACTTGTACAAGTCGCCTGGAAACAACACCCCCTTGCCCACTAATTTGACTATTCATATATGATTTTGCTTCTTTCCAGGCAGATATAGTATGCGTCTCCAGCTCTTCCTCAGTCAAGTTGGACCCATTACTGCCAAGCTGCCATAAGCATTGAGAATATCAAGAAAACACGTTTTTAGACTTTTTGGTGCAGAAACTAGAAAAAATATAGACAGTGTGCTAGGCAAGAAAGTCCTATTGTCAACAAAATATCTAAGATCTATCAATATCCTTAATGACATTTTCATACCTAATTAAATGCAACTTGCAAGTAGCAAGATCTAATAATTTCATGTGATATGTTATCCGAATTAAATTGGACTGTTTTCAGATTACAGAGTCATCTTTCACAATAATAGATGACTTCTTTACTCATCACAA
Organism: Verbascum thapsus; assembly: GCA_963669365.1. Lineage (NCBI taxonomy): Eukaryota > Viridiplantae > Streptophyta > Magnoliopsida > Lamiales > Scrophulariaceae > Verbascum > Verbascum thapsus. The sequence continues at coordinate 9,846,295 of OY770114.1, forward strand.
GCCTGAAGACATTCAAAAGTTAACTATCAATCTTTGGTTCCAAAATCTAATGAAAATTTCCTAATTTTCAACCAATTTATTATCAACATCTAACAATGTGAATGCAGAGTGATCCAATTCCAATATACAGTACAGCTAGAGGGCTACAGCTACCATATTAAGACCTTCAGATATACATTAAGACATGACCTAAAATGACTTTCAGTATAACTTTTATCACTCATACAACGGGTCTGTTATTCCTTCATGGTTCAAGCAGCTTAGGATCCACTACAAGGTTGTATGATTAAAGTTCCAAACATTGTGTTAGTGGAGATTAATCCTTTTAGAAAGAAGATAGGTCAATGCCAAATCAAGTTCACATGAATAAGCAAAGATTTAAATAGTGTACAAGAGATATTAGGGATTCACAACAGGGTAGTAAGAAAAAATAAATCCAGGAAAAAGAGGTTCTAGCACACGAGAGAAAAAAAAATTCACTAAATGACAGAAACCTCAGTCTCCTTACCTCTCTCATAATCAAAATAAAATCCAGTGCACTGAGAACTCCAACAAATTTCCCCTTCGAGAAGTCCCATAAGGGTGCCGTAGAGATTCCCTGAAAAGAAATTGTAAGTTTAGAAAAGTTGTACATCTACCAAATGTATAGTAGGTGAACAAAAGCATCAGAAAGAATGGACCGACTGCATATGCATTCAACACACCTTTTGTTAGGGGTAGGCTATTTACAGCACTCCTGGTTCTTATAGACATTAAAAAACAAACAACCAAAGCTTAATTTTCCAGCAGATCCTTATTGAAAAAGAACACTAGTATTTTCAAACAATAGTTTCAAGCAAATTTGTCTTTTGTTGCCTACATATGAAATGTTAACCAATGGGATTCAGCAACTCAAGGAGCAGTAAATTGTATCTTCATGTCCTTTCTCAGGTTTCAGACTGCTTACTTCAGGAACATAAAGATCCTACTAGCAGATATTGTAGTTTCATTAGAGATATCATCACGCTGTAGTCGGTTCTTTATTTAAGAAGTAGAAAAGAAGATAAAAGCAAAGAAACTTATCCATATAGTTATACAACAGCAAAGCAAACCAAAAGTCCTCAATTTTCAAAACACCAACATGGTCTTTCCTAAAAGATGACTTTGGAAAAACTTTGACATGCCATTAATTATTAAAAGTACCTGCTCATATAGAATATGAAATGCTTGTTTTACAGGTAGGTCAACATCCAAAGCAATAACCTGAGACCAATCCAAGCAAATCGATCAAATAACACAAAGGTACACAGAAGATATCAATGTCGAGATATTATTACAGACAAGGATCAACCAAACCTTCCCAGATTCAGGGAGCAACTCATAAGCCATATGTGTCGACATGAATGCAGCTATGCGATGCCGGGAAGTCTCTAGATCTGCATCTGAAATCCTTGGAAACGGCTCAGGAGATGCACCATCTGAGAGTCTTATCTGTTACCAAGATAAGTAATGAATAAGACAAACTGATTTTTCTATGATTGATCCTGAAAGCAACCATGCAAAATTAATTTATCAGGTAGCACATCACCACAAGGTACAAACCATATGCATAATGTCTATGGTTGAAATCAGTTTGATGCTAAATCACAATATCTGCAGATTCAAAACTTAGAAGTCGCTTTGCGTCTCAAGAAACAATGTTTAGATGTTTCTAATTATTTAACAGGAAAATGAAAATATTCCCCATCCTCTTTTAACACCTATGTGAAAATTCCATATTTCCGATTTGTCATGGCCATTGTGAAACATCAGTAATAAAGCTAAATGCATATTAAATTATCAACTAAACAAACAATATAAGAAAAAAAGTAAAACTTCGTATTTAAGAAGTTTGCTGGCACGTGCTTAACTTGCAGATCCAAAAAAACATGTAGAGATCCAATAAACAGAACGCAAACTTATATGGGCATGAAGATACACACAGCTATCTTCTAAACGAGCAGCTAAAAAATTCCTTTTTTTTGTGACCAAATTATAAAAAGAATAACTCAAAAATACAGTTGAAAACGTAAATTGATAGGAAACAGTATTTAAAAAAAACAAAACTGCTGCAGCTATATCACACCACACGGTGAAATACCTCGTTATCTACATCCATGCTGGAACCAGGACCTGACGAAGGCATTTGTGAGCTTATCATGGCGGGAAGGTAATCAGATTCCCTAGTTAAGAGAACAGTGTTAACTGTTCCAATGTTACTACTGACAGAAGGCTGCTGCTCATCATGTCTCCATTCACCATCAACCACAAATTTGTACTGCAAGTAAAGGAGGGATATCCCAAAAAAGGACTCAGAATTCCGAAAGCCATTGTAAAACCCATACATTATTTTCAACCAAAAATAAAAATTAGGAAACATCGTCACTACGAAAGGAGTATATCTTTCCAATTTAACTTAGGAGTTAACTTTATTTGTTTAGAATTGAATAACACAAAATATTATTTAAATGGAAAGATTGAGGAGATTAATTTTGTTTTCTTAAATTTCAGTTGACATAAAATATTATTTAAACGGTAACATTTGATGTATAAATAAAATTATAAACATTTTATTGCTTTTCACAAAATCGGGACAATTGAAGTGATAAAAGGGCAAAATGTTGACTTTTTATTTCTACGGAATGTCCCCTTTTTGGAATGGATGGAGTATAAGTGTATAACTTTGTACGGGACAGTTAACATTAACTTAAGCTAGGGGGAACCACCAAAAAATACGAGGGACATAAAACTCATTGCCATTAATGATGGTACCTCCACATGAAGCAATCCTTCTCATTTTCAGCCAGCAGAACCCTAAATTCTTATATATTTGTATTCAACTCAGCTAATTCCTTAATCTGGACAACTTTTTGACCGCCTAAAATGTTCATGCATTTACTTTATTAACTGAATGGCATTTAGTTTAAAATGGGATTATGGGAATACTTTACGCATGTTAGCAATTCATCCAAAACCTACACTATAATCTTTTTAATTCAAGGTAAATAGTTTGCTAGCGGCTGCACATGGTTAAATAAGTGAATCTAATCTTGGCTAAATTGATAGTTTTCGCTAATTAAGCATCTTGCAAAAGCCGGACAGCATATCATTGTGGTTGACGCGCATCTGAAATTTAAGAGTCAGACTTAAAACTTTTTTTTCATTATATAGACTAACCGAAATTAATATTTCCAATTATCAGCATAAGTCAAAAATCAATAAATGAAGAAAACGTTAAAGGTTAGCTACTTTTTCACCTAATTCATGAGTCAGCATCACATCACAAGGTCAAATAACGACAATGAACGCAAGGCGAAAATAACGGAGAATAGAGACATAATTAAGTCCCATCCTGGCAAAATACCAAATGCAGTTCACATGCATGATCATGTGACGGAGTAATCTATGAAGTAGAATACAACAAACCACACCGCTAGACATGTGACATAACATCGCAAACGTGGCATTCCTCACAAAGATAAAATTAACATCTAATTAATTGTTTTCTACATTTATAATACCATTTTGAAACAAAATCAGATCATACCAAAAAGGAAAATTTTCACACCTAATTGGCATCCCAATCAAATTAATACCTAATTAATCATTTTCTAAGCTAAACCCATCGGGTAGACTCAAAATCAGATCACACTAAATCTTCGTTCTCTTTTGGTCATTGCAAACAATAGACAAGTACTTCATTGAAGAAATACCACACCATAAACCTTCAAGAAACAACCACAAACCTGATGATAACCGGGCGGTAAATTACAAATCGTCTGGAACACGGTAGGACATCCCTCGACCGGAGTCATCAGCCATTGTGTCCACCTTTAACAAAAACCACACAACCAATCAACACAAACAACTTAAAGCATAAACAACACAAATCCAAATCACAAACACAGAAGAAAATGAATATAAATTAAACTACTTTTATTACCCAGTAAATGAGCCACTGATATACACAACTCTGCCACCATAAGGCCACACGAATCGAGTCGGAATCAACACCATTCCACTCTCCATACCAACAAGATATGTTCACCTCCTTAAATTATACTCTAAACCAAAAAATTTAAAGGAAAAAAAAAAAAAACTTAATCTTAGCATTTGTGGAGATACATTTCAACAGCATCGATTAATCCAGAAATCGGGTGATTTCGTGAAGATTAACAGCTCGAATTGAAGAAAATTGCGAAAATGTTGGACCTAAGTGAGAATAGAGAGATTTGAAACCCTAATTGAAATGAAAAGGGGGGAATAAAATAGATCGAAAGGGATGGAATTTGGGCTTGAATCAGATATTGCGACTCACGGGGGGAATACTTTTTAGAGAGACAATTCATAGAAGTTTAATATATATATTATATATTATACACATATATTTTATATTTATATATATATATAATATAATATACATATTTATGAGATTATCAAAATATATATATATATATATTTATGAGAGGAAAAAAATATTTGGTGGGCCCCGACTCGATAAAAACACTGAATGGACTCGATAACGACACTTGATGCGGGTGTAAAAAATAAAAAAATTCATAAAAAAAATTTTGAATTAAAATTAATTACGCCGATGGGGAGAACTAATATGAATAAAAAATTAAATAAAAATATTTATAAAATAAAACACGAGATTGTTGTTTAACCACTTCATCGATTCTTAATAGTATACATTTGTGAAATATCAACGCACTCCAAATACCATTCTTGTTAATTTGCTAAGTGAAGATTTCGTGATATTTTATTATATTTATATTCTGAATAATTTAGTATTGGTATATTCAGGACGTGTTCTTCGAATTTTTAAGTGTAAATTAATATATTTTTTATTTCATACATTTTTTCTTAGAATAATATAATGAAATAATATGAATAGAGTAATGTTGGATTTATATGCTTTACTACTCGGTGGTTGGGTGTGTAAAAAAACTTTAAATTTGATAAAAAAGACTTTTAAATAAATTTAATTGAGTTCAAAATAAAAGACTAGAAAATGAGACATAAATTATTAAATTATAGAAGAAATGCAAAAAAAAAAAAAAAAAACATTATAACAATTTTCATATTGTGTTCTATAAATTTTTTTAGAAGGAATCTGTTTTTGATAAGGCAGAAAAATTCATAAATTTGAAATAATATTAGATATATCTTAATTATATAAATCTGTAAAGAATCTAAAATTACGGTAATAATATTTACTTTATCAAAAAATGAAAAAATAAAAAATAAACACCTTTTACAATTTGATTACCCAAATAACAAATACTTTTTAACAATGATTGTTTTTATTATATATAATTAAAATCTTATGTAATTAATATAGGTAAAGACTCTAAATACAAAATAACGATGAATTATTTTGACATAACGAAGAGAAATTTATAATTTTTTCCTATAAGAATATTAGAGATGATAATAGTACCTACAAGTTTTAGAACATATAAATTAATGTTCCAAGCTCGATACAAATTTCTTAATGTTGTAGTTAGATATCTAAGAAATAAATTTTATTAATATAAATATAGTAATATTTGATATTAAACGTATAAAAATTGGGATACCATAAAATTAAGTCAAACAATTGGCCATAAAAAATATAGATGAAACCAATATTAACCTGGATGACAAAAGATATTTTTATATCAAAAAAATTATTAAAATATTTTTCACTCTAAAATATTCTCATTCCTTCAAACGCTTATCTGAAAGAATGTAATCATTAAGATTGACAATTTTTGGAAGAATCCTAATTAAAAAACTATGCAATATATATTTGTTATCAAAATAATATCTGTTTTCGATTTTTTAAATTGAGAAATTATATAATATGAATCTTACCTTTTTAATGTTACAACATTAATATATTTATATACAATATTTAGTTTGACATGTTTTTTAAGATTAAGAAATACAAGAATTCCAATACTATATAATACTAGTTGTACATTTTTTTTTAAATAGAAATAATTAACTCTTAAAAAAAGACTATTTTGAAGTCCCTTTTAACAAAAAGTGAGTGGAATAATAAACTGAAAATTAGTAATATGGGCTTTTTGTATATAAATTTTATTTTATGTGTTTTTAGCAATTGTTTCTAAATTTAATACTTGTAAGTAAATTTTCGAAAAAACATAAAATGAGATTTGAATTATTTCAACATAAGATAGATATACATTAAATTAATTTCAAGACTAAACATGGATTAGCCCGATTTCATGTTACAATTTTTTTTTACTATCTAGATAATTTTCAAAAGACTAAATATGCTTTTATACCATTTTATTTTCTCAAATTTAATTATTTTTGAAAGTTCGCCTTTTATTATTATATTTACCAATCATGCATTCCTTCACACTTTATTGAATCAGTTTGTATTATGTTACACCGTAAAATCAAATTCGAGAACTTTGTAATTTTCGTTATATATATATATATATAAAAGCTAATATAGTAGTCATCTACGTTATAGAAAGATGGAGGCTACAAATAATAATCACAAGTTGAATTTTTTTAAGAAAATGCTTAAGCTAATTTTTCAAATTCTTTTATTGTATATATAATATAATAAATGAATAAATTTCCTTTTTTTCAATATTTTTTGTAAAGTTGCTTAAAAGAGAATATATATATATATATATATATATATATATATATATATATATATATGAAATTAACTTTTGGAATTATCATGGACAAATATTGTGAAAGTGACTGTAAATTTATTATTATTTTACAATTGTATATAATAGTAATATTTACACTCATGTAAAATTAAAAATAGTGAAGATTAGAAAATTAATTAAAAAAATTAAAAAACTTATCAATACGAAAAAAGTACTTACTAAAGTTGACTCATATTTACTAAACATTTATTTAAAAATAAAAAGAAAGTGGAAATTAATTTTATTTAGAAAGAATAGGTTAATTTATTGAAAATAAAAATAAAAACAAAAACAAAAGCCCCTCTCCTTCCCCCCTCCATATGCAGCCTGTATCAAAAACACAACATATACATACACATATACATACACTTCAAAATAAAAAAAATCGAGAAAAATAGCAATAAATTGAGAATCGATACGATCGTCACTGCGTTCGAATAAAAACTGATTCTTTTGTATTGCATTGAGTAATTTTCGGGGTATTTACACGGTTTGATTATATAAACTTTGTTTATTCTATATTATGCTGATGATCAAGTAGGGTTTGTATTAGGGGTTTTGATATTGGTGAATTTGGGGGGTGATTATCGGATTATTTTGTTGTGTTTAAGTAAATTGTTTTTAATTGGGGTTTGAATTTGATATGTTGGATTTTAGGATAGAGTTAGAAATAGGGTTTTGGGGTATTTGAGGAATTAGGGTTAGGGTTTGATTTAGGGCTTTTTGGAATATGGGTGGTTGGGGAAGTGGGCCAGGGATGGTTCAGGAACCTGAGCTTGAAGAAGGTGAGGCTTGCTATTACAAGGATGATACAAATATTGACCCTGATATTGCTTTATCTTACATTGTAAGTTGTTATTTTTCTGATTCTTGGTATTTACTTTGTGCCAGTACTGTAAAAAATATGAACTTTTTCATTTTTGAAGTGGACTACATGAAAAGTGTCAAAACATCGAATTGTGTTAATGTGTTGTGTTTCATTAACAGAGAAGTTAGACGTCAGTTTTTCATTTTGATAATTTGGTAATGTAACTAGAAGGGAGATAAGTGCAATGAGTTTCATGGTTAAATGTGCTTGAGCTTGTTGCTTAAATGCCAAGAGTAATTTGGATTTATAATTGTTGAACCTGCAAGGAGAAAAGATTGTTTTTTGTCGAAGTTGCGGTTATTGAATGTGTTACTGTTAAATTATGCAGTGAAAATTTCGAATGGTTTTTGTTAGACCTTATAAAAAGCACTCAAATAATCAAACTTTACATATTGTGTTGCTATTAACTTATGTTTTGAGTAATGAACAATATTAATTACTATGTGAATCTCTGCTTTTTGAAGGGAGACAAGGTTCAAAGTATATTGGGGCATCTTCAGAAAGATTTTGAAGGAGGGGTTTCTGCAGAAAATTTAGGTAAATGGACAAACAATACTTGTTGTGTCTTTGTTTATTCCTACTCGGAAATATTGGCAGTTATCTCTTTATGGTTGTTTGGCAGGGGCAAAATTTGGTGGATATGGCTCGTTTTTGCCCATGTATCAGCGTTCTCCATCATTTTGGTCACAGCCAAAATCTCCACAGAGAGTGCAAAATCCCTTTCAAGAGGTATATGAGTAAAATTCATATAAGCTCTTCGAGTGTGGAAAATTTTTCATTTACTTAGCTTTGTGGGTTGTGTTAGGGTCCTCCCCCTAACCATGTCACGATAACTGGTGCTCCATCGACTCAGAAGGATAACTCTGAGGATGGTTCAATGCACCAAAACAGATCATTGCCGTCTGATCAAGTTGTGGAGGCTTGTCCCAGGAAAGTTGAACCCCCTTCTAATAAGTCTGGTAATAAAACCCAACAGAGAACATTGAAAGTTCGTATTAAAGTGGGTCCCGAGAGAATGGAACAATATAATGCTGAAATACACAATTTGGGGCTCACATCCCCATCTTCCTCAGCTGGAAACAGTCCTCTTGAGAGTCCTAGTGTATCTCCTACCAACATTCTTCAGGTAACCTTCGGTTTGCCTTTCAAAGCATTTTTCTGTTACCTTTCTTTTAGTTTAGTAAGAAATTATTTGACAGGTGAAACCAATATATTCATTCCACTCTGGAGTTGGTGGACATAGTTAGATTTCTTATTCTGTATTTTAGTTCTTATCTTTTGTGTGGCATGATTCTGGGAGTGAAAAACTCATATATTCCTGGATATTCAAATTGTGTTGAAATTAAAATTTTTACAATTTCAAGTAGATACATGAAAAATTCTGTACAATATGCTTTCAACCAAGCATTATCCAATGCGTGCCTTCACTTTTTCTTTCGGATACATATTTATCATGGCCCACAACTTTTTTCTGATTATCATGTACAATCTTGTCAAATAATTTATTATAGATTGATATGTTCTTTTTTTTTCATCTTCTCCTACATGCTTTGGAACAGATAATGACTTCTTTCCCAGTTTCTGGTGGCATGCTGCTTTCACCTCTTTGTGAAGATTTTTTGAACTTAACCAGAGAAACAAAATCTTCAGTAAACGGTAGGAATGAAGCTGCTCGCAAGAACTCTGCCATCTCAGTTAGGCATTTGAGTAGTGATGTTCATGAGGAGAAGAAAATAAAATCCGTTGATAAGAGTGAGAACTTTGAAAAAGCAGAAAATGAATCTACAGTGGATCCTACTAATTGTAAGCAGAATAATTTGGAGACTGGACGCAGAATGCAGCCTTCCCATGACTTGAATTATAAACCTTTATCTGATACAATCTGGGAAGATAAAGATGTTCAATTGAAAAAGAAGAAGGGGAATAAGGATAATGTCAAAATAAAAGCAGTATCCGGTAAATATGATCATCAAGAATCCAGAAGCAGTTCTGTTGATAAGCTTCGAGCTAGCATTCCTCGGAAGGATATATCTTTTGATCATGAATCTGATAGCAGAATCACTAGTAACAAAAACCGTGCTTCATTAGAAGCTTATTCGGATTTTTCTGAAGGCGAAAGGGTTAAAGCAGCCACATCTAGCCACGGTTTGAAAGTTAATCTGAAAGGTACCTCTGGTGAGCATTATAGATTAGGAACGCCTCATGATGCAACTAAATCACCATTCAAAGGTGAAAAAAAATCAAAAGGAAGTAAAAGTAGTGGGAAGTTAGCTGATTGTGGCACGGATGGTGGAAATAAAGGTGCTCAAAGGGTGCATCTCAGCAAGAAAAGCTTGGTTGATACAAATTCAGAACATAATGAGAACCCAAACCGTTTACTTGAGAGGCCAAAGAACTCTAACATTGAGGCTGCTAAAGCGAAATTTGCATATGGTGCTAAATTGAAGGAGAAATTAAGTAACAAACAATACTTTGACAATGTGACACCTGAAACATATATGACAGAGGCTCCAGCTCCAGCAATACCTTATAATGATGGACTTGTCAATGGGTTTGAGCAGCAAACGGTGGCTCCCTTAGTAATACAGGAAGAGTGGGTTGGCTGTGACCGTTGTGAGAAATGGCGTCTTTTGCCATATGGTACGAAATCTGAACAGTTGCCTGAAAAGTGGGTGTGCAGCATGCTAGATTGGCTGTAAGTTATTTTCTTCTGCATTAGACTATAATTTGATTTCATTAGTGAGTGTCCTAAAGTAAATGTGTAGGGGTGTAAATGAATTGAGTTGAGCTGGACGAAAAATAGTTTAAAGCTTGTTTGAATCATTATTGCTGTTGAAAAATTAGGTTCGAGCTTGGTTTGTTTGTTAACTGAACCGAGCTAGAATAAAGTTTAATTGAGTCGAAACCTGGTTGGGGTTGAGTAGATTGATATTTTTTGTGATTTATTTTATCATTTTCAAAACTAATCAAATCAAGCTCTTGCTGAGTTTTTATATTGAATAGGAAAATATTTTCAAGCTTTTCAGCGGTTGGTCCAAATTGTTTGTTTGTTTCTCAACCTTATTAGTAAGCAATTTTTTCCTGGTACGATAGTTCGTATCATTTTATTAGTTTTAAATAGAGACAGCCATACATACAGTAAAAAATTAGATCTAAGCTTTTTCAGAAAATTTAATTAGAGATCAATATAAAGTGTTTCAGAACTGTCCCCATCATAAATTCTTATGATATCAGTTTTGTCCCACATAAAAGTTACTTAAATAAGCTGCAAATGTTGTGGACTTGACTTTTTTGTTGATCTTCAGTCCAGGAATGAACAGCTGTGACATTGGTGAAGATGATACTTCAGCTGCCGTTCGTGCTTCACACCCGGGGACTGCCCCTGTAAATCAATATAATTTTCAAGCTCCTGTTGATAAAATTGTGTCTGGAGTAAGTTCAGCTGGTGCTCATCATTTCGATCAGAATAGCCAGAACTTTGCTTCCAATCATATTGCTCATCAAGTCAAAAAGCAGAAACTGAAAGAAAAAGTGAATATGGTTAGAATGAAAAATCCAGTTTCTTCTTCTGATGGTAAAAAGGGCGTACAACGGCAGGCCATAAAAGATGGGAGCTCAAAGGAAGTGAATCAATCTAGTTCTGGAGTAAATTCAACAACCAAAGCCAATGTGCAGCATCCAAATAAGTCGGCAGTTGATGTAGCAAAGTTAAATAAACGAATGAATGAGAATGTCATCGGAGGTGTGTCATTTGATCGAATAATCATCTAATTTTGCCTTAAATTATGAGTTTTTAAATTGTTTGCGGTTTAACATCTTGCAGATGATGCCAATCCGAGGAAAAAAAGCAAGAAAGAGTTAGAACGTGTACATGGGAAAGTGGAAAAGAATAAATCTGAAGCTCTACTTGATGCGGATAAATTCGAGACTTCTCGGGTGAATCTAGTTAGAAATGGCCACTGTTTGCCCAATAAGGAACCTGTCAAGGTCGGAAAGAAACAAACTGCACAAAAAGATCGAATGGGAAATTTGCAAATTCATTTGAAGAAACAGAGAGAGCAGATGCATGAATTGCCTGATGATCAATCTACACCAGTTATAAAAACTTCTGTTGGGAGAGAAGTACCTGCAAAGAAGAGAAAACTAAATATTTATGAAGATAGTCAGAATCTAGAAGAGACACGGGAAAATTCTATGAAAGATGTGAGCAAGGATAGTGCTTTGCACAGAGACAAGAAATCCCGAGTGACTCAGATTGTAGATGAGTTCAAAAGAAGTAATGGTGATGATATATCAAAAAGGAAAGTTCCAGAAGCTACTAAAGTTGTATTGACGGGAAATAAAGAACATCCGATTAATAGGGGAATTGAGAAAGAACAGCAGTTAACTAAGCCTATGGTGAAAACCAAGCTTACCATTGACGATATAGATAAACTGAGAAAGGATTTAGGGTGTGAACAGGTATCAACGGCTGCTGCTTCAAGCTCTTCTAAGGTATCTGATTCCTGTAAAAACAGAATTAGTTACATGGAGATGAAAGGCTCACCTCAACAGTCAGTTTCTTCGTCACCCGTGAGAATTAAGAAAGTAATTCGAAATCCCGTTCTTGATTTTCGTGAAGCGAGAGATAAATCTTGTGATGAAGGCAATATCGTCGAAAAATGTAGCCCAGGCCCCAGCAGGCTACTTTTGGACCATTCAAATAGTAGCTCCAGAAAGAAATCATCTTTGCGGTCCAGGGACAAGAATAAAACATCTATGCAGAGAGAAAGTGATAGAAATGACGCTAAATCAAGTGCCGATTTACAACAGAAATCTGATAAGTATTTTGTGGGAAGTTCAGTTGAGAAAATGCCTACCAAAGTGGAACCGTGGAACGGAAAGTTGCGCATTGATCTACGGCAGGGAGATACACAAGTATCCTCAGGATCATCAGAAGCGTTGAAAAGAAGCTCTATGAATTCAAGACCAGTTGAAGATTCAGTAAATGATGGTACATCAAATGCTCCAGAGGGAAGCCTTGCAAACAAGAACATCTCTAAAGCTACAACATCTACTGCCTTGATAGAAGCTGAAGATATCTTAAAAGAGGCTGAAGAATTAAGAGTTCATGCTGATTTAATCAAGGTCTTTCTTGCGTTGCTTTATAATCTGCGTTCATCTTTCTTTCTCTTTTGAAGTATCAATTTAAATATATATGTATGCATGCATGTGTATATATATATTTGTTATATATATGTATATTATATTTATCCTTTTGCTTGATGCCATACATCTTGAAGCATGCATGTGTGTATATATATATATATGTCTTTCTTGAAGCCACACATCTTAAGAGTTCATGTTGATCTAATCAAGGTCTTTCTTGCGTTGCTTTATAGTCCGTGTTCATCTTTCTTTCTCTTTTGAAGTATCAATTTAAATATATATGTATGCATGCATGTGTATATATATATTTGTTATATATATATATATATATATGATATTTATCCTTTTGCTTGATGCCATACATCTTGAAGCGCAGTCACTCATCTATATGTTCTTATTTTTTTCTCAAATAAACTTTTGCAGAACTCTGGGTTTGGTTCTGAAAGTAATTATGAGTACTTTAAAGCTGCTGTTAAGTTTCTTCAAGGTGCTTCACTTTTAGAGGCTTGTAATGGTGAAAGTAGCAAACGTTTGGAGATGAATCCATTGCATATGTATGGTACTGCCGCCAAACTTTGCAAGTAAGTTGATTTTTATCGCCTGAGTACTCACTTTCACCCTGAATTCTGTCACACTTCCCATGTTTGTATGTCTTATTAAGGATGAGTCAGAGAAAAGTGGAAAGTTGTGTTTAATTTCTTAGATTTCCTCAACTTGGAGATGATATTAGATATCTGTGATATATGTTTATCTGAATTTGTTTACAATCCACCAGAAAGTTGAGGGTTCATTTGATTCTTGAAACTATAAAAGAGTCATAAATAAAGTTGACTTTTCTTGAAAAACAACTCGGATTTAGCTCCTAGTTTTTCTATGAAGTCAAACTGCAATTTTTTATACTTAAGTTGTTTCGTGAGGTTAACGTGCTTATTTGCATCAACCTGTTCTCAATGGGAAAACGCTTCGTATTGTCACCATGCAATGTATGTGGTATATAATTCCAATTTATGTAAAATTGAATTGTAAACTCATAATATGTTAGCATGCTTAAAGCTCTGCTTTAGAGCCAGTCTGAAGATTTACTATAGCTGTGGAGTTTCTTCATATGATCACTATCTATTTCTGGCTTCAAAATAAAGTTCACATAATCTGCAGAACTTGTGCGTATGAATATGAAAAAAGCCGTGAAACCGCTGCTGCTGCTTTAGCCTATAAATGCATGGAGGTGGCTTACATGAGAGTAGTTTATTGCAAAAGTTCATCTACGCATAGAGTTTGGCATGATTTGCAATCAAGTTTGCAGATGGCTCCACCAGGTATATGAATTCTTTTTTGAAATGTAAATATCTCATCAAATGGGCATATGCCTAAATATTACATTTATCTGTTCCAAATGGTATAGTAAGATAATATATTCACTACGATAAATTAAACTATTTGCCATAGCAGAGTATCCTTATTTTTGGTGAAGACATTTTTATATACAAATAGAAGTGACATCCAAATTTAGTTAAATCACATCACACAATCTACAAGACAATAAATATGGACAATTCTGAAAGGAAGTCATAAAGTTGACTTATACTAATTCCTAGAAAAGTTAAAATGGGATATTCTTTATCGGATTGACATTTTCATTTCATGTTGTTTAACTTTTATCATGCGACAGTTTTGTTAATGTCATTTTGGGCCATTTATTTTAGGTGAATCTCCATCGTCTTCTGCATCTGATGTTGATAACTTAAACTATTTAGCAACGGCGGATAAGGTAACTTTGTCTAAAGGCAATGGTTCTCATGCCGGGAATCATGTTGTAGTGCCTCGCAATGTCCCCAACTTTGTTCGGCTGCTCGATTTTGTAAGTTGATTTACTAGATTTATGCTATTTGCCTCTGTTTCCTGTACTGGTTTTTAATTTGAGTATATGGCCTGATAAATGTAAAATTGTTTATTTGCTACAATATTGAACTTTCTTATAGCTTATAGTTTAAACTGTCAATTATTTAGAAATGACAACGAGGTATAATGTTGATTTTAGAAAACCTTCAAAGAAGGAATTTTTCTATATGTTTGATATTTGATAAGTATTGCATAGTTTATGTTAATCTTTATCAAAACTAGTACTTTTTCCATCCCACAAAGATGTCTTGTTTGACTTTGACTTTTAAATTGATTAGTATGTTTTGGCATCTATCTACATATAGAAACTTTTTCCGTTAAATAGTTATATTGTGTTATGAAGGCTATATCAGTCACATACTACAACAAATAAACTAAAACAAATCTTATGTAGCGATATGATATTTCCTTTTATCTGGATCAAGAATCTTGCTTTTGTTATACCTGAAATATCCATTTAAAACCGGGATTTTTTTTTTCACAGACAAAAGACGTGAATTTAGCGATGGAAGCTGCAAAAAAATCACAAGAAGCTTTAGAATCTGCTCGTGTAAAACTCGAGGAGTCTCATAACAAAGAAGGGTTTATTTCTTTGAAGAGTGTTATTGACTTCAGCTTCCAAGACGTAGATGAGCTTATACGTTTAGTATGGCTTGCATTTAATACTATCAACCACCAAGGTCTCAGTGGCAGTAAAGAGCATTGATATTAGTCAATAAAGAGCTAATCTAATTTTTTGTACATGGGATTTGTTTTTCCATTCTTATAAACACATTTTCGGATGTACATTTAATCTTTCACGAGATTTGAGCATAGCAAGAAATAAATTTTCTGCATGTTCTCATCAATTTTGATAATTTAGGTTATAGATCATTCATATTTTGAAGAAGATTATTGTAGAAACCTGATTTATTTGACACTTTTAGGAGGCTGAGTTGTGCTTTGCAATTGTAAATCGAGCTTTGCCTTCTATTTCCCATGTTCCCATATATAAAATTAGAGAAGGGTTATCGAAAAGATTAACCGTTGTTGGTTTATTTTATTTTACTTCTTATAATCTGCATATTATACTATGTTGTGTATATGCCTATAGAGTTATTATGCTATCTTGGCGATGCAGTATGCTAAGGTATGGTTTTTCGGTATTCTTTCAGAAGCCACGCTGGCATCTTTTTTGCCATAAGCTACAACATTATAGATGAAGATTGAAATTGTTTCTTTATTTTGATGTTATTCTCATTGTTAACTAAGTGGTGCAGATAAAAGAGAATGTTCTTTTGCTATGAAGATGAATTTCGAGTGCCGAAGGCTTCACAGAGGTACCGTTTTGATTTTTTTTTTTTTTTGATAAATATTCACTCTTCTACAGGTAACTTATTGAGATATCGGGGAATTGTAGTTTTTACGTAGATATATAAGTGAGGACTTATTTAGAGACCTGGTAAATCACAACCATCCATGTAGTTGATGAATGTGAGTCCTAGCAAATGGATGATTATGAGTTTACCCTGACTCGTGCTCGTAAGATAGGCTATCGTAAAAGTGGTGGATGGTGAGAATAAGTAAGGTTGTATGATGTATAATTGTGATGTTTGATATGTAAGTTAAGATTGTAATTAATTTCATAATAAATGGAAAGAGATTCAATTGCTATGCTATAATTACTGCTCCAAATAGGTCACAGTAAGAATTGTTTCTGATTGTCTGTAGTAGTAACTCATGGATTTATGAATGTTCTAAAACAACCATTAAAGAGGATCCTCGTTTTCATTCGACATAGGCCAATTTCGCGTGGCAATTTATGGATATAGAAAATGTAAGAACCGATATTAGCTACAGATGTTCGAGCATGAGCATTAATGAATGAGTAGTGTATTTCATCAGCGATTCTTGTGCATGTGAAATGTTTCATGATCGTATTTCATGATCGTGCAAACATTTAACAATCGTTCCATAGCAAATCTAACAAAAGATCACTTACATGAAAATCTTTGGCTTCGGTTGAAGTGTGTATTTTTTGTTAACTTAACACTTAGTTTCTTTTACTCGGTCTGCTATACACTACACATTTGGGATTAAAAGAGTGATTTTCATCATCCCACCTCATAAAAATGTAATGGTTGATACCGAGTTTGACCCAATTCCAATGTGTCATAAATTTTTCCAAAGAGTACTTAGCAAAAAAGAGATCTACCTTAAAGACTCGTAAACCTAGAAAATATTATATTTTCTCTCATTCGCTATAGCTACAAATGCAAAAGTTTATACGTCAAAATTCTTCTATACACCCAACTTTGAAATACCAAAAGGTCGATATCACGTCATATTAATCTCGAAATTCAAGTCCTTTTTGTAACATAATCCAAACATTCGCCTCTATTTGCATTAACACAACACATGAAATCAGTTTCATTCCATATCGTCCAATTGAGCATGTTCCTAAATGAGTTTATTAAACCATTTGATAAAACATCCAACATTTCACAAACTCACTAGTAAGATCAAATACACCTGGCAAACCGAAACTATCAAATATAACCACCAAATAACCCTTCTGAAATCGGAAAATATAAAGAAATTTAAATAGCAAACTGGAAACTACTTGTATCATTACATCAAATCCATGGAAAAGCCAATCTCAAAATAAAGTCCAAAGGATCCAAACAAATAACATAAATGGGCTAAAGCACCAAGAAATGAAAGGGACCTAAATTAACCTCACTGCTCACAACTGTAAGTTACGTTCTCTTTTTTCTCGGCTCGGATTTAATCTCACGGAAAAATATACAAGAAATCTGAAGCCCCTCAATTCTAATAAACCATCACAAAGGCACGAGAAAACAGCAACACGTTTTACAGTGGTGTTGAGTTATGCCAAGTACTTGAACATGTTGGGGTTATCCTTGTCTCTTTCGAGGTAATCCCGGGTAATCAAATCTTCGATTCTCTTCTTGATTGCTTTAACATCAGGCTGCATAATGCAAGATATAATAACGTTTAAATAAATGTTAAGGATAGGGTTTACATAGACACAGTTCTTAATTACAAAAAACACCCTGGAGTTTGTGAAATTACTGTAACATCCCCGATCAATATCAACAGATTTACAAATTCAGCAAAAGCAAATTATATTTTCACCAATTGCTTTTTGGAGTGTCTGGTAATTAGCAAAAACTTAAGGGGCTAGTTGTAATTACTTAAAAATATCAAGAACATAATTATATATAACATCCCATGCATACCTTGAACATACGGCCCAATTGCTCAACACATTCCATGACTAACTGCTGATAGCCCAAAACCTTCCTACTCTTCATGATACGCACAATTGAGGCGTCAATGGCGTAACGTCTGTCCTTGTCAACATCCTCAATCACCTTCTTCTTCTCATCCACAGGAGGGAGTGGTATCTTCATTACCATGTAAACAGTTAACAACAGAGTAATATCCTTAAATTTTAAGTTTAACCAAAATTAAATATCTCCAAAAGCCTACTTGCAAATTTCTCATTTCATTGATTCAAATGCTAATTTTTACACACAGACACACAAAAGAACAGAGGGGGGACATCAAGTACCTTGATCCTTCTCATTTTGTCTGTAAACTTTGAATTAAATTCAAAAACATCAGTTGGAGAAATTGTTTTGGTGTTCGGCTCCTTGTTCAGAATCTTATACTTGGCACATGAAAGTGAATGAAGCAGCCTGACAACATCATCGTCTGATAGGTTCAACTGAGTCATGATCTCCTGATAACTCAATCTATCTGAGGTGTTGAACAGCAGCAATGCAGCAGCCTGGTGAAACAAATTATAGAAATCGCTATAATATCAAAGGCATGAATCAGGATTGAGATATTATCATGTGTTGTCGAACATACCTGATAAGTAGTTACAATAAGCTCTATCGTTTTCGGTTCAAATTTTCCACTAATGTTACAAGTACCCAACGAATATATCCATGTGAGTTTTCTATGCTTCGTCTTAGTCTGGTAGAACTCTCTAAACACTTCAACGCACTTGACCTAGCAGGAAAGTTCAAAGTAACAATAGAAAGAGTTAGTAATATCATGGTTTTTACAAGACAAATTTCAAATACAGACAAATCTATATATAATCTATATACTTCTACAAGCATTACCATTTCAGCTGGAAGGTTGAGATCAAAGGACTTGTAACTTGGCCAGAAACCAGTAGTGAGGACAGTCACCGTCAAGTCAATTCCTGGATTTGCATTTGAGTTATTGTTGAGGTATTCCTCAAAGTTTGTTTGATTTTCCCTCGCTAGAGTCAAATCGGTGACCTGAAATCGTTGAAAGAGGTAAAAGGATTTAAAACATATAGCAATAAAGAATGCTGATTCAGAAGTGAGAAGACGTAATATGAGAGCTGACCATCCCCTCCATTTTTGATGTAAACTGGCCACCACATTGTTGTTTCAACTTTGTAAGGATACTTCTTTCATGCTCATCATTAGCACTTTTGTCAAATAATAGACGCCGAGCAAGCTTTTTCCTGACAACAACAGAAGAACAAGGAATAAACATAATGCATCCTTCAAAAACATCAAGGCTTTGTTTGGTACGTGAAGTTTGGTGAATAAAAGGAAGAAAATTGAGAATGATAAAAATAAAACACAAAATACTATGAATCAAAGCACGCATAATATGTTTCTTTTCTTTTTCCTCACAGAAATCCGAGAAGCAAACATAGGTTCAATGCAATTAGTTAATCACTAATCTGGGGAACTCACCTATAGAACTCTGCAAATAAATCCTTGTCGCTAATATAAGCAAGCAGTTTTACCACCTGAAGGGTACTAGAGAGTATCAGTCACAATTTTCAGAATACTAACCAATAAATATTAACCTGAATATAAAATGT
Organism: Verbascum thapsus; assembly: GCA_963669365.1. Lineage (NCBI taxonomy): Eukaryota > Viridiplantae > Streptophyta > Magnoliopsida > Lamiales > Scrophulariaceae > Verbascum > Verbascum thapsus. The sequence continues at coordinate 9,865,793 of OY770114.1, forward strand.
TCTCGAGATGCACCTTCTCCAGTGTTTCCTCAATGGCTTCATCACTCAACTTCTCACTTCCACCCTTCTTGAGAATGTTATCACAAAACGTGGCAAGAAGTTCTGCACTAGAACTTCCAGCAACACCCTTGTTGCAAAAAACCTCAAAAGCCTCTTTAAGAGCCTACGAATTGGGTAGACAAAAAGGTAAAGTAATATTAATGCTGGGGTGAAAGGCAAGGTAAAAATAAACAAGAAGCTATTTCATATTCTAACCTTGTGAAAAAGCGTATGATTTAGGAAACACTGATTCACATACGCCATGAATTTGTCATGGAGCTCGATAACTTTCCGGACAAATACCTGATTCCAAGCACCAATTAATATCAACACATGAGAACTTATTTGAGATAAATGAAATTCAGAAGTAAGTTACCTGTTCCTGTAACCCAACAACATCTCTCTTTTCTGCCTGTAAATGAAGTTTTAATATTAGAAATATATACAAATGTTTAACTGCGTCTACAAACACATATGTAAAGCACAGCCCACATTAAATATAGCTGAATTTTCTCTATACTCTCCGTGTTTAATTTTCAGGGAAATGTGGTAACATATTCCTGGGTGTTATGCAACTTTAGCATATATTGTTTGGAAACCAAAAAGATATCACAGCTTTGGAGACACCTATTCTTTTCACTTATTTAATTATTTATATTTTGTTGTAGATAGGCACTGACGTCTCTTCCTTCCATCCGGTGTTATTTAAACAAATCAAAACTATACATGCGACAATCACAAAACTCATAAAAATTCTTAGTTATGTTTAGAAATATGTGAAAAAATATGCATGTGATACTCTTCGCAGGATGGGTAAGATGCGAATTTAACCACGGGTCTGAAAAAAGTTAAGTTGAAGTAACAGGATCATAAGATCATAACACAGATCCACTTTTTTTCGCCAAATACATTATTTAATAATGAGTGAACTAACCATATCAAAAAATAACTGCATGAGAAAGTCCCAAGTCTACTTACACTTTTTATACAGTTAATAGATTATGTATAACTAGGGGTGGCAAATGGGCAGGTTGGGTTGGGTTTGAGTTGGTTCCAATGGGTTGCTTTTGTAAATAGGTTGTGTTCCTAATGGTTTTAAGGTGGAACCAAACTCAACCCAAAAGGGAACCAACACAAATTAATACCTTGCAGTTTGTTCTTTATAATTTAGATTATTGGCAAGCAATTTCGGCCTAACTTGAAATTTAGTTGGGCCCAACACGAAACCAAGTTGGAACCAAATAAAAATTTTTAAGAACCAACGCAACCCAAACTAATTTAATTGGGTTAGAACCATGAATTTGGACCCATTTTGCCAACCCTAATTACAACTAAACTGAAAAAAATAAAATATTAGCTTTAGATAAGGATACTAACAGAAGTAAACTCTACAAGATCACGTTAACAAAACCAAAAAACTGGTTGGAAAAACAAACCAAACCTTCTTGTTACTTGCAGCATCTTCAGCTTGTTTAACCAAAGCTGTACCTTCAGCAGTAACGTGCTGTAGTTGGGAAAACGTTACATATTAGTACAGAAATGTTAGCTCGGTCAGAATATGAGCAGCATAAAAATTTTAACTAGCACACACTTTCCTAAAAGCAAACCAATTCAATCACAAACCTGCTTAAATATATTAGCCACAGGCTCTAGTCCTCGAGGTATTTTGGAGAAGAGTCTATACATCCTTGACAAATCCTCTACCTAATGGACAAAGGATGATATTTAGCATTAAATACTCGCAATCAGATAAAACTTTATACACAAAGACATTTAGTACAAGTACCTTGTCATCCCTGAGTAATGCATGACAACCTGAGTGTTCCTTCTCAAGCAATTGGGTAGCATACACAGATAACAGCTCATGTTGTACTTTCTACCAGAATCAAATACCATGAGTTACATCAATGGGATGAGAAAATAACTCAAATGAATTAGGAAATACGATATTGAATGAAAACACATTTAGAACTCATTATCCAAGTATAAGAACATACCTCAAGCAACTTTGCCTCACTACTTGAATGAAGATAATGAGCCACCCTGTCCTTTTCTCGTTTCAAGCACTCCTCAGCCTGAATTTCCAAAATAATTGTTATAAACCATGTGCCGGAGTAGTTTGAATAGGAATACTTCTGCCACTATATTCCCATTATATTGGTGTTTATTAATGTGTGTGCACATTCTCTACACTGGAGGGGCCCGATGGGGACTATGATTAAAAAAATAAAAAAAAGATTTACTTTCAACATATAGTCAGGGCATGAATCATCTAAGATCCAGTTAGACGCCTTCCGGGAATAGTAAGCCGCTGTGTCCTTCAGCATTGCTGCTTCAAAGTCATTCTCATAATAATCCATCTGACCCATTCCAATTTCAACAAAAATATCCAATACATTCTTTAATAGAGCTCGATCTATTTGCTCTCCCTCCCTTTCTTGATCAATCTAGTCAGAGAGAAATTATATAAAGACCTTAAAAGAAAAATGAAAGCTGTTATAGTATGGAGAAAAACAATAATACAAATATACCAGAGATATAACAGCATCCCTCACTTTCCCATTTATCTCCTGGTACACCTGAAATCAGACCAGGATATTCATAAAACCAACAAAAAACATAAAAAGGGAAAGATAAAAACAAGGAGAAATAAGAACAAGCAGAGCTCATCTTCAAAATTGTAATATTCCCATTTCAAGAAATAAACAGGTTACTGCTTGTCAATTAAGTAAAGGAAATTCAAGCAGATTTCAAGTTGGCATACAATAAAAAGTTACCAGGTCTCGGAAGCATGTCAAACCAACTTCTTTAAGTGCTGGAAGTGACCTTCTAGCTATGAAGTACCGATCAAGATAGTGAAAGAATCTGGAGAGCCATCTAACCATGATTTTATGATTTAACCACCGTTTCACGAGCTCCCTCAACATGAACTCATCGTGCTTCTCCCTCAAAGAAGGAAGTACCTAATGAAAAACAGGAGTCAAAATAAAAGGCATGAAGAAGAACGTAATCAATTTTTTAAAACCAGGGATGAAAAAGCCAAGATCAAATAGGTTGCATGCTCCTAACGTCATTTCAAGGTACCGGTACAAAGATCCTTAGTTTTTGTTCATTCTGGAAACTTTTAGTTTAGAGTAGAGAAAGCAACATCACAAACTGGGTTGGACTATTGAGATGCTAGTTATTTCCTCAGCAACCTTTACTGATATTAAAAATTCAAGTATTCGATGTATAAACTGATCAAGAAAAACAAAAAGTGTTCTACAGTATTTGGAACTCTTCCTTACTGTTGTTGTAATATACTCTTCAAAAGACTCTCGGTATTTGTCATACAGTTGCTGAGAATAATCATGAGGGGGCTTTTGCGTACACATGTTATATATTGTCCTGCAAATAAGAATAAGAAAAACTTATAACCAAAATAAAAGTTCAAGTACTGAGCAACATCGCGTAAAAACAATTTAAATTATTAAAATAATACGTGTAAAGCATCATGTAGTCCTCTGAGCTGAATTGTGGCTCAGGAAGTCCTTCTAGAATATTTTTCAATTTTGTAATCCCTTTTTGCATAAAGTCCCATCCTTGTTCTAAATCAATAGTGTTCCGCTGATTCATCGTCATCTTCTACACCGACCCAAGAAACACAGTTGATGACTTAACCCAGATCAAAATCTGCCACTGACAAACAAATAGTCAAGTAAATCACTATTTCATCCATTGAGGGATAAATATTACCAATTACCATAGTAGATGACATAGTAAGTGAACCAATAGCAAAATTGCAGTCTTGCTAACAAATTCTACTTCAAATGGAACAGATTAAATGAGAATGAATATAATAATGCAACGCCATGTACACAAAAAACGGTACTCATCCAGAGAACCAACTAAATAAATTCATCAAAATTTAACAAACAAAATCAGAAAATCAACTTGGCATGACACAAAATCGCTAAACGAATATAATATCCAAGTGGCAAGACGTGAAGCACCGTGCTAAGCACAAATTGTTTTTTTTATCAAAACTGATAAACAATCACCACATTAGGCTTCACTAATTAATTCGCACAGTAAAGCCTCACAAATAGTTTCCCCATAATAAATCTCCCGAAAGACCTTTGTACAAGTCAAAAATTCCAATCGAGACGATTAATAGCCGAAGCAACAATATAATAGTAAAGAAAGGATTACCTACAAACTTTACAGCTAATTGACAAAACAAAAAATCAACAAAGGCTATGAACTTATCACCAAGCCAACAGTTCACAATATCAAATTCGCTATAAATCCACAAAAAAGGTAAAAGAACACCTTCAAATTTCAATAACCTATACAAACCCCCCAACATCAATAAATTGAGCAACAAAACCCTAACAATCAGCAAACACCTAATTCAGTTAAAAAATTCTCTTGAAGCTAAAATAACAACAACTTTCTGCATCGAGATCGGTAATTACATAAATTGCAATAGATTCAACACCGATCGCACAAATAAAAAAAACATCTCATGTGTATATACTGTACATTAATTAATACATAAACTAACCTACAAGAAAAGCACGGCAATCACAAACATACACACATGTATACACGAAGTATGTATATATACACATATAGAGAGAGAAAATACCTGAAGAGGAGAGAGAATTTGGTTGAGATAGGAATCTCTCTCTTACTATTTCTTTTCTTCCAAGTTCCAACTTTTATGTGTATATTATTCGAAGCCTCAGGCTCTGAAGTTTTAGTTAAATTGTTTTTGACCCCCAAAGTTTTTGTTATCATGTTTAAGCCCTTGAAATACTGACAATTACACATATATCCTATTTGTTCTTGAATATATCAGTAAAACCTATGTCAAATCAAGATTAAACAATATTTTGTGTTTGAGAAATTTTAAAACTCTGTTCAAATTATAAAAAATAAAAATATGTAAAAAAAATAAAATCAAATTGGTTTGAGCTCGGATCATGTTTTGCTCAATTAAAACTATTTTCATCTCAACTTAATTAATAAAAAATTAACTAAAATATAAATTTTAAATTTCAATTTTTATTCAAATAACTTTGACCAATATACTTACTTTAATCATCTTAATTACATAATTAACATTACTTACATTTTCCCCCCAATAAATTCAAGCCAATTTTGAAGCTTTTAAACTTAATTTTGGTAATTTTCAGGCCAAGTCTTATATAATCTTGCACCGGTTTGAGTTATAATAATAATAAGTTATTATATTATAAATTTTAAAAAATAAGGCATTTATAGAAATTCCCTTTTGTATTATTTTTTAACAACTCAGTTAGAATTATTACGGAATTTAAATCGTGTTTCACATGTTTGTCGAATCGAGAATTATGAGCTAAAGTAGCTTGGTATTTTTACCCATTTAGATTCATTTTAAATTGGTAGAATCGAGCTTGGTTCGAGCGTTAATCATAATCAATTGAAAATCGTCTTCAAACTTAGTCTCTATATGCATTTTTTCTGAAATTTTATTCAATTATAAAAAAAAATATATGCATTTTGTAAGAGCTTTTTTTCCCTATAATAAATTCTATTGTATGTTTTGGCCTTATGCCATTTTATTTTTCCTTTCTTTTTTATTCCCCTATCATTTGGTAATTAGTTAACCAAATTTTATCGAATTTACTCAACAAATTAGTACTATTTGTTCCGAAATTTATTGAATTTAGAAACGAACTGTTTTGAGTTATTTAAAAATTTATGCAATTGATTTTAAATGGGTTCTAATTTCTAAATTCATCGAGTCGAAAATAAACTTGAGATTTCATGAAACAAAAAACTAAATTCAAGCTTTATTTGTTACGATTAATATAAAATGCAGTGTTCAAACGAACTTTTAATCATAAATATTGAATCAAATATTAACTTATTTTTCATCACTCTCATAGTAAGTCTTCTATAAATTCAACCTCCAAAATTTGGATCGAAATTTTCTATTCCATCTTAGATTCTATTTATTAAATATTTGACACCTTTATACATGTTAAACATCCCTTAATAAGTGCATTTACAAACCAATGAATTTGCAATAGTTTATAAGTGGTGCAATGAACTTCGCAAAAAAGAGCATGAGCTCAAAATAATCGATAAAGGGGCTCGTTGCACCGGGTCCCATTTGTGGGCCCCAACTCCACCACATTGGTCCTATTTATCTCTTACCAGACAAATATATTTGTCTGAATAGATTCGAAAATTCCTTAATAAGTGCATTTATAAATGAATGAATTTGCAATAGTTTATAAGTGGTGCAATGAACCAATCTAACTCGGGATTTCGGTTTTACGAGCATGAACTCAAACTAATCGATAAAGGGGCTCGTTGCGCCGGGTCCCATTTGTGGGCCCCAACCCTGCCACATTGGTCCTATTTATCTCTAACCACAAACGAAAAACAGACAAATATTTGTCTGAATAAATGCGAAAAAAATCGAAAACTAGAGTGTCATAAAGACATAAAAACAACAACATCAATCTATTTGGTTTGAATCAGTAATAGTTTCATGCAAATACAAATTATCACCCTCTTCACATTCATCACTACCAACTTCTACATTCTCATCAGACGAATCACTATAAGCTTCCAAATCGGAATTATTCACGTTATTATGTGTTTTATCGAAATATTTTGTTCTTACTTTGATACGCTTACCTTTGATATACTTATATTCCCATTTTGGTGGAGGATATTTCTTTTTTAATTTCTCGTATTTGTCCATCATATCGAGCTTCTTGAAAACATCTCCAACCATGGTTACAATCGACACAGTCGGACGAATACTGAGCTCTTCCATGTCAGCAAATATCTGTAATAGAAATGGATAATCCTTGTGACCAACATATTTTGATAGGATAATGAATAATGTATAAAAAGTATAAAAAACAGATCTTTATTATATGAATGTAGAATCGGAAGAATGTCGAAACAATTTATTTAGTTTGTTAGGGTCGTATATATTGTTTTATATGAGAACGAATATGTTATATCACATACTTTCTCCATTATATATATATGTAAATGAGTATACGGGATTCGGGTTCGGGACGAAAATGAAACGCAATGCCTACACAAAACCCGTTTATGGTTACAAATCTCGTCCCTCTTCGAGTTCAGGTAAGATGAGTTATTGCCACCTCTAATAAAAAGATTCGATTTCAGTTGACAAAGTGCAAGTTTGCCAGATTTAGTTCCAATTTTTAACCGAAATTGGAATTTAATTCCTATTCATTCACATAACCAGTTTAAACTGCGGTAAGACATCAATAAGAACAAAAGAAAGTGACATCGTGTGTAGGCTTGTCAATGAGCGGGGATTGCCAAGACCCGGACCCGATGACACTAGGTAATTCGGGTCCGGGTCGGGTCTGGGTCCAATTTTATCCACATGTATTCTACCTGAATTTTACTATTTTAAAATAGTTTACCCATGGGCAGCTGCCCGACGGACCCGACCCAAAACCTACCCAACTCGTGAGGTCTAACTTTTTTTGGACCCGTCGGGTATCCAATTGGGTCTGGGTCTGGGTCTGGTCGGGTCGGATCTGAGTAAAATATTTTGGGTGGGTATTTCGTGAGTACGGTTTGGGTCTGGGTATTCCCCGTCCCATTGACAGCCCTAATCGTGTGGAACAATAAAGCACTAACGTGTATATTCGAACAAATTTTCAACCAATCACGAGACAAGAAGTCGTTTATCTTAAGTTGATGGATAAACGAAGGGGATTACCTCGAACATCTTATCATGCATTTCTCTGTGATAGTAGATAGTAATCATCCTTTCAAAGAACATACGGGGCATACTTTCCAAGTTCTGAGAAAATAACGTGTGCCATAGCTCTTCAGCTTCATCAATCCTCCCGTCCTCAGCTAAAGCATTCAACAAAGCGTAATAACTTCCCATTGTTCTTCCTTGACCTTTGCTTAGCATCCATTTTGTCACCTGTAAATCCCACGTGTAATTCAATCAAATGATTTCAATCAGGGTGTGTTTGGATTAGTGATTTGGATTTGGGGAGGGGATTTGGAGGAAGGATTTGAGGAGGGGATTTGGAGGAAGGATTTGAAATGACACTAAAATGGAGTCATCTGAAATCCACCGTAGTTATGGAGAAAATAGCTCAATGTGAATGTCGAGTGATTTGAAATCCATTATAACTTCAAACGAACTTCATGGATTTGTTGACGAAATTGAAATCCATAGATTTCAAATCCTTCAATCCAAACACACCCTCAAAGAAAAGACGAATTGAAAATAAGGAAGTGTAAGAATATACCTGAATTATCCTCTTCCACTCTTTTTCATTCTCGAGGAGTTTTAGAGCTTTCTTTACTGTAATCAAGGGGAACTCTAATTCCCAAGCAATGAAGGAATCAAGTGCACCGTATACTTCCTCTTTCACATTCGATAACTCTTTAACCTGAGGATGATTAAACAAAAAAACCCATTATTTGTTTCTTAAGGGGATTAATGAAATGAAATTATATAAAAAAAATATTACAATATCTATTGGAAATTGATTAAATATGTAAAAAAGCTTACACATTCGACAAACTTCAAGGACTTGGAAATAGTCCCAATCTTCCTTTTGGTTTTCCAAACCCGAGGATACCTTGGTCGTGGACCTTTAGCGGCACATTCCTGAAGAATATGAAAAATGTGGTGAGTTCGAGAGTTGATAATCCTATCAAGGATAAATCGAACCTCACATCAGTAACATATCGAAATTTACCTATTTCTTTATACCTTCCTTTCATTCCAATTAGTTTATGGAACCTTGAAATCTTTTAAATCCAAGACTTTTACATATTGTTTACACTTCAATTGTTAGGCATAGGTTTTGCTAAATACCTCTGCTTATTGCTAAAACATCCTTCCTTCTTCTATCACCCATCCAATAACTGAAACCTAATCTACAGATTTCCTTATACCATTTCAACATCGATATACCAAACATGTTGCTCTTTACTATGATTACAGGGTACTTATAACGACTTATAGCCCCACATAGCATTGTTGGTCTTATGAGTGATAGTACTATAAACTTTCATATTATCTCCTCATACAATCATACCTATATTACTGACACATAATTCTAAGAAGTATCTAAGAAAGTTGTATATAGGACGCCAAACAACCACCAAAACCCTTTACCATTTGGCCTCAGGTTAGCCGTTAGTCGATGTTAAAAACAAAATACATCATATCTCACAAATCAAGAAAACAGGACAACGAAAAGTGGATATATCAAGTTTTACGCCTCCACCTTCATGAATACTCGATAATGCAGTACATTTTCTTTACTAAAGACTTCAAGTAAGCATTCATGCATTAAAAGGAACAACATCAAAACTACAAAATTGAATGTAGCAAAAGTGCTAAAAAAGAAGAGTATATGCTTACCACCAGACCCCGGAATTGGTGTCGATTATCCCTGAGATCAACGGATTGAAACCCTATAGTAATAGTTGCCAGAGAATGCCTCAAACTCAGCATCCTACAAACAAACCATAATCAATAGGCTTTCCACATGTACACTAACCAAAATCAAAAATTCAAAAACATCTTTAAATGGCTATTAACATATGTAATCATTTCTTTGCTACAGCTAAGAGTACAACTAAATTTCGAGCTCGTGGAGTAATTTTCTGAATTCCGACAAACTAACTATAAATAAACAAAACTATACGAATTGTTACGAAACAAAAGCAATTCAGTAGAGATATATAAATAAGTAGAGGAAAATGGTACCTGGGTTTGGATCAAAATAGAGATTTTTTTCCTCAATATCAAATAACAACGGGAAAAAGAGTGGAGAGGGTGGAGGATTGAAACGACGTCGTTGTGAAGGTTTGTGGTGTTCTTTTGTGTGCGGGAAAATGTCCCGAATGGATAGCGTTTGTGCTTGGGCCACGGCCCAAAAACTATAGCCCAATAGCTTTCAAGTTTTGCCACTAACAATATATAATTATAAATAAAAATGAAAGAAAATCAAAAAATTCAAAAATTGTGATCCGGGTTGAAAATTGAATCAAATTATTTGATATTTGATTGGAGTTCGATTGCTAAAAGTTCGATTTCAGCCGGTTCGATAATTTGTTAAATCAATCTTGAACAAATTTTTGTGTTCGATAAGTTTTGTAGCTGAACTCAATTAGTAAAAAAATAACAAAAGCATGTGCAAAATATTCAAATTACTCGGTTCGACACGTGATCAGCTCGATTAAAGCTCGTTAAAAATAAATATTACAATTACTAATTGATAAATTTTGACTTGATGTAACTTAAATTCCGTCATATATTGTGGCGGTTGAATCTTGTAATTTTGGTCACATATTGAACTTTCCTTCACATAATACATATTTGGCTAAAATCTGTCAGTTATTAACAAGTTTAGACTGGCTTAATTCTATTGTATAATTTGCATACTCATTTAAAAACGATATTTATTCAATATGCACTCTGAGTGACGCGAGTTTTCATCATTATTAAGAAAATTTAAATTTTAGCAAAAAAATATAACTCTAACGGACAATTGAGAATGAATGAAAAAATATTAGTTGAGTAATAATCATCTATAATAAATGATAAATAGTAAACTTTTACAAACCAAAAAAAATGAAGGAAATTTGACGCACATGTAGAACATAAAATATATTTATAATATTTTTATGAGGTCAACATACGGGGAAAAGGCCAAAATATATGAAGTCTAATATCTTTGTACATATTATTAGTAATTATGTTCGATGGGTCCATCCAAAAAAAAACTTTAATTCATATAGTTAAATAATTACAATTTTCTATTTATATTGATCTGGTTAAAATAGTATTTGTGATTGTCTCATAATTTAAATTTCAAAAATCTCTTAAAGCTTTAAGACCATATATTATTTCTTCACGTGGCTAATTACACGATAAAAATGTAAAATTCAATAATTCTTAACAAAAGTTAGGATTTAAAGTTTCAATATAATTAAAATTTATTTATATTTAATATATGGGAATCTCACGATGTATGACTTAAAGGTAATTTATGATACATTTTTAATAAAATTTCACAATATTGTACTATAGTTCGAATTAAAACTAAATTTCAAGGTGGAAGAATTTTATATGTCACATTTTCTTATCAAATTAATTCCACAATTATGTATCATAATATACGCTTGTTTAATTTATATTAGTTAATCGAATCTTTAAGATAAGTTAAACAATTTTTCCCATGTAATAACTTATATAAATTTATTCAAATCTCACTTTCATAAACTCGTGAAATGGTATTTAATTAAGATTTTCAACAACATTTGATTAAAAAATAATAAGTAAGAATAAAAAGTGTGGATTAGGGCATATTTATTAAGCATTCATTTGCTAGTTTAGGGCATTTTGGTTTAGTTCATAATTTTAATTCAAATAATTCATAGGAGCCCCACACTACGATTTATAATATTTATGTATATTGAAATTTATATCAATTCCATATTATAAAGTTTTTGCTAAGTAAAAATTAAATCGAACCAAAACTCGTTACGATTTTTCAAAATGTTATACCAAATATGAATTCAACTGATGGGTTCGGTTCGATTAATTAGCTATATTTTTCTTATTGTTTGTTTTGGTGATTTTCGCTTATTTTATTAAATTGAAAATAGTTCTAATATAAAAAGAAAATTTTAGTAACATCGTTATTTTTAACTGAATTTGGTAATAAAAAAGTTTAAAATGAATATATAAATATGTATATAAAAATCAATTGAAATTTTAACAAAGTCGATATTCCAATTAATTATGATTTTAAGAATTAAAACAAAATTGAACCGCAAATTGAAGATTTTGCTAAATTCATAACCACAAAATTAATATAGTTTCTAATGTAAAAATTACATATTACATCATGGTTATATATTTTTTATTATTGGTAAAAAAAATTAAAACAAAATAACATAAAATTCTATATAAAATTTAATTAATTCAATAAACAAAATTAAACCGCAAATTGAACATTTTACAAAATAATAATGGCAAGTGATTTTTTTGGTATGTGTCTCAAAATATTTCGATCTGTTTCTTTGGTTTGAGTAACTAAAAATAAACATCATATAAACCATTTAAGTTTTTTTAATAAAATCTTATTTTTTATGTAATAAAAGCTTATATTGAATTATAGGAAATAATAAATTATATTTCATTTGTTGTGATTTTAAATCATAATAAAATATACATCATTCATTCCAAAGTCAATATTCGAAATTTCTTGCTAGTTTCCACATAATTACATAACCAATATATTATATTTTCTAAATTTTTCATATTTATGGCATAGTTAATTAAAAGAATAATGAGAAACTCTTTTTATAATTACTTGAAATCACTAAATTTAAGGATGAAACTGTAAAGAAATCCAATATTCTTTTTCATTTATAAAGTCCATCTCGAAATATATGTATTATTATTATTATTATTATTATTATTATTATTATTATTATTATTATTTTACTAATGTTTCTCAAAAACAGCAAATGAACCATAGCTGAGACACAACAATAGCGCGTGTAACTCACCTCAGAAAAAAAATACCCTGTGACCGTAATATTATCCAATCCGTGAGCTCGGAAAAATCTCACCGTCCATTTTATGAAAAGTCTCAGGTTCGATACGGACTAATTACATCGTATAATCCATAATATAAATATTTTGAATTTTTTTATAATTGATCATTTTTTATTAATAGCATATAACTACTGTATGACAAATATAATTTATTTATCGCATAATTTAAATTTAATTAGACCGAATATCCGATTGCAAATCTCAAAACAAAGCAACACGTTGTTTATTATAATTTTAAAACTATATGTACAATATTATTTTCCAAATTTTAGTGCACAAATTAAGTAAACAAACAAGCATATTGTTATATTTTTATATTATTAATTTATCTATAAATTATAAATCCTACTATTAAGGACACGATCAATACATTTTTATATATATGGGTATGCATTTATGTGATATGTGTGTGTATATATATATATATAGGGAGAAAGAGTAAAATCAATATTCCATATTATTGTCAAAAGGCTGAGTCCCCAAATCCAAGGGCCCCTCATGCCCCGCCCCAACAGATCAATACTCCATATTATATATATATATAGTCAATGTAGAACTAATATTTAAAGTTATATACTAGTTCTTTTCCTATTTCTATTGTATGATAATTGATAACTCTTATATTATTATTATTATACAAGGATGTTAAGATTTTTTAAAGTAATTCGTGAAGTTTAATCTCGATAACGTATTATTCATTAGTATAATCTTAGTTAAACATGATCAATATTTTTGTAGTTTAGCAACTAACAACAAAAAATTGATAAACTTTCTTTGTTCAGTTAGTTTTATAAAATAAAATTAGTTGAAAAATCGTAAATTCATACTTAACAATACTCAAATGCATAATCCATTTTGATTTGCAAAACCATAATTTCAAATTGTACTTCCTCAAAATTGCACTTAATAATTCGATTTAGAGTTAATAACTTTAAAAACCCGATCATTGTAGACTTACATAGTATTTGATAGAGCCATTACATTAATAAACACATAAATGTAATAAAATTTAGTTTAATACAATCCTAAAACTTTTTACAAAGAATATTATTGAAATAATGAAATGTCATAATATATTTCAAATATTTTATAATAAAGCCCATTATTTTGAAATCGCAATTACAGTATTTGAGTGAAAGCAATATGAAAATGTATTATTATCTAAATTTATTGAAACAAAATCCTTGTTATTTATGAGGTCTATGGTTTCAACTTTACATTTTACACAAATCTTATTAGTGTTTTACATAATTTTTTCATTGATTTACATAATTTTTTCAACAAAAAGGAGTAATTTGAATTTGTTTAGTTGATTATAAAATTAATTAATTAATTTACTTTTATTTTTAATTGATATTTTCTGTATCGATTTGAATAACTAATATATGATAATTACAACCATGCAATTTTGTTCCACAAAAGCGTACTATTAAAATCGAGCTCAAACAAACTTTTACCAATAGAATTTGAGCTGAACATTAATGTAACCACACTTTAAGGTTGTTTGTCTGAGCATAACAAATATTGCATAAATTTTGGCTAAATAATCAACTATAAGTTTATATATTAAAATAATAAATTAAAATATGATAATTTTGAATTTTGGTAATATCGTGTTAAAATACCTCCATACCTCCTTGATAATGCAATATACACAAATAAGATATAATACAATATGTGATAGTCTCTAATACGATCATTAGAAGTACATATTAATATGTGTATTTGCGTATTATGCAACAAATTGATATAGAGGGTGATCGAGGGAAGAGTTTTACATTACAGTTCTTTTATGTAGAAAAAAAATCTATTGATGATATACAAATATAAAAAAGTTGAAAAAAATGAATTTTATTGACAAATACTATTTTGTAGTTAGCTTTTTAATGCTTATAATCTTTAATGATATTTTCCAAGACATATCACGACTACCTAAACTTCCATCAAGTTGATATTTCATATGGGGTCATATGTTAATTAACTCTTTTACAAACTATTGAAAGAAAAACTGTATCATGTCAAAATTTAAAAATGCAAGATAGGTATTAGTGTGCTAAGAAATAAATTATTTGTATTATTAATTTATGAGCACACCAAACATTTTGTCTAAACGCACACACGAATGATATCCAGTGCGGCTTCATTATATTTTCCTACATGTCAAATTTCAATTTCAAACGGTCAGTTTTAGAATGACTATACTCTATAGATAATAGACAATAAACACACACATATTTGGTTCGTAAAGTAATTAATAAAATATACATGTCCAATTAATTAAAGGAAAAAAGTTAATAAGTGAATTTATCAGCGAAATTTTTGAAAGATTTTTGTTAAAATAATGAATAGTTAACACAATTTATGTTATTTTCAATATTAATTTGACTAAACAAGCATGTAAAACCAAAGTATAGTCGCTTTATTATTGTAATTGTTAATCATATATATTTTTTTTGTGATATATGACGTGTAATAATAAATGCACACAACCGTAATAATTTCCGATATTAAATTTTGAAAAACAACATTTATTATAATTTGCCGATAACCAAATTTCATGAATTTTCACAATTGAAATAAAATTTGTAATTAAGATTAATATTATCTTTTGAATTGAAGGTAGGCGAATATTAAATTTTTTTCAACTTTGACTTTTTTCTTCATAAAACGTTACAATTACTGACCGGTGATTTTTTTTATTACAAAAGAAAATCTATAACAAAATACCAACACACAGTGTATAGAAACTCCAATCAATCGACTTACCAATTTCAATAAATCACATCATAAATAATTTCCCACAACGAACTTTATTTTAGAGATAAAATATTGTATTTTTTTATAATGTAGGGTTGAAAACCAAACCAAGTTAATCGATTTTCAGTGTGTGACAGATAGATAAAAGCTTGTTTGAGCTGGATTTGATAAGTTTATATATTAAAATAATAAACTAAAATATGATAATTTTGAATTTTGGTAATATCGTGTTAAAATACCTCCATACCTCCTTGATAACGCAATATAAACGTGTTACTAAAAACCTAGGATATTTAAACTCCGGTATATCAACACAAATAAGATATAATACAATATGTGATAGTCTCTAATACGATTATTAGAAGTACATATTAATATGTGTATTTGCGTATCATGCAACAAATTGATATAGAGGGTGATCGAGGGAAGAGTTTTACACTACAGTTCTTTTATGTAGAAAAAAAAATCTATTTATGAAATACAAATATAAAAAAGTTGAAAAAAATGAATTTTATTGACAAATACTATTTTGTAGTTAGCTTTTTAATGCTTATAATCTTTAATGATATTTTCCAAGACATATCACGACTACCTAAACTTCCATCAAGTTGATGAATATATTGTAACGTTTGTTCAGACACCTAAGTGCGATAAAGTAAATAATTCAAAAGTACAAAAAATTTTATTGACAAAAAATTTATTACCAATTGCAAAATACGAATAGGGCTAAACTGCACTTTTTTTTTCTTAGAGGTTTAGTGATAATATTTTCCTATGGAGAAATTAGTGCAAAATCGATATTTCATATGGGGTCATATGTTAATTAACTCTTTTACAAACTATATAAAGAAAAACTGTATCGTGTCAAAATTTAAAAATGCAAGATAGGTATTAGTGTGCTAAGAAATAAATAATTTTGTATTATTAATTTATGAGCAAACCAAACATTTTGTCTAAATGCACACACGAATGATATCCAGTGCGGCTTCATTATATTTTCCTACATGTCAAATTTCAATTTCAAACGGTCATTTTTAGGATGACTATACTCTATAGATAATATTAGACAATAAACACACACATACTTGGTTTGTAAAGTAATTAAAAAAATATACACGTCCAATTAATTAAAGAAAAAAAGTTAACAAGTGAATTTATCAGCGAAATTTTTGAAAGATTTTTGTTAAAATAATGAATAGTTAACACAATTTATGTTATTTTCAATATTAATTTGACTAAACAAGCATGTAAAATCAAAGTATAGTCGCTTTATTATTGTAATTGTTAATCATATATAATTTTTTTGTGATATATGACGTGTAATAATAAATGCACACAACCGTAATAATTTCCAATATTAAATTTTGAAAAACAACATTTATTATAATTTGCCGATAACCAAATTTCATGAATTTTAACAATATGAAATAAAATTTGTAATTAAGATTTATATTATCTTTTGAATTGAAGGTAGGCGAATACTAAATTTTTTCAACTTTGACTTTTTTCTTCATAAAACGTTACAATTACTGACCGATGATTTTTTTTATTACAAAAGAAAATCTATAACAACATACCAACACACAGTGTATAGAAACTCCAATCAATCGACTTACCAATTTCAATAAATCACATCATAAATAATTTCCCACAACGAACTCTATTTTAGAGATAAAATATTGTATATTTTTTATAATGTAGGGCTGAAAACCAAACCAAGTTAATCGATTTTCAGTGCGTGACAGACAGATAAAAGCTTGTTTGAGCTGGATTTGATAAGTTTATATATTAAAATAATAAACTAAAATATGATAATTTTGAATTTTGGTAATATCGTGTTAAAATACCTCCATACCTCCTTGATAACGCAATATAAACGTGTTACTAAAAACCTAGGATATTTAAACTCCGGTATATCAACACAAATAAGATATAATACAATATGTGATAGTCTCTAATACGATCATTAGAAGTACATATTAATATGTGTATTTGCGTATCATGCAACAAATTGATATAGAGGGTGATCGAGGGAAGAGTTTTACACTACAGTTCTTTTATGTAGAAAAAAAATCTATTGATGAAATACAAATATAAAAAAGTGCAAAAAAATGAATTTTATTGACAAATACTATTTTGTAGTTAGCTTTTTAATGCTTATAATCTTTAATGATATTTTCCAAGACATATCACGACTACCTAAACTTCCATCAAGTTGATGAATATATTGTAATGTTTGTTCATTCACACACCTAAGTGCGATAAAGTAAATAATTCAAAAGTACAAAAAAATTTATTGACGAAACATTTATTACCAATTGCAAAATACCGAATGGCACATAAAGAGGGCTAAACTGCACCTTTTTTTCTTAGAGGTTTAGTGATAATATTTTCCTATGGAGAAATTAGTGCAAAATCAATATTTCATATGGGGTCATATGTTAATTAACTCTTTTACAAAGTATAGAAAAAAAAATTGTATCGTGTAAAAAATTAAAATGCCAGATAGGTCTCACTGTGCTAAGAAATAAATAAACTTGTATTATTAATTTATGAGCACACCAAATATTTTGTCTGAACGCACACACGGATGATATCCAGCGGGGCTTCATTATATTTTCCTACATGTCAAATTTCAATTTCGAACGGCCATTTTCAGAATGACTATACTCTATAGATAATATTAGACAATAAACACACATATACTTGGTTCGTAAATTAATTAATGAAATATACACGTCCAATTAATTAAAGAAAAAAAAGTTAGTAAGTGAATTTATCAGCGAAATTTTTGAAAGATTTTTCGTTAAAATAATGAATAGTTAACACAATTTATGTTATTTTGAATATTGATTTGACTAAAAAAGCATGTAAAACCAAATTATAGTCGCTTTATTATTGTAATTGTTAATCATATATAATTTTTTTGTGATATATGACGTGTAATAATAAATGCACACAACCGTAATAATTTCCGATATTAAATTTTGAAAAATAAAATTTATTACAATATGCCGATAACCAAATTTCATGAATTTTCACAATTGAGATAAAATTTGTAATTAAGGTTTAAATTATCTTTTGCATTTTAGGTAGGCGAATACTAAATTTTTTCAACGTTGACTCTTTTCTTCATAAAACGTTACAACTAATGACCAGTGATTTTTTTTAAAAAGAAAATCCATAACAACATACCAAACACCGTGTGTATAGAAACTCCAATCAATCGACTTACCAATTTCAATAAATCACAATAAATCACATCATAAATAATTCCCACAACGAACTTTAATTTTTTAAAAATGTAGGACTGAAAACCAAACCAAGTTAATCGATTTTCAGTGCGTGACAGATAGATAAAAACTTGTTTGAGCTGGATTTGATAAGTTTTAATTGTGTCAATCATGATTAGTTTAATATATTTATACATATTTTAATAATTTTTAATTAATCGAATCGAGTTTAAATCGAATTTCAAAATTTATTGAAAATAAACAAATTTAAACAACAATTTATTAAAAAAGAAGGCCTTTTTGCAATATATTTCTTCACTCGCGCGCGTGGGCTTACCATTCTCCCCTTCTTTAAAATAGGTCCTTTTCCCCTTCATCCTTTTCTCTCTCTATAAATAAACACATTATATATTACACAAACAAATAAATATAACTACAAATCTCTCTCTACAAAGCATAAAAGAAAAAAAAAAACTCTCTTTCTCTCTCTTCGATTTCAATTCACAGCCCATGAAAACTCTGCTCTCATAGAACACAAAGAGGTAGAATACTCTCCCTTTTCTCTATTCTTTACATATACATACAACTCTTATATGTATATGTCAAGATGAATAAACTGTTTATGTATTTCATTTATATGTTATGTGTGTATTTTATGTCTACTTGGTTTTTTGTTATTTCACATTTCTTTGCTTCACATCTAAAACCCATTATGTGTATGAATTGTTTTTCCTGTATATTCATGTAAAAGTCTGTTATTTTATTATGTCTTTGGGTATGTATGTATGTATATTTGTTAGTGATATTTGTTTTTGCTATAGATATATATATGATGGCTTGGAGGTGAAATAGATGAGTTGTGTGTTAAAAGAGTTTAATTTTGAGGGATCACATTGGAATTTTCAATAAAGCTATTGATTGTTCTTGGTGCTGGAAAAATTTTCCTGCATGAATTTTTGTTTTGTTGTGCATTGTTTTCATTTATTTTAGCTTTAGGGGATTTTTTTTAGAAATTGTTCATAAAAAAACAATTTTTTAATGAAAATGGAGGTTCTTGATGTGGTTTTGTTTGATTGAGAATTGAGATTGAGCTGGGATTTTTCGATTTGGAATTTAAATACGCATCGTTTTCGTGGTTTGCTTGTTCATTATTTGTGATAAATCCTCTGAAAAAAATCAAGTTTTCTGAAATGTAAGTTCTTGATGTTGTTTTGTTTAATTGAGAATTGAGATCCATCTGGGATTTTTTGTTCGGAATTAGTAACGCTTTGCTTTGTCATTAGGTTGCGTATTTTTCGCAATAAAGTTATTATCTCTTACCGCAAAATGTGGTGACTTTTATATAGGTAAGGATCTGTCGTTTCATTAAATTGATACTCGGTGATTTAATGCTGAGTTTTTTCGTGAGCCAGATGTGTTTTTTGTGCTTGGAATCTTTTCGGTTGGCATTCATGAGTTTTTTCTACTCGAATTCATTGTTTTTAAATTTAGATTTATCTATGGACATAGCTTTTTTCCTTCTTAATAAGAAAGCTTTAAACTTTTTTTTAGATCTCAATCGAAAGACTTTATGTTGTATACTTTGCAGAAATTTTACTTCGTGGGCGTTTTGTTGAACAGAATATCAAATTTGCTCGAGTTTACTGGTCAAGAAGCTGCTTTTGAGTGATAATAAAGTGAGTATTATTACGTTTCTGTTTAAAATAAAACGCAGAATACTTTTTCTTATAAGATAAAACGCTGTTATTTGTTGTTGTTTCGTCTCATTTCTGCAAATTACGATAAACGGGCTTTTAAGTTTTCGAGTCAATCAGTGTATTTTTGTATGTGGCGTAGCATTTTAAATGGTTTAATGGACTCATATGAAGTAAAGTAACTAATAATGTGTTGAAATTTCTTATGCAGATGGCTCGAAAGAATTTTGATCTTATGCAAACTCCTATTGACGATTATGAATTATCCAATGGATCCCCTGAGATTCCATCAGATTCCCTTAAACCAAATGACGAGAATAAAAAGATTCACATCATGCCAAGAATCGGAGATGAATATCAAGCTGTAATTCCTAAGCTTATTTCCAGGTCTGAGTATATGTCTCAGTCAAGCACAAATGCAAATATTCAAAAAATTTCAATGGGGTTGAGCATACAGTTAACATTGTCGAAAAATGACGGCCCGGAAAATCTTCAACCGTTGGATTCAAAAATCAACGGTGAGATTAAGCATAAAGAGCAATCCCGGGATTCGCATGGTAAAAGTGATGATCTTTTGGTTCCTGGTTTATATGAACATTGGAGTGATGTTGAAAAGGGTGGTTTTATTCTCGGGATGTATATTTTTCTCAAGGATTTTGTCGTTGTGAGGCATTTTATCGAAACTAAAGGATTGGGGGCTGTAATGGCGTATTATTATGGGAAATTTTATAAACATGCTGAATTTAAGAGATGGTTGGAATGTAAAAAGACTAAAAGCAGGAAATGTGTTTTCAAAGATAGGATTTTTTCGGGATTAAGGCAGCAAGAGCTACTTTGTCGAATATTTCCCAGAGTATCCGAAGAACTAAGAAACGCTATACTAGAGGTACACATATTTCTGAGTATTTTTCGAAGAATTTGAGTAAATTTATGCGTTTTTGGAGTTTGATATGCATCGGTTTTGCATTTACTGAAAATTACGAAATTTAAGTTTAAAGTATATCGATCATGCAAAAAAGCCTTTTTGGCATTGGTTTGCATTTGTTTTTTCAACTAGATATGAAAATGATGATAAGTATAGTGTAAGAGAAATTTGGTGGCTTTTTCGATCAGATTCTTAGATTTTTTCGCGATAATTGTTTTGAAATATATACAACATTGTGTTTCAGATTCTGACAACTCCTTTAAAACGAGGAGAAATTGTAATACGTTTTTTTTTTTTTTTTTTTTTTTTCTGATAAAGGGATGAAAATTCTAATATGATCCCACAGCAAAAAGAAAGTTATGGCGAAATTTTCAATTTTTTTTCGCTTTTCCTCAAAGTTTCTACCGAAAGTTTGCATTTTTTTCATTGTTTTGTAGGTCTCGAGGACGTTTGGAGAGGCCAAAATGTCGCTAAAAGACTACGTTTTTTCGTTAAGATCCATGATTGGGATGAAGATTCTCGTCGAAGCTGTTGGAATAGGAACGGGGAAGAAAGATCTAACGGCCATTATCTTCGAATCTTCGAGCACAAATCAACTAACAGTCACTTTGAGGCCCGAGATTCCAACAGGTAAAGCTTGTTATTCTCTTTCGAAAACCGAAATAATCGAATATTTAAGAGGCGATTATCGGTTGAGTAAAGCCCGATCGAACGATCTGTTTTGGGAGGCTGTGTGGCCTCGTTTGCTAGCCCGAGGCTGGCATTCTGAGCAGCCTAGTAATAAGAGCTGCTTGGTTTTTCTCGGGCCGGGTGTTAAAAAATTCTCGAGACGAAAATTGGTGAAAGGCGAACATTATTTCGATTCAGTTAGTGATGTTTTGAGTAAGGTTTCGAACGAGCCTCGTTTGATCGAGCTCGAAAGTGATAATAATGATGAAGGTGAGTTGGCCGGAGATGTGGCCGGAGTTGAAAATGATGTGCCTAAACAGCATAGGCAATTGTATTTGCAGCCGAGAACTGCAAAACGAAATCGGCCCGTTTTGGAGTTTATGGTGGTTGATACGAGTCTCCCCGGTGAGAGTAAACGGGAGCTGAAGAGTTTTCCGGCGGGAATCCCGAGCACGTTTTTTTATGACGAAGATGACGATCGGGATGAGCCCGTTGTTGATCCGACGGTGGTGGATCGTTCTCGTGGGAAAATGCCCATATTCGATCCGACGGTGGTGGATCGTTCTCGTGGGAAAATGCCCGTTAATCCTATCACGACGGGGTTCGAAAACGGGTCGTCTTCGGGTTTCACTGGATTTCACGAGGATTCGTATTCTCGGGACGGGGCTAAGTTGCCGTTAACGGGGACATCGTCACAAGGTTGTCCTAACGAGGGACCCTCTCGTCGAACCCCAATTTTGATCGACTTGAACTTGCCTCAAGTGGGCCCCGAGTTCGATACCGGCGAGCAAGATAACGGGCCCGTCCCGGGGCCCGCCGACGGCGCGTCACAAGAGGAATTGCCTTTGGTGAACCCCCGTAGGCGGCAAAGCACTCGATCCCGGCCACCAACAGCGAGGGCCCTCGAAGCTGTGGCCAATGGGTATATGGGCAGCACGAACAGGAGGCGTAAAGCGCGGGACCCGCATGAGGACGTGGGGCCCTCGTCGAGGCCCTCGCGGCGGGCCCGTGGCCGCAACGAGGCGAGGAGTGGCAATGTGGGTCCCGAGGCGGGCCCGTCAAATGCAAGCCGAGCTGGAGCTTCACGATAGGCGAACGAGGGATCGCCTTCGAGCTCGTAAATCGTTGCAACAAATGTCGTCCCGAGAAAAAAATCGAAATCGAAATATGAGAAATTATAGAGTTTTTTTTTTTTTAAATCCTTTGGGTAGTTACTATATAAGGACCTGTGTTATTTGATCAGCTCAAACTATTTTAGTTCTTTTCTTTGTTTCTGCATGGATATTTTTCATAAATATTTGAGGAATATTTTAGTACTTTTGAGTTGAAACGTTTACGTTTTTTCAATATATGATGTGTAGTATTTAAAAATAATTGCGTGGGATTAATATTTTGCGCTCGTTTTTTTTACTTTTTATCTGATTATTCGCCATAAAATTTAAGAAAAACATGTAACATGCTCCTATTTAACACACCATGGAATTTAATTTTTTTCTTACTTAAGGATTTAAGGAGTATTTTTGACTATCAATATATTTGAACTTGTTATAATGCATTTTTTTTGTAAAGATTGGAAAATTCAATTATGTGATAAGATCCACAAAATGGTCGAGAATTTCTTAAATTATGCCACCAAATATATATTTACTTTACATAATATAGAATATACTAAATCATACATCCAAAGGTCAATTAATTTCTAAACTTAAGTTTTTTATAGACATGCAAAATAATCTAATTCATCAAGAATAAAAAATGCAAAAGCATCTTCAATGGAAAATTAAAATACTTCATCGTAAAGCATATCCTATGTTGGATTGATGGCTAATTAGTTGGAGTTATTGTTCTTAATAATTGTTGTCTAATTAGGTTTAATTAGATCCAAACAATTATTTATATGTTATAAGACAATTACAGTTCATTCTTGATATAATCAGTTTGAGTATAAAATTTGGTGTACAGAGTTAATTTTTTCACAGAGGATCATTTAGCACTGTCCACGACAACCTAAGACATATGATGGTAACAAATAAAAAATGTGTAAGCCGAGTTAAATTGAAATTAAGTATTAAATTGAAATCTACATATCAAAATAATTAATTAAAGTATAAGCTTAAAGTTAAGGGTGTAGGGGTGTAACCCGAGCCAAGTTGGCTCGACTCGAGGTTTTCGAGCTCGCTCGAGCCCACATCTCCGTGAAAAAAGCTCAGGGCTAGGCTCATGCTTTTTTATTTTTTAATATATTATTATTATATTAATAAATATATATTAAATAAATTATTATTCCTATCGAAGCAAACTAACCACCCCCAACTTATTCCATTCATATTACATACTTATAATCATGATTGATAAGCTCAAACTTATCGGTGAGGTTCCAATTCATCAGTGGACCCTCGTGCAATCAGTATTTAAAAAAAAATAACACATGATTATTTGAAATTTTTGTGACCACGTAAAAATAATAGTAATATTCAAAAACAAATCGCATTATATGAAAGATTGCACTATGAGAATTTATATAATAATATATAAACATAATTCGACGTTCTATAAAAGATCGAGTCATCAACACTTATTCGAGCTTTTGGGGGAATTTAGCATGCAAATTAACTTGCATAAACCCCCTCACTTATTGGATAATTACGTAAGTCACAGTCGTATATCTAAAATTATCGACACACCTCTTCAATGGATCCATTGTGAGATTCATCACATGCCGTAAAAATTGTAAAAGTATTTTAAAATTGACTTCACACGATGAAATGTTTAGTAAATACATAATAAGTGAGGGGTCCGTGTGTAATTTCCTAAACTTATTGTGAGCCCATTGGGCCAACTGCCCTATCTAGCCCATCCACTACCTACATCAGATCTAGGCCCAAATAGGCAATAACAGCCCAGGACCAGGCCCATTAAACAAATGCTTACGTGGAACCTCCATTTTCACACTTCCCAAAACGACACCGTTTAATTGAGACTGAGAGAGAAAATGGGCCAGGCATTGCGTCGAGCGACAGGTAGGATCGGCAGCTCTAGAGTCGATACGACGTCGTCGCAGCTTGGGAAATCCTTTGATCGGAAACCGCCAGCTATCACCGTTGAAAAGGTTCCCATTGATGACGTCACACCTGGCACAGGTATTATTGCTTATTTGCATTTATGTTCTTTAATGTCAAAGTGATCCTTTTTTGTTTATTGTTTTGTTGGAATTTGATGTGTTTCGAGCTCAAATTTTAATGTATATTAGTGTTTGGTATCTTGTCTGAACCATGATTGAATATTTTTCACAACTATTTTTAGAGTGCTGCAAGTGAGATTATTTGTCTAAGGCCTGAAGCTGTTGATTATAAGTATTTATCAAGGGGTAAAAGTTTACTGGATTTGAATGGAAATTATTAAAGATAGATGGATTAGTATACAGCATCAGTTATGCATATACAAATTTGATTGTCTGCTTGAATCCAAATTTAAAAGGCGAATTGCTTAATTGGATACTGTTAATTTTTGAAACTGAATGGTCATTTTTATGAACTTTTTGAAGAGGATGCAGCAAAAGTGAACACGGAAAATGTCCTAGAAGATCGCGATCCACAATATGATGTTCTACTTAGCCAAATGGTGGGTAGAATTCGATCAAAGCCTGGAGGGAAGCCCGAGATGGGCGAGGTAAATTTAAGATTTTACTAGTTTACAATGATTGCCTGGCATTTTCAACTTCTATAAACTGGAAAGTAGATAACAGTTTACAGTACATTTGTTATAGTAGTGTTTGTCTAAGCTTGATTTCTGAAGATTAGCTTGATCATGCTCATTCCTTTGTTGAAAACTCCATTGTACAGTGTATTTTAGAATGTAAAATTTGCTCTTTGATCTTGTTCTACCAAAGCTGTGAAGGTTACAGTCCGGTGGGAGGATTAATGTACTTGATTTCTGTTACGAAATGACTATCAACTTTGTATAGTCTTTGGGCTTCATTTGGGAATGGTAGGATTGACATGTAGTATAGGATTGCGCCATTCAAGAATATCGTTTAATCTAACTTATAAAACCATGTCATGACATGCTTGATTTGAATACTTATATATTTGAATAATCATCATATCTATCTGGTATATTTCTCCCCCGGGATTTTGACAGGCGTCTGTGGTGGACAAGTACAAAAGGCCGTTGCCAAAACTGAGGAACACAACACCAGATTCAGGCAGATTCGAGGAGAGGCCAGCCCCACCAGGGACCCTAAACGTAGCCCAAGTACGCCAAATTATCCTACTCCATCAAGGCAAATCGGACGATCATGATGGTCCGTTGGATGCTCCTCAAATCGCTCAACGGTTCAGGATCGACATTGCCCAGGTTCAAAATATCCTCCAGTTTGTGAATCTACCTCCACAGGATGATGATAGCAAAAAGAAAAACAATCAAGAATGACTATAATGCATTCTGTTTTTTGACTTCAAAAAGTGTACAATATGGCTGTTTTCAGTTGAAATCAGTTCAAAATGGAGTTTGATTTCATATAGTTCTTGAAAATGTATTATTTGTTGGAACTTATAGGATACATTTTTTTTTAGCAATATTAGAGTTGGCTAGTGAGGCTTTGTTCTGATAAAGTTAAGCTCTGAGGTTGTGAGTTCTACTTTTATAGTAATATACGTATAGTGATATACGTATTACTGAAAAATTTAGAAAAATCGATTTGTTTTCATTTTTTTTAGAAGTTTCACAAAAATTCACCAATAAATCGGAAAAGATTTCGTTAAATAAGTTGAAGGATAATATAGACTATGTAATGAATAGTTCGAGGTCATTTTTATTAGTTTACATTCACTCCATGTGTAATATTGTTGTGTTTTTTCGATTGTAATTTACTTTCGATTTTTTGATTGGTATTTAGTGGCATATTTGATAAATACATATTGAATATAATTTAGTAAAATATAAAAAAATAAGAATATATATTGTTTTGGAAAGATGGGTATATTATATAATGGCGATTAATAAATTGAACATTATATATATAAAATGCTGGAGGACGCAGTTTTTCCAGTCCATTAAATATTAAAACCAAATTCAATTGCGAAAAATTCGATTTTTTTAAAATTTTATTCAAAATCAATCCATTAAAACGTGATTTTTGATTCGATTAAACAAAATGAAATTCTCTATCTACTGAAAATTAGTTATAAAAATATGTACATTTAAATATCTACTTCATATAAAAATATGTACATTTAAATATGTATAATAAGTCCCAAAACAATAAAAAAATATCTACTACATATATACACAAGGCAAGCACAGAGAAAATAAAAGCTTCCATATTTAAACTTTAGAAAGTAACAAAAAAACTCCCATTTGGCAGAAATTGATTTGCAGATATAGAAACATAGTCTAATTTTCGACACCTTCGTAAGGGAAAAAAATGCATACATTATGGGGTGTTTGTCCGTACAGATTTGTATGCACATATTCGTATTCAGGGTTTATGGAGGGTTTTACTCGGCAATATTTCCTAACTTGTGCGACAAGAGGCAGGTGTGTTTCATTTTCTGCTTTTTATTTTTGTTATTATCACCGTGATTAATGTATGTTTATGCATAAATATTCTGATTAATTGATCATTAATGGCTATTTCTCATTCTTTTTACTATAATTTTAATATGGGATTTTTGAATTTTTCTTTTGGTGTTGTTTTTGGGACTTTAATGTTTCAATGAAAATGAGGAGGAAATTTTGGAAGGGAATGGGTTTTGTCTTTGAAGTATAAAAAAACAGTGTGAAATATGGTTTATAGGGTCTATTGTTAGGTGTTCTTGAAACTCGGGATTTCGCGATAATTTATGTGGGGCCCACCCACCCATCGTACACAAATGATAATGATTATAATGTGATTTTGAGTTCTCTTAGAAGTAGAAATCAGTGTAAAAAATGGTGTACATGATTATTGATTTGTTATTAGGAGTTCTCGAGGCCCCGGCTTCTGTGATATGTACGCATTGCGGGGCCCACCGTACACGACTGATTGCAATTATAATGTGATTTTGAGTTCTCTTTGAATTAGAAGTCAGTGTAAAAAATGGTTTACATGGTTTATTGTTAGGAGTTCTCGAGACTCGGGCCCGTGGATATTTGTGTGGACCCACCATACGCGAATGATTGCAAATTTTAGCGTGATTTTGAGTTCATTCTTAGAAGTAGAAGTAAGTGTAAAAGTGGTTTATATGGTTTATTGTTAGGAGTTCTCGAGACTCTGGGGCTGTGGATATTTGTGTGGGACCCGCCATACACGAACGATTGCAGTTTTAGCGTGAGATTTTGAGTTCACTCTTAGAAGTAGAAGTAAGTGTAAAAGTGATTTACATGGTTTATTTGTTAGGTGTTCTCGAGACTCAGGGG
Source organism: Verbascum thapsus (assembly GCA_963669365.1). NCBI lineage: Eukaryota > Viridiplantae > Streptophyta > Magnoliopsida > Lamiales > Scrophulariaceae > Verbascum > Verbascum thapsus. The sequence continues at coordinate 9,894,143 of OY770114.1, forward strand.
CCTGTGGATATTTGTGTGGGACCCACCATACACGAACGATTGCAAATTTTAGCGTGATTTTGAGTTCACTCTTAGAAGTAGAAGTAAGTGTAAAAGTGGTTTACAAGGTTTACTGTTAGGAGTTCTCGAGACTCGGGGCCTGTGGATATATTTGTGTGGGACCCACCACACACAAACGATTGCAAATTTTAGCTTGATTTTGAGTTCGCTCTTAGAAGTAGAAGTAAGTGTAAAAGTGGTTTATATGGTTTTATTGTTAGGAGTTCTCGAGACTCGGGCTTTTGGATAAATGTGGGACCCACCATACACGAACGATTGCAATTTTAGCGTGAGATTTTGAGTTCACTCTTAGAAGTAAAAAGTAAGTGTAAAAGTGGTTTACATGGTTTATTGTTAGGAGTTGCTAGGGGGGCCTGTGGATATTTGTGTGGGACCCACCATACACGAACGATTGCAATTTTTAGTGTGAAATTTTGAGTTCACTCTTAGAAGTAGAAGTAAGTGTAAAAGTGGTTTACAAGGTTATTGTTTGGAGTTCTTGAGACTCGGGCTTTTTCGATATATATATATACATGAATAGTTCCGGTTATAATATGATTTTAAGTTCTCGAATCAGGCTTGTTTTCTTGTAGCACAAGAGTTGCTATGAAGGGTTATAAGTTTTTTCTGATATGCTGTTTGAAGGTTTTAGTTGCATAAACATTGCCCCACAATCCCCATATATATATGTATATATTTTGAACTTCTTTTCAAGCTGATGTGTGTTTGTTGTTTGGTTATGCACTTGTGCCACAGATTTTAAGAGAGGGCTCAATGATACCCATTTTGGATCTTTTGTTATACTTTGGCGTTTCATCTTGTATTTCATTTTACCGATACACAAATCATATATAATTCACCCCATTTTATACATTTTGGCGCCTATTAGAACTGAAATGCTATAGGAAAACCGGTAGTCTTTATTTTGATGCCACGTCTGCTATTTGGCTGTTAGCGTCCTGCATTAATTGTGTAATTTACGCCCATTCAAGTATTAATAAAGCAAACATCACTTTACAGATAAGAAACATTGGCTTGAAATCCACCGCTTGATAAAGCAGAGGGGCGTTTTCTTTTCTTCAAAAAATGGGTTGCGGAGAAATCGAGGATTTAGAGCGTGCTTCGATGGACTTGTACCCACGGGTAAAATTGAGAGCATCAAATGTTAATAGATCTAACGATAGAAATGGTGATTTTGACAATGCAGGCTCGGAAAATGCAAGATTTGGTCAATTTAGCTGGATCGAAAAAAGGGATAGATTTATGTGGTTGCTTGAAATTGCAAAAAACGAACTTTCTATCCAGATTACAGATAAGAAAGTAAAGGGATATAACAAGGATGGTACTAAGAACGAAGAAATTGCCATAGAGATGCTTGGTGAATTGGGTAAAGGGCGATTTGGTCATTTCACCACCGGCGATCTCGTTTGGGGCAAAATCGAGTCTCATCCATGGTGGCCGGGGCAAATCTATGACGAATCTCGTGTTACTTTATCGATTCGCATGCAAAAGAAAAAGGGTTGTGAACTTGTCGCTTTTTTCGGTGACGATACATGCGAATGGCTATCTCCAAATGACGTTCTTCCTTTTACGCCTCATTTTTCCGAAAAATCAAAGCAGTGTAAAGATGCTCTGTTTTTGGCATTTGGAGACCCTATCGTAAACAAGGAAGATTTTGCCAAGAAAAGGGCTCATGAAGGTATAAATCATTGCTTTACTTTGTGTAAGTAATTGCTATTTTTAGTTTATGATTCATGTATTGGTGAATTTCATTCTGCATCGAATATTCGATGTGATGTGAAGTTGAGAACTGATTGCTGTTTGATTTACTTGAAATGTTTTGCGACTTGGGTTAAAATCGAAAAAGTTGATTAAATACTCTGTGCCATATGTATATTTTTGAGGCTTTCATCTTAGAGAAAATATTTTTCGGTTATTTATTGGCGTATACCTTGAGAATGCTTCATTAGGACCTTGTTGTAGTCTTGCGCTTAAAGGAAAAAGAACTGAAATATATTTAAAAATCGTTGCATATCCTATTTGATATTAGAAAGATATTTGTTTCATCTCTGCTAGTTATTAGGCCTTTTCGGATGATCGTAAAAGATGCATTTTCCAACAGAACATTATATGTATCATAATAATCACAGAGATATGTCAACAAGCATCCTCTATAAATCATATTTAGTAGTTTATGCCATTAGGAATTGACTTGGGTATATGTATGTTGTGTGTAATTTTCTACATTCTTCCATCTGGTTGATTTCAGTCCTTTACGAAGTTGATAGCTTAAGTATTTGTGAGCTCGAATGATTTGCTTAGATGATGCATTTGAAAAGACGAAAACATTGAATTTAAAAGCGGACGGTTTTGGGCTTTGTTAGTGCATTAACGCCTTTTTGTTTGGGCTTTTTTAGTGCATTAACGCCTTTTGGTTTGGGCTCTTTTAGTGCATTAACGCCTTTTGGTTTGGGCTCTTTTAGTGCATTAACGCCTTTTGGTTTGGGCTCTTTTAGTGGATTAACGCCTTTTGGGTCCCGTTTGAAACCCGATAAAGTGCATAAATCTCGACTAATCATGGTATAAAGCATTCTGCATATATATATATATATATATATATATATATTCTTGCTTAGTCTCTACATATATTTGCTTATAACTTCTGATGATTCATTTTCTGCAAAATCTTGCTCTTTTATTTCAATTTTCACGCCTCGTTTTTCGATTTTCTTGAATAAACGGTCTTTAATTTTGCTTTCGTCTTTCATTTCCATCGAAAGAGAGGAAAAACGACGACAGCACAAAACGAGTCGAACAGAGTGCTTCAAAAGTCCAAACCGAAAGCAGTAACCCGAGGGAGAATATTTCGAAAAAGAGACCTGTGCCTTGGTATCGTGAGTTTGAAGCTGATTATCACGTTCAGGATAACAAGAGGAGAAGCGTTTTCGATTCTAAAGAGAAGAAATGTCCTTAGAGGTAAGGAACATGCTTGAGAAATCGATAAATGGTTGCAAAATCCATGGTTATGCGATTAAAAACTCGTGTTTTCGGTTTATGATTATGGTTATAGATGCTAGTTTTTATGTATTAGACAATGACAATGATTTTCGTTTTAAAAATATGTTGTTGGGATTGGTGTTTGGTTTAGTTTTTGTGCTTTTTCTTGCATGAAGAATTACATCGTCTGAGAAAATGAGTGATTCTTATGAATTCTCGATATTTAGATGTCTATAATATTGAATATTTCATTTTCTCAAATCCTATTTTCTTTTATTTAGAAGTTATAAGATCACGAGTTGGAAATCTAGATTTTTGCTATACTAGCAAAGTGCACGTGCACTGCACGTGAAAACGTGTTTCTATATATTTCTCAAATTCTTTACCAGTAAGCTATTTATGACATGCTTCGATTTGAATACTTATATAATATATATATATATATGAATGATCATCATATCTATCTGGTAAATTTCTCCCCCGGGATTTTGACAGGCGTCTGTGGTCGATTAGTACAAAAGGCAAATTATCCTACTCCATCAAGGCAAATCGGACGAGCATGATGGGCCGTTGGATGTTCCTCAAATCGCTGAACGGTTCAGGATCGACATTGCCCAGTTTGTGAATCTTCTTCCTCCACAGGATGATAGCAAAAAGAAAAACAATCAAGAATGACTTTATTTGAGTTAGCTTCAGTAATCATAGGACTTATACAAAATGTACAATATGACTGGTTTTAGTTGAAATCAGTTCAAAATTGGAGTTTGATTTCATATAGTTCTTGAAAGGATAATATAAACTATATGTGATGAAATGGTTAGAGATCAATTTTATTAGTTTGTATTCACTAAATGTGTAATATCGTTGAGTTTTCTCGAATGTAATTTACTTTTGATTTTTTGATTGGTATTTAGTGGCATATTTGATAAATAGGTATGAGTGAAATAAAATAAAATATATAGTGTTTTGGCGATTAATAAATTAAAATTATATATATAAAATGCGAGAGGATGCAGTTTTTCCAGTCTTATTAGAACCAAATTCAACTGCGAAAAAATTGATTTTTTAAAAATTTATTCAAAATCAATCCATTAAATCGTTAATTCGTCATTTTCATAGAAGGATTGGGTTGAACCATTTTTGATTCGATTAAACAAAATAAAATTCTATATCTACTGAAAATTAGTTATGAAAATATGTACATACAATAAGACCCAAAACAATTAATCTTATTCTTGTAACAATTATTAAAAATCTCTACTTCATATATACACAAAAGCATAGAGAAAATAAAAGCTTCCATATTTAAACTTTAGAAAGTAACAAAAAAAATCCTATTTGGCAGAAATTGATTTCCAGATACAGAAACATAATCTAATTTTCGGCCACCTTCTAAAGGGGAAAAAATGCATACATTATGGGGTGTTTGTCCGTACAGATTTGTATGGATATATTTGTATCTAGGGTTTATAGAGGGTTTTAGTTAGCAATATTTCCTAACTTGTGCGACAAGAAGCAGGTGTGTTTCATTTTCTGCCTTTTATTTTTGTTATTATCACTGTTGGTTAATGTATGTTTATGCATAAATATTCTGATTAATTGATCATTAATTGCTGCTTCTCATTCTTTTTGCTTTAGTTTTAATAATGGATATTTGAATTTTTGTTTTGGTGTTGCTTTTGGGACTTTAATGTTGCAATAGAAATGAGGAGGAACTGTTGAAATTGAATGGGTTTTGTATTGGAAGCAAAAAAAAAAAAAAAAGGAAAAAAAAGAAAACCAGTGTGAAAATGGTTTATAGGGTCTATTGTTAGGTGTTCTTGAAACTCGGGACAGTAAATGATAGCGATTATAATATGATTTTGTGTTCTTCTTTAGAAGTAGAAGTTAGTGTAAAAAATGGTGTACATGATTATTGATTTGTTATTAGGAGTTCTCGAGGCTTCGACTTTTGTGATATGTATGCATTGCGGGGCCCACCGTGACTGATTGCAATTATAATGTGATTTTGAGTTCTTCTCTTTGAATTAGAAGTCAGTGTAAAAAATGGTTTACATGGTTTATTGTTAGGAGTTCTCGAGACTCGGGGGCCTGTGGATATTTGTGTGGGACCCACCATACACGAACGATTGCAATTTTAGCGTGAGATTTTGAGTTCACTCTTAGAAGTAGAAGTAAGTGTAAATGTGGTTTACATGGTTTCTGTTAGGAGTTCTCGAGACTCGGGGGCCTGTGGATATTTCTGTGGGACCCACCATACACGGACGATTGCAATTTTAGCGTGATTTCGAGTTCACTCTTAGAAGTAGAAGTAAGTGTGAAAGTGATTTACAAGGTTATTGTTTGGAGTTCTTGAGACTCGGACTTTTTCGATATATATGTGTGGATACACGAATAGCTCCGGTTATAATGTGATTTTAAGTTCTCGCGAATCAGGCTTGTTTTCTTGAGCACAAGAGTTGCTATGAAGTGTTAATAAGTTTTTTTTTATATGCTGTTTGAAGGTTTTAGTTGCACAAACATTGCCCCAACAATCCAAAATGGTATCATTGTTTGTGCACATGTGCCACAAATTTTAATAGAGGGCTCAATGATACCATTTTGGATCATTTGTTATCCTTTGGCGTTTCATCTTGTATTTCATATTGCCGATACACAAAGCTTATTCACCCCATTTATACTTTTAGGGGAACATTTTATACATTTTGGTGCATATGTGAAATGAAATGCTATACCAAAACTGGTAGTCTTTATTATGATGCCACGGCTGCTATTTGGCTGTTAGCGTCCTGCATTTATTTTGTAATTACGCCCATTCAAGTATGAATAAAGCAAACATCACTTTACAGATGTGAAACATTGGCCTGAAACGGTTGTTGATCCACCGCTTGATAAAGCAGAGGGGCGTTTTCTTTTCCTCAAAATGGGTTGCGGAGAAATCGAGGATTTAGAGCAGGCGTCAATGGACTTGTATTCACGGGTAAAATTGAGAGCATCAAATGTTAATAGACCTGATGATAGAAATGGTGATTTTGACAATGCAGACTCAGAAAATGCAAGATTTGGTGAATCTAGCTGGATTGGCTCAAATGGCGTAAAGGCGAACAACATTTCAGTAATTACGTCTGATCCACTTTCCATTCAAAAAAGGGAAAGATTTATGTGGTTGCTTGAAATTGCAAAAAACGAACTTTCCATCAAGATTACAGATAAGAAAGTAAAGGGATATAAGAAGGCGGAGGGTACTAAGAACTTCGTTTTGTCAAATACGCCCGCTGAAGAAACTGCTGTAGAGATGCTTGGTGAATTGGGTAAAGGGCGATCTGGTCAATTCACTACTGGTGACCTTGTTTGGGGGAAAATCGAGTCTCATCCATGGTGGCCGGGCCAAATCTATGATGAATCTCGAGTCACTTTATCGATTCGAATGCAAAAGAAAAAGGGCTGTGACCTTGTTGCTTTTTTCGGTGATGACACTTGCGAATGGCTACCTCCAAGCAACGTTCTTCCTTTTGCGCCTAATTTTGCCGAGAAATTAAAGCAATCCAAAGATGGTTCGTTTTTGCAAGCTGTCGAAGAGGCTGTTTTGTATGTCAAGAAAAAATCTGCACTTGGATTGACTTGTAAATGCCGTAATCCTTTTGCTTTTAAGCCTACAAATGATGAAGGGCTTTTCGATGTTGATGTGGCTGGCTATGGTGATGGACATGAGTACTCGATCAAGCAAATCGAAAAGGCGAGAAATAATTTTAAGCCATGTCAAATGTTATCGTTTGTGAAGAAATTGGCTTTACGGCCTAATATGGACGTGCAAAAAAATGTGAATATGATGAGGAATGTGGCGAGGGCTATTGCTTACAGGAAAATGGTATTTGAAGCGTTTGATGAGACATATGACGAGGCATTTGGAGAACCTGTTTTCAACAAAGAAGATATTGGCAAGAAAAAGGCTCATGAAGGTATAAATCATTACTTTACTTTGTGTTTAAATAATTGCTATTTTTAGTTTATGACTCATTTATTGGTGAACCTCATTCTGCATCGAATGTTCAATGTGATGTGAAGTTGAGAAGTGATTGTTGCTTGATTTACTTGAAATGTTTTGCAAACTTGGGTTAGAATCGAAAAGTTGATTAAATACTCTGTGCCATATGTATGTTTTGTGAGGCTTTCATCTTAGAGAAAATGTTTTTCGGTTATTTATTGGCGTATACCTTGAGAATGCTTCATGAGGAACTTTGTATGAAATAACAATGTTACTCTCACAAATTTTCTAATTGTTTGCTTAAAGGAAAAAGAACTGAAATATATTTAAAAATCGTTGCGAATTCTATTCGATATTAGAAAGACATGTGTTTCATCTCTGCTAGTTATTAGACCATCTCCAACCCACGCTATAATAGCGTGTGGGTTGAGGTGATTTTGGCGCTGGGTTGTCTCCAACCCAGCGCCAAATGCTGCGCCAAAGATGGCGCAGCTACAGTGCTGCGCCAAATTTGGTGTAGATGCTTTATATATTTTTTTTTTCAATTTTTTTAGGGTTTTCATTTTGGTCCTTATTCTTTTCTATTATTTTCATTTTAGTTTCTTTTAAATTTATAAAATTTAATTTGTTTTCAATTTAGCCCTTAAAAGTTTAATTAGTTATAATTATACTCTGTTCATTATTTTTTATTCAATTATGCATTAAATTTCAGTTTATGATTAGATTATAAATATTTTTTTATTACAACTTATATAAAATGCATATTTTATTATTAATTATTTTGAATTTTATTTGTGTAAATTTTAAAATGTATATAAAATAATATTATTTTTGTAAATTTTATTAACATAATATATTTTTTGGGTGAAAATGCATATTATGTAAAAGTGTTGGGTTTTATTTGTGAAGATTGTAAAAATTATATAAAAGATGAGAAAAAGGAATATTCTGGAATATTCCTTTTGGTGCAGTGAATAGTGTTCTGGTTTGGAATGAATTTACTCTAGCCGAACCAAATTGATGCAATTTTTGCACCAAATTGGTGCAAAACCACTATTTGGGTTGTAGATGGCCTTAGGCCTTTTCGTATGATCGAAAAAGATGCATTTTCCAGCCGAACATTTTATGTATCATAATCGTATTTAGTAGTTTATACCATTAGAAATTAACTTGGTGCAACAGTTGTTTGTGTTTTTTGTGTAATTTTCTACATTCTTCCCATCTGGTTGAATTTGGTTCTTTAGGAATTAATCGATAGCTTGTCATAGGATGAATGATATTATTTCATAATCATTTGTGAGCTCGAATGATTTGCTTAGATGATGCATCTGAAAAGACGAAAACATTGAATTTAAAAGCGTACGGTTTTGGGCATTTTTAGTGCATTAACGCCTTTCGGGTCCCGTTTGGAACCCGAGAAATTGCATAAATCTCGACTAATCATGGTATAAAGCATTCTGCATATATGTATTCTTGCTTAGTCTCTACATATATTTCAATTTTCACGCCTCGTTTTTCGATTTTCTTGAATAAACGGTCTTTAATTTTGCTTTCGTCTTTCATTTCCATCGAAAGAGAGGAAAAAAGATGACAGCAAAAAACGAGTCGAACAAAGTGCTTCAAAAGTCCAAATCAAAGAGAATATTTCGAAAAAGAGAGCTCTTGAGGATGCTTCTGTGCCTTGGTATCGTGAGTTCGAAGCTGATTATCCCGTTCAGGATAACAAGAGGAGAAGCATTCTCGATTCTAAAGCGAAGAAATGTCCACAGAGTTAAGGTACATGCTTAGGGATGACAACGGTTCCGGGTTGGACCCGGACCCTCCCCGGACCATGTAACATGCTCGAGAAATCGATAAAATGGTTGCGAAGGTACATGGTTATGAGATTAAATGCTCGTGTTTTCGGGTTATGATTATAGTTACAGATGCTAGTTTTTATGTATTAGACAATGACAATGATTTTCGTTTTGAAACTATATTGTTGGGATTGGTGTTTGGTTTTGTTTTTGTACTTTTTCTTGCATGAAGAATTACAACATTGGAGAAAATGAGTGATTCTTATGAAATGTCGAATCCTTAAAATTAGGGAAGGCAATTGAGTTAAATGGATTGGGTTTGGGTTGGGTCAATTTGGGTTGGCCTTAAAGTGGGTCGGATCCAATCGGGTCCAATGTCAAAAATATGCATTATAGTTGGACTCAATAAGGACCCAAAATGGACCCATTATGAATCAAGGTGGTATAAGGGGTTGCCGCAGAGACTCAATAAGGACCAATTATGAATCAAAGTGCTATAAGGGGTTACTGTAAAGTGTAGAATATAGATTATTAACTCAAAGTGGAAAATAGATTGGACCCAATTTAAACTCAAATTGGATCCAAATTGGGTTTAATTTAAAACTCAGTTGAACCCAAATATTATTAAAAGCCAACCCAGTTGAAATTAAAAGGCTAAAATTTTAGGACCCAGTCATTTAAAACTAATTTGGGTTTGGATGGAAATATTGTAGGGACCCAAATTGACACCCCTACTTCAAATGACGATAATATTCATAAACACCTCAATTGGGCATCTTTATGAGTTATAAGATCACGAATTGAAAGTTTAGATTTTTACTATATTCATAAACACTTCAATTAGGCGTTTTTATGAAATGTATGGAAGTATAGTTTGTTAATGCTTTTAAATTTTATGTTTTAAGTAGTTGGATCACAAAATTTTAAAGTAAATGTAATATATCAAATTCTTATTTAAATTTACATTTTTTCAATGCCAATTTTTCTATCACTGTTTTTTCAATGCTACCTTTCAATTATGTAGGCATTATTTCACACATTCACCAATCAAAAATCATTTGTTGTAATCATTTTTTCCTCTCTTTTAAACTTAATATTTTTTAATTTATATATTTTATTCACATATTAATTATATACATAACTAACACAATTATTATGCACGTCATCCATTAGAGGTGTTCAAAATTAACCGAACCGTCCAATCCAAAGACCAAAAATTCGATTCAAACCAAAACCGAAACAAAACTTTTGGTTTGATTTTTGATTTTTTTTTCTTTCAAAATTTTCGACTATTCATTTCGGCTTTTAGGTGCGATTAACCGAACCACCAAAACCGATATATATGATATATTAATTATTATAATTTATATGTAATTATTAAAGATGGGATATTAAAAACATTAAAATAATACAAGAGTAGGTTAAAATCGAAAACAAAAAAAATGAATAAATTGAGCCGAACCAAGCATTTTACCATTGTGTTTTAAAAAATATGGTTGGTCCGATTAAGAACCGAGCCAAATCTTTCGATTCGATTGTCGGTTTGCAACATTGAAAAATTTCAATACGATTTTTGGTCGAACCGAACCGATACACATCTCTATCATTTTTACAACTTTTGACTCATTTTAAAAAATATAAACAAATAATTATTAATTTCACACTAATTTTCGTAAAATACGATTGCCAATAACTTTTTTCGAAATTTCAACTCAAAAACACAAAACAAACTTAGAAGAGTTCTCTTTTATTTTTTATGTGAAATTTACACTGAAACAAAACTACACCAAATATATTTTTAAAGAATAAAAAGATAGTTTGTTATGTTAAAAGATAGTCTTTAAAAGTTTTTAGTTGTCAAATCTAAAAAGTACAAAAAATCATTTCCATCTTTTGGCAAAAAAAATTAAAAAAAAATCTCTAAAATTTTGAGAGATTTTTCTTAAGAATTTTTCTAAAACACAATCAACTGCGAAATACATTTTTTAGGGGGCAAAAGTTGACAACCAAAAAAGCCCTATCATAGGAAGAAAAAGCTGCAAATTCTTTCTCTACATCTCGCCGCAGGTGTATTCGCTTATTTAACACCATATTTGTGATGCACAATATTTGAATCAAGTATGCAACATATGAGTCACGTCCACTACTAAAAGATAAATGGGAATAAAGCATATACTTCAAAATGCTCATCCATCCAACAAATATTCATAACTTAAACGTGATAATATTTAGACAGACAAAAATCATAGTAACTCAAATAATTTAACTGATCTCAATCAGGACAAAACCGAAACTTAAATTACGATCCAAATAAAAGTAGAAAAAAAAAATACGATTTCACAGAAGTACTAATATAATCATAGAAAACCGAAAACATAAATATTTAATAAAGCTACAGGAAACAACTTCCTTGATTTCGCTCAGCACTTGATTTCCTTAAGACCATGGGCAAAGTACAAGAATGTAGGATCAGCAGAACCATCCTTGTAGTAAGCAAACACTAGAGTGCTGTCATCATGCATACTCTCTCCCACAAAGCTACAATAAAACACATTCGTCATTCTTTCTACTATAAACTAGTGACATGTTTGAGAACGCTTAGGTAATACTAAAGCTCTGTTTGGCGGAATCATCTTGATAGGGTAAGAAAAATGCTGGGCAATACAAAATCAGATCATTAGGTAGTCAGTAGTATCAGGATAAAAATGAGTAAAAGTGGAGTGATGGTGGGGTTGCAGCTCGAAAGGTATGAACAAATACTGCTTTATTAATGTTCTTCTCTAGTTTCAATCAAATTCTAATTATATGATATTTTACCTCATCAAGTTATTTTTCTTAACATTTTGCTTGCAAACAAACAACTACAATTGTTTCCCCTAACTTTCTCTTTTTATCTAAATCCCAAAAGGAATTTGGTACCAAAGAGCGTGCAAAGATGTGACCGGGAGAAAACCAGGGAAACATATAATTAGGAGTGGAATTTCTTACAATTGGAGGTCTTTGATCTTCCCAAGCAAATACTTTGTTGCCCCTTCAATGGTCTTCTTAAAATGCTCTTGCTTTTCCTTATCATCTTCAAGCTTAGCTGTCAACAGCTTGATGTACTTCTTGATGTAGGCAACAAATTGCTTCTTGTCGAAAGGAGGTTGCTCCTGCAACAACGAAACTGCTGTTAGACCAACATATCTAAAAATATGATATGACTCAAATAGCACATATATGTATGTGCAAAACTAACCTGGAGCCTGAAAGTGTCAACAATGTCAACAACTTTAACAGCTTGATCATCAACACCCTCATCGTCTTCACCTTCAGCAGAAGGGTTGGCACCAATGTCTACATCAACCGCTCCCTGAACTACCCACTTTCCATCAACTTCCCAAAGAGCTCCGTTCTCAATTTCCTTGTAGGGGAACGAGTCTGAGAGAAGCTCATCACCTGAAATTAGAATATTTAGCAAATTTGACAGATTGCACTAAGAAACATGTATAATGCAAGACAATTTTAAATAATGTTACGAATAGTAGTAGGTAATGGCAAGAACAAAAAATCATCAAATGTACAAAAAATCGACATAAAAATTTCATGTAAATACTTGTATTGTTTCTTCTTAAAAAGAAGAAGTTTTTAGAAATAGCAGGTTCGTAACTTAAATAAAATTAATCACGAAAAAAACCGGTCCAACATATCCAAAAAATCATAACCTTCGGTAAGAACCTCAAATTGTAATAGAACGCACAAGCACACATATGCAAAAAAGAAAACTGTAGGAAAACGAAAGCCATCAGAAAGCAGAATATCAAACAAACAAAAAAAGATCTTTAATATTAACAATAGCAAAATTCGATCCGTCTAGCAAATCCTATCATATAGATCTACAACAATACCAGCACAATATATAAAATTTCTATACCAATAACCCCTGAATAAGTAAAAAGCCACACGAAATCGTAAATTAAGCAGGCAATTCAAAAAAAAAATTACCACAAAAAAAACAAAAAAGATCTAACAATAAGATTAAGACTAAATCACATCCAACAATATGACAACAAACATAAATCCACAAAACTAGATCTATGCATAACCAACAAAAAGCAGAACCAAACAAAAACCTAGAAATAATCAAATTCTGAACAAAGGTGATTAAAAATACATGTCAACAAGTCCTGATAGACCAACATGATTGCTCCAACAGAGAGAGAATTTAGAAGAATGCAAAATAGGGCTAAAATTAGGGCAGCCAATATGTATATTAGTATATATAGGGAGAGCGGTGAGGAAGAAGGGTTTCTAAATTACCTAATTAGACAAGAATTCTTCTAATATTTACATGTTCATGCCACTGGTTGATTATTGGTAGAAATTTATTAGTTGGGTTTTTGTTATGTTGTTGGTAAAGCCCATTTAGAAATTAGGCCCAATAATAATTGAAATTAGATTTACAAGATAAAGTCGACTCAGCTCATAAGTCTAATATACTGTTTCAATTGAAATCACACCAAGCAAAACCTCATTTAAATCAAGTTTGGATTATAAATTTTAATGTTTTTATCGTTACACCTTAAAATTATATAAATAAATCAGATATAATATATAAATGGACATCTTTCAACTATATTTGAAATGAGTTCCAAACTCAAATTTGCTCTATTTTCTTCAATTTAAATGGACTTGAGGTCGAGCGAGTTCGAGAATGATGGGCATTCAAAATTATATTTGATATGAATTTTTAGCACAGTTTAGCGACCAAATCAAAATTAAAATTAGAAATGTAACAAATTGCATTTGGTATTCGATTTATACTCCATATTTATGCACATATAAATATGAAAGTAGATTATTGCATCATTTACATAATTATAAAGAGAGATATGATAAAAGATTAAAAGTGAATGAATCACAAAAAGGGGATGCCAATAGCAAATTAGGACTCAAATTAGGCCTAGTTGTTCAATTTATTCACATCATCATGGCCTAATCAAAAGTTTTATTTAATCAAATTAATTATTATATTGTTAGGTCAATGGGCGACTTATGAATGTGATTGCTATTATTATAACATAAAGCATTTTGATTTGTTGTAACACACCAGGCCAAATTATAAACCCCACTTAGGCTCCGTTTGTTTGTCAATGAAATGGAATCAAAATGGGGAATATGATTTCCAAAAATCAAATAACATTGTTTGGTATTTTTTATTTGATATTATGGAATGCAATCTAATTCCCAAAATATGTGAATTATCATCTCAAATAAGGGAATTACATTACATTGTTTTATGGAGGTAATGTGATTACCATATCAAGGTAATCATAAATGCACTACTTTAATGTCATTACTACCTTTATATCAAATATAATACAAAATCAACAAAATAGTTATTTATTTTTTCATTTAAGTTATTATTTATGAAGAAATAGTTTCGTATTTTTAATTTATTTAGAATATTTTCATTGTCAAAATAGATCGTAATTTCATTTTATTTGATATTTATTTATTGAATGAAATTAAAAAATTGCTATGTTGTTTTTGCGATAGTACTTTTGAAATGGTTGTTGGTCACATATGATTAATATATTTTATTTATTAACAATAATATGTTTCCGACTTAAAATAATTATCAATGCATTGGTATATGAAAAATGCATACATGTAATTTTTTTAAAAGTCGAACAATATGTAAATAAAAAATAAGCATGTTCAATTTAATTATCATTTTTCTAAAAGAGGATAATGCAATTGAACCAAATTGATATCTTATTTATTCTTTATTATTTAACCAAATTAAATATATATATATATATGTATATACACTTTGTATATATATAATATCAAATATTATACTTTGTCATAAAATTTATAATTAGATTATACAAATATGATTTAAAATTAGGGTATTTATGTCAAAGTCTTTAATTTTATATTCCATTCTTTATTATATGTATTTGAACAAAATATAAAAAAGAAAAAAATATATATATCCTTACCCAATTTTTTTTGTAGAAACCAAACACTATTAATGGAATCAGATTTCTAGTAATCAAATTACCAGAATTCTTATTCCTATTTTAGATTCCATTCCCTGTCAAACAAACGGAGCCTTAAGGATATAGTAGCACTCATTTACAACAAAGTCATATGTATTAGAATTAGAAAGGGGATAAAAGTATAAAACATTGCACCAACAACTCCAACTCAGACCTCAATTGGATGGTAACTCCACTCAAAAAAAAAAAAAAAAAAAATCAAAGTAAAAAATTCTAAAAAGTATCAATTATTTGATATGTTAAAAAAAAATTATTTTTTTTTCAAAATTTTAGAATATATTGAAGAAATCTTAAAAAAAAAAAAAAGAGAAAAAATTATTCTTACTATTTATGATTTGACAGTTCACAGATTTATAAAATTTTTTTGGGCTATTTTTCAACTTCAAAAATTAATTTAGTCACACATTCTACTACAAAATGCAAAATAATGCAACGTTTAAAATAAGATCTCCTGTGACTATATTTTTTGACACCTAATCGATGATTTTAACTAAAATAATTTATTAGAATTTATATTCAAATAACAATCCAATAATTTTTTCAAAAAATAAATATATATATATTACATCAATCATAATCATTAAATATTTTCTTAAAAAATTCACACCCCATATTTCTTTTCTTTGTATGTGGGAAAATTGCATCGACATCCCCTGAACTATGTGCATTTGGCGTCCACACCTCTCAACTTTAAAAAATTGGCATGAACCTCCTCTTTCTCAAATTTTCACTATATTTACTAATGAAATGACTAAAATGCCCCTCCCATAATAATAAAACAAATTAAAATAATTTCTAGAAATATAGTTATAATATTCTTTAATTTTATAATAATAATCTTTTTAATTATGAATAATTTTATTATATCAAATAATATTACTTAAAGATATTAATTTAGCTCTCATAATACAACAAGTGTTAAATCTCATGAAAAAATATGTTAGTATTATAATTATATTAATTATACTATTTCTTATTTTTATGATAATCTTCAATAATTTTTTTAAGTTATTTTTACTTATCTAGATATAGTTAGAATAAATTCACATTACTGATTAAGAATTTAGGATGATAATATGTTATTTATTTTTCAGTTTATTTCAAGAAAGAAAGAAAAAATAATATTATGTTAATGCATCTTAGTTTACTTTCATTAAACTACACAACTGTTTTTATAAATAATCATAAATTATTGTCATTGTTAAAATATTACTATATATATCATTTTAATAACAAAAGCATGATGGTATACTAGAGGTCATTTACTTTTTTCATACTATTATTGTTTCAAATTGATATACCACTAAAGTAGAATCATTTTTGGCAAAAGAAGTTGAATTTCTTTTATGAAAAACATGTTTAAGTAAATCGAATGTTAGATATATAAAGGTTTGTTAGACTCTTACTTGTGTACTTGTAGCTTTCTTTAATATAGAAAAATTAAAATTATTTAAGTTTATGAAAAATGTCTAGACTATATTGATAAACTTAATCAACAAATTTTTTAGATCACTAAGACAATTCATTATTAATGGATACATTACCTTTTTATGAGATTAGAATTATAATTATAAAATTTAAATTATGAATTTCTCATTTTTTTAATTGTTATTTACTGATATTTTTTCATTTTCCAACATAATAAAAATAAAAGTTAACTTAAATAATATAAGTGAAGGGTATTTTGGTCTTTATAAAATTAATATAATGAAAAAAGTGAATGGGGGAGGTCTATGCCACTTTTTTAAAGTTGAGGGGTGTGGATGCCAAATGCACATAGTTCAGGGGAGGTTGATGCAATTTTCCCTATGTTTTCTTTTGTTGAATCCATTTCTTTCTATCCACACTGACAAAGAGAGGACCTTTGAATCCTTTACTCAAAAGTAAAAAAGAAGAAAAGATGGCTGAAATAGTGATCAGTGCTACTGTAGAAATGTTGGTGAAAAAGCTTATCGATGTTGCTGCGAAAGAGATCAGCCTCGCATGTGTAGGGATCATCCACCATTTTTGAAAGAATCCAATTCCAACCTACCATTGAAGACTCACCTACCATTGAAGCTTCAACACCTACCACACCTACCATTGAAACATCTTCCTCCCACCTTCCTAACACCTAGTTTTTGGTGCTATAAATAGAGTGCTTCATGTTGTTCATTTGTATCATATTCACAAGTGAGAAAAGAGTGTGAAGAGTGAAATACACTTAGAATAGAAGTGTATTAGTAAGGATTGGTTTTTTGTAATAGTTGAGTGTGAGAGTTTGCTCCTCCTATTGTAATTCTGTTCTTGATGTTGAATAGAAGAATTTTCCAATCCCAACAAGTGGTATCAAGAGCCAGGTTCAGTTTTTGATATTTTTTCAAACCATTTTCATAACTGAAAAAATCGAGTTTTTCAATTTTGCTCAGAATTGAAATCTGAATATACCGTTGGATTCGTCTCGTCGAGAGGAGAAAACTGGTATTTTTTGGGATTTTTTTTACCACCGGAAGCCACTGTACGAGCCGCCGGAAAATTCCAAGGAAGAAGCCGCCACGTCAGCCGCCACGTCTGCGCCACGTCAGCTGCCACGTCAGCTGCTGACGTCATCTGCCACGTCAGCTTATATTTTTAATATTTGCATTTTGGTCCCTCAAGTTTTGAAAATTGTCAGTTTGGTCCCTGAAATTTTGAAAATTTGCAGTTTGGTCCCTCAAGTTTTGAAAATTTACAGTTTGGTCCCTGAAATTTTGAAAATTTGCAGTTGGGTCCCTCAATTGTTGAAAATTTGCAGTTTGGTCCCTCAATTTTTCAAAAATTGTATTTTGACCCCGAACGTAGCTACCCTACCATTTTCGACCATTGCGGATTCAACGGTGAGCTCCGTTTGTCCAAATTCAGTTTCGAAAATAAGGTACGACATATTGTTGAACATTTATTATGGAAAAATCATCATCGGACACCATGATTGCGCTCACTTCCACAAACTACAATATGTGGAAGCCTCGGATGGAGGATTTGCTAAATTTGAGGGATTTAGCCGATCCTCTTGATAATAAGGGCACCAAACCGGATAAGAAGACGGATGAAGAATGGACTAAGATGAACCGAAAAACTGTCGCACAAATTCGACAGTGGATCGATCATAGTGTGTTCCACCATGTTGCTCAAGAACAGAGTGCTTACACACTATGGGAGAAGCTTGGTAGCATGTATCAAGCAAAAACCGCCCGAAATAAGACGTTGCTAATGAGGCGATTAGTGAACACAATTTACGAGGTGGTATTTCGGTGTCAGAACACACCAGTCAATTCCAAGATCTCGTGAATCAGTTGAGCACCACCGGATGGGTTCTCAAAGATGAAGAACAGGCGATACTACTCTTGAGCTCTCTACCTGACAGCTGGGAGACTCTTGTTGTCACTCTCAGTAATTCTGCTCCTAATGGAAATGTGACTATGCAGATGGTCACAGATGCCCTGATGAATGAAGAAGCCCGAAAGAAGGAAGCCGGGACGGAACAATCATATGCCCTCATATTAGAAACTAACAGACGAGGGGAGGCAGAAATGGAGGAAGAAGTCGAGGTCGAGGTAGAGGCCAAGGTCAAAATAGAGGAAACTCTCAAGTTCGCGGCAGATCACAAGAGAGGGGTATGTCCTTTGAAAACAATACTTGGTTTGAAGGATATTGCAATCACTGTGGTAATTATGGGCATAAGAAAAGAGATTGTAGAAAGTTTCTACGAGAGCAGTCACAGACAAGTCAAAATACTAGCCAAGAAGATGGTGCGACTATGGTTAGTTTGTCATCAGACGTGTTGCTTGTTACACATGGTGAACAAGAATGCTTACATGTAGGTACTCATGATGTTGAGTGGGTGGTTGATACAGCTGCATCATTTCACGCCACTCCACACCAGAACTTATTCACATCTTATAAGTCCGGAGACTTTGGAGCTGTGAAGATGGGAAACACCAGTTTCTCGAAGATTGTTGGCATTGGTGATGTGCACATAACAACCAATGTCGGATGCGCACTTGTGTTGAAAGATGTTCGACACGTTCCGGATCTTAGATTGAATCTTATCTCAGGTGCAGCTCTAGATCATCAAGGTTATCATAATCAATTCAAAGAAGGTATGTGGAAGTTATCTAAAGGTTCCTTGACTGTTGCAAGAGGCCATATTTGTGGTACTCTTTATAAAACCCATGTAAAGTTGTGTCATCCAAGTCTCAATGCTGTTGAAAAAGAGACATCACCAAACTTGTGGCACCAGAGGTTAGGCCACTTGAGTGTGAAGGGACTGACAACTCTTGCAAAGAAGGAAGTCATTTCCATGGGCAAAGGTGTTGCCCTAGATCCATGCAAGCACTGTTTATTCGGGAAACAACACAGAGTTTCCTTCAGTTCTACCAGGAAGAACCATTCAAAGTTACTCAGTCTTGTCCACTCAGATGTATGTGGACCCATTGAAGAGGAGTCACTTGGAGGAAGTAGATATTTTGTGACATTCATTGATGATGCGTCACAAAAGGTATGGGCTTACTGTCTAAAGAGTAAGGATCAAGTGTTTGATCGTTTCAAACTATTTCATGCCATGGTAGAAAGAGAAACAGGGAAGAAGTTGAAGTGTTTACGTTCAGACAATGGAGGAGAGTACACTTCCCGAGAATTCTCATCATATTGCGCCGCATATGGAATCAGACATGAGAAGACGGTTCCACGAACCCCACAACACAATGGTGTAGCCGAAAGAATGAACAGAACCATTGTGGAGAAAGTTCGTTGCATGTTAAGTATGGCTAAACTACCTAAGCCATTCTGGGGTGAAGCTGTACTGACAGCTTGTTATCTTATAAACAGATCACCTTCTGTTCCTTTAAACTTTGAAGTGCCAGATAAGAAATGGTCAGGAAGAGATGTTTCTTACTCTCACTTGAAAGTGTTCGGGTGCAAGGCATTTGCACATGTGTCCAAGGAGTTGAGACAGAAGCTTGATCTCAAGTCAAACCCATGCATTTTTATCGGCTATGGAGATGAAGTATTCGGATACCGGTTGTGGGATCCCGAAGTGAAGAAAGTTATACGAAGCAGAGATGTTGTATTTCATGAAAACGAGTTTCATGAGTGTGCTCTAGTAATCCACAAACAACATACTCCAGAAGACGAAGTCCTTGTATCATCAAACATTCCTCTCAACGACGAGGAGATGCATGATACTACTGAACAAGAGAGTGATGGTTCAGTAGGTGATGAGGATGCTCACAGTAATGATATTCCTCAGCAGGGGAGCCTTCATCTGAAGACGAAGCTGAATGTACTCATGTTCGACGCTCTATGCGAGGTACAGTTCCACATAGAAAATACTCCACATCTGATTGGATACTTGTTGCCAGTGAGGGGGAGCCAGCAAGCATCGCAGGAACAAGAGAAATAAAGAAAAAGGTGGAGGGGGAGATTTGTAGGGATCATCCACCATTTTTGAAAGAATCCAATTCCAACCTACCATTGAAGACTCACCTACCATTGAAGCTTCAACACCTACCACACCTACCATTGAAACATCTTCCTCCCACCTTCCTAACACCTAGTTTTTGGTGCTATAAATAGAGTGCTTCATGTTGTTCATTTGTATCATATTCACAAGTGAGAAAAGAGTGTGAAGAGTGAAATACACTTAGAATAGAAGTGTATTAGTAAGGATTGGTTTTTTGTAATAGTTGAGTGTGAGAGTTTGC
The DNA here is from genome assembly GCA_963669365.1 of Verbascum thapsus. Taxonomy (NCBI): domain Eukaryota; kingdom Viridiplantae; phylum Streptophyta; class Magnoliopsida; order Lamiales; family Scrophulariaceae; genus Verbascum; species Verbascum thapsus. Next base: position 9,914,727 of record OY770114.1, read on the forward strand.
TCCTCCTATTGTAATTCTGTTCTTGATGTTGAATAGAAGAATTTTCCAATCCCAACAGCATGGGGTGTGAAGAATGAACTGAAATCTCTGCGGCAATCACTGGACATGGTTCAAGCATTTCTACAGGATGCCTCAAGGCGCCTTGTTGAAGACAATCACGTGAAATTGTGGCTGAAGAAACTTGAAGATGTTGCCTATGAAGTGGATCACTTGTTGGATGAGTTCAACTATGAAATCATTCTTCGTAAGAAAAAGGTATGTTTCTTTTTCTCGCCTAACAATCGTGTGATGTTTCGTGTAAAAATGGGGCATATGATAAAGGATGTGAATTTGAAATTGGAAAAGGTTAATGATGAGGCTACTAGGTATGGGCTTGAGAAGAGAGTTGTAGATTCTGCTATTTATCTTCCTTCCCTTCCTGAAACTGATTCCATAACTCATGATCCAGTTTTTCTTGGTAGAAAAAATGATGTCTCGAGAATAATCAACAAGCTATTCAATCAAAACAATGAATTTGTTTCAGTGGTTCCCATCATAGGCATGGGAGGGCTTGGAAAAACAACTTTAGCTCGATCGATCTTTAACGACCCGCGAATAGTGGGCCATTTCGATCAAAGGATTTGGGTCTGTGTATCTGAAAATTTTGACATCACAAGGCTTTTGAAGAGAATTCTCGAAACATTAACGGGTAACGTTGTTCAGCTAGAGAGCAGGGAGGTTGTCATCAACAAGCTTCATGAGAAACTGAAAGATAAAAGGTATTTACTTGTTCTTGATGATTTATGGAACGATCAACGAAGATACTGGGATGATTTTAAGAGTTCACTTGCTGGAATCAATCAAAGAAAAGGAAATTTCTGTCTTGTAACTACTCGTAGTGTAGATGTGGCTTCAGTTGTGAACCCGAGGGATTTGTATACTTTGGATACATTATCTAACGATGATTGTTGGTCGATAATTAAGGCAAGAGCTTTTTCGGGTGGTGAAGTTTCTAAACAACTGGAAATCATTGGGAAGGATATTGCTTCGAGATGTGGAGGCTTACCATTAGCAGCAACCATGGTGGGCTCAGCTTTGTATATGAAGGAAAGTGATGATTGGATCTCATTTCTGCATACTGGATTTTCATCTTCCATTAGAGAAGAAAGTGGGGTTCTGCAAGTGTTGAAGGTGAGCTTCGACCGCTTATCAAATCCTGTACTTAAAAAATGTTTTGCATACTGTTCCATTTTTCCCAAGGATGCAGAAATAAAGAAAGATTTGCTAATCCAGCTATGGATGGCCGAAGGATTTCTTGTTGAAAACGATGGACATGATATGGAGGAAATAGGGAGCAGAGTTTACGATACTTTGCTGCAAAGTTCGTTCTTTCAAGAGGCAAAAAAGGATAAGTTTCGAAATATAAGGTACACAAAGATGCATGATTTGGTGCATGATTTGGCTTGTTCAGTTTCAAAATCTGAAAGTTTTAATGTCGAAAACTACACTGCAAATTCCATCCCACCTCCTCAAGCTAGATATCTAGCCATCAAATCCCTCGATGAAGAAACAATCAAGATAATGAAAGAGGGATCAAATTATCTGCGGGCTTTATTCTTGACAACAAACAAGATATCTGATAAAGCGTTCAATAATTTCAAAAACTTGCACGTTCTAAATCTGCACGATACACGTTTCATTGAATTGACAAACTCAATCGGCAAGCTAATACATTTGAGATTTCTTGATGTGTCTTTCAGCGAGATCAAAACGTTTCCAGAAACTATTGGTAAGCTTCTTAATTTGCAAACATTGAGTGCTTGTTGTTGCTTTTCTCTTTATAGGCTCCCTGACCGATTCCATCAGCTAGTTAACTTGAGACATCTCGTTATATCCAATACTCAACTCTCCAAAATGCCACATAATATAGGAAAGCTCACTTGTCTTCGGACATTAGAGTTCTTTGATGTGGGCCATGAGAAGGGTCTTCGAATCGAAGAGTTGGGATCCTTAAAGAATCTAAAAGGGCAACTCACGCTACGCAATCTTGAACGTGTAAACGGTAAAGAAGAGGCCGCAAAAGCAAGGCTAAACGAGAAACCAAACGTACTCGGATTAATTTTTACGTGGGGCCCATCAAGGGAACGCGCCAACAATCACAAAGAAGTGTTACGAGGCCTTGAACCTCATCAAAATATAAAAAACTTAACCATCAAAACTTTCTTTGGACACAATTTTCCGTCGTGGACCTTGAATATGATCGTTGGCGAGGGCTTAACGCTCAACAAGTTGATCGAGATCAACTTATCGGATTGTGAAAGGTGCCGTGAAATTCCAACACTGGGTCATCTCCCGATGCTCAAGACACTAGTGTTGTTTAGACTAAGATGTGTAAAATCACTAGGTCGTTCGTTTTATTATGGGAACGAGTCGAGTTGCAGTGAAATTAGCTGCCCTTTTCAAGCACTTGAATATTTCAGCCTGTCAGATATGAGTAATCTGGTAGAGTGGATTAACCCTGAGGTTAATGCATCTAGAGTCGATGCTTTTCCGAACCTTAAATCTTTGATAATTCATAAATGCCACAAAATGACTATTGCTCCAAGTCATGATTTTCCTTCTCTTAAATATTTGAGCATAAACGGTGTCGATGGAGGCTCGCTATTATTGGATACGATATGCAATCAAAATTTTAGTTCTCTCGTTAATTTGGAAATATGCGATATAGGAGAACTCACTTCTCTTCCCGAAAGGCTATTGTACAACAACCAACACCTTAAATCTCTGAGCATACATGATTGTCCTAGCCTAACCCATATCGAATTTCCAAAAGATGCCCACGATTCTCGGCCTCTCGAGACTTTGTATATATTCAGATGCCATAATCTCGAGTCTATTAGATATTCAAGCGGAAAACTAGTTTCTCTTCGAAGCTTGGAAATTAGACATTGCCGGGGCTTGACAGACTTTTCGAGTAACATGCTAGAGTCGTGTACGTCTCTCGAGACGTTAAAAATACTATATTGCGATAATTTGTCGTCTTCGTTTGTACTAGACTGTCTGAATCTAACGAGCTTGTATTACTTGAATGTTTTCGGATGTCCCAAGTTGAGAGGTTTGGTTAAGAATATAAATTGTCTTTGCTACTTGACAGAACTGTTCATTGGTCCGTTTTCTGACGAACTCGGTTTGACTTCGTTCTGTAAGTCGTTTCACGGAATCCAAGAACTGCAGAATCTTTGGAATCTAAGGTTGTCCGGATGGCCGGAATGGGAATCTCTGCCGGATCAACTTCAGAATCTCACTTCTCTAACTAGTTTAGAGTTGAAAAGTTTTGGCATACAAGCTTTACCTGATTGGCTTGGGAACTTGTCTTCTCTACAAGACTTATCGATATTCAGTTGCGAAAGGCTAAGATATCTACCATCTAACGAAGCAATGCAACGCCTCACCGGATTGTGTGTCGTAAAATTTATCGACTGTCCGTTGCTGAAGGGGATGAACGACCCAGAAAACGACCTTTACCATTCTGAATGGCCCAAGATTTCCCATGTCACATATGTCAAAGTGGACTGAAATTGAACTCATTTTCATCAATGGATATCGTCGAATATCTGCACTCATTTTGGTCTATCCAAATCTGTTGATATCTCTGTTACTTATTGTATGAAACACAGCTTACTTTTACTTTGAAAAAGCATGTACAAAATTTCTTATTTCTATTGATTTCTATGAGGTATTGCTAATTTTTGTATTCATGTAGAAATTTGCTCTTAATGATCTTTTTCACTATGAAAGTTGTGGATTTCATGTGGTTTTGGTTTTCAATGGTACTGAAACCATGGGGTGCATCAATTTGAAGTTGGTGACAGGAGTTGGAGTAGTAGGGATGTAAACAAGTTGAGCTCGAGTCGAGGCTTCATGTTCAAACTCGAGCTCATTTATACTTTTCTGAGCTCGAACTCGGACAAAAAATTAATTTAGTTACTCTTAGAAATTATTTTTATTTAATTTATATTAATTAGATCTCACAAAAATATAATTTAATTGAATCAATTTGTGGAAACACATGTAACATGCATAAATAGAATACTTATAATTTATTATTATATATTTTGCATGACATACAAGAATTAAAATATTACATTTGTATTTTTAAATTGCTCGATTCAGCTTACACCCCTAACTTGGAGTCTCGAGAACGAAGCCTTTTGCCAAGCAACTGGAGAATAAAACTCTCTGATATTGGACTTGATATCTTCAATACATTGGTCAAAGCCCATTTAGGCCCTGTTATAATTGAAATTGAGAAGGATTTTTTGATTGAAAAAATCAATACTGATTAGTTCTGTCTCAATTTGTATTTTCTTATGTCATTAGGAAAACACAATTTGAGATTCAACTCCCAGAATCGTTCATGAATTCGAACTAAGCAGTCAATAGTTAACGGTTCAAGTTTGTCGGCTGAAAATCCCGAGAATGTTTTTAGCATTGTGGAGTTTCAGATGCTATACAATCAATCGAAGGGATGGATCAAATCCAAAAGGGGTCTTTCTTTTAGGAAAAGGATTAAGGAAAACAGGAGTCAAAGGACAAGTTTCAATAATCCGGAATCCGGGAAAATTTTCATCTATTTTGTCTCAGTTTGGCGGCATGGCCGAGTGGTAAGGCGGGGGACTGCAAATCCTTTTTCCCCAGTTTTGGTTTGTATATTCATAATGATACAATGAGCGCCTTAGGGCGTCCTTAAGATATGTTTTCAGATACCGCTATACAATTACAACCCGTTTAGACCGACTATGATTGAGATCGTAAGATGAGTCGAATTGGCTTATGAGCGAAAACTGCTTACTCGAGTGAGACTTAACTTCAATTATTTTTATTTCAAACTCTATAAGCATGAGTTTTAGCATCTCGTTCAGATGAATTCGAGTAATGAATTGTTTATGTTTTTACAATTTTATAGTTCAAAATCACGTTACTAATAATGAAAATGGTGAAAATTATATTTTTGCAAGTATTCATTACAGAATAATATGATTTATTTACGTATTATCGACGTTAAGTTATATTTAGTTTTAAACGCATATGTGTGCAATAATCACAACTAGTTAAGTTCAATATAAACAGAATTGAGCTCGAATTATGCAAATAAATAAATTAAACCCGAGTAGTATTAAGAGTGCGATAGAATCGCTTCCTCTAACTGTTTTCTAACCGCTTTTCCCGCCAATTTGGCTTATTTACAATATGTCAATTTACAGTTTTACCCTTCTACTTATTACAATACTTTCCTTATTCTAATTCAACAAATGAAAAAAAAAAATCGACTTCGAATATGTATTGGAAATAAGAGTATTTCTGAATTATATATACATGCATGTATTACATTAGGAGTACGATTTTTAACTAACGAAGTATCAAGTAGATGGGCCGAATTTTGTGTTGGGCCTAAATTACTTTGTTTGGTCCAGCTGAATACTCATGTCCAACTAAATTTGGCCCACTACTGACAGATTTTACCAAACCCAAATTCAGTGTTAGATCCAATCATCCAAATCTAGGCCGTCCTTGAAGCCCATATCATAAACCTGGCCAAGCCCAGTTCAATATTAGCTTCCTTATAGTATATTTCAAAATTTAAACTCACAAATTATCAGAATCGCACAAAATTATCGTTCCAATTTCTCTCGTTAGCTTGAAACGTCTCAGAACTCACTCCAAAAATCATGGTAAACATCACAATTTGGTTCGATTTAAATTCATTATTGTTTTTTGTTTGATCTAAGCCGTACCAGCCCTGTTGCATTTTCAGAGATTTGTTTACTTTTGCATTTCATATTCGTAGATCATGAGCTACCATATTTTCGTTTTATTTTCGGATCTTATTCTGAGAACTAGGTCTTATAATTTATGGGTTTAGCATTAAATTTGTAAATGTTTTGATGGAATTTAATTTTCCTACTGAAATTAATGGAAAATAAAGATAGTCCAATGATGTTTGGGTGAGAAGATTATATGTTATCAATTTGTTATGTGGAGTGTTTGGGTATTTAATCAAAACGTTGTATTCGTCTAGATCTATTTGAAATAAGATGGAGTAATAGGAGTTCTCGATCTAAGTCCAAGATAATTATAATCATACATTTGTTGAAGCCAATGGGGTTCAAGTTCCACCATACATGAACAATAGTGATTATATTCGGATTTGGATTTCCTGGATTCCCTAAAATCATTCGTATAATAGTGTAACAGTGTGTTCATGTTGCAAAGGGTTACTTGCATTGCCTTGTTTAGTCATCTGAAATGTTGATTATGTAATGAGTAGAAATGTAGAAAGAATATTTGAAAGGGTGTCTATGTATTTTACGTTAAGATTTATGTCTTATAGAAGATTTTTCATTTGGAAACAACCAGCTTATCCTCTTGGTCAATCTGATGGAATTATTGTATAGATACTTTTCCAATGGATATAGAATCTTATACTTCATTGTTCCTTAGCAATATTATTCAATAGACCTCTTATGTTGCTTGTAGGATGGGCATGATGGGGACAATTCTAAACAAAGCGGTGCTGACATGACTGTATTTGTAAGTTTGACGCATAAATCTTATATCACTAACTTAAATGTTCTGTGGTCTCTTTTATCACACAGAGATATAGTTTAACTTCATGTTTCAAATTGGTTCTAATGTTTTCTATTGAGCTTTGTATGCATCCATATATTTTAGCATTTCTTTATAAGCCCTTTTCGTTGTGATCGAAAAGTGGGTGTTGGTTTGTTTGTTGAGTACTCATTACTTGTGCTAATGACTCCTTTTTTACCATTTAGGTGCAAAACCTTCTTCAGCAAATGGTAAGTAACTGATATTAATTTGTTTCATGATTCAGTACATTTTAAGCTTAAAATCCTTTCTTGATATTTCCATCTTTTTGCAGCAAACTAGATTTCAGACAATGTCAGAGTCCATCATCGGTAAAAATATCCTTCAATTTATTATCCATTAACTAGATGCTTATATATAAGTATAATTTTTTTTGCATAATCAAATAATGGATACACAATTTGGAGTTGTGATAACTATTAATGCGAGCATTTGTGGATGTGCCATCTCTAAGTTCCTCTTCGTTTCTTGGGGCATACTTGTTATTGCATCTATACGAAGAACAAAGTGCAACCTATGCATTTAGGATATCTAGGTTGCATGAGTTTGCCGAAATAATCCCATATGATTCTTCTATTTGTTGTTGTAATTTTGATTTCATCCATTAATAGAAATATGAAATTTCACGTGTAGCATGCACGCACGGCATATACGACGTTTTTTGGTGTACGTTTGTATACTGTAATTTTCTCTATAATTTATCATATTCATATCCAATTGATACATATAAAGCTTCGATTCCTTAACTGCATTATACTTGATGAGATGGGGAATCGTATTGATGAGTTGGAACAGAGCATAAACGATCTTCGAGCTGAGATGGGCCAAGAAGGTTCTCCATCTCCTTCAGCTTCGTCAAAGGCAAGAGAAGAATCCTAAGATAGTTAAATGAAATTGCTCATATATTCGTCACTTTTCTTTGGTTTGCTTTCGGGTTTTTGATGATTTTTCAGATGGGAAATATTTACTTTTTGAACTCTATTTTTCAAATTTCATCGATATTTCATGGTGATAAATTCTTGTGCCACTTTTCGTAGTTGATGATCAACTCTGTTTTCTCTGATATGCTACTTACTGGTTTGCTGCATTTTGTATGTTATTTCATTGATGAATTACTTGGTGTGCATGATTATAAAAAGTAACTATTTTATTATTTAAATATTTTTTATTCCCTTCATTTTACGATTAAGATGTTTTTGATTTTATTCTTTCTTTATTATAATCGATAATCTTAAATCTGAAATTGTTGTATGATGTAAGACAAGTATAATTTTTTTTTAATATTTCCATGGAATTTATATTTGATCAAATCTCTTTTTAAGTTAATAATCTATCATCTCTAATTTAATTTACGAGTTACTTAAACTACGATTAACAATAACAAAGATTGGCGGTAAACTTTAAGGACGATTAAGGAATTTACGATGATTTTTTTTTCTTTTAATTCATGTAAAAAGTCATAGAGAATGATTTTTTTTTTTTTATTTATAAGTGATGGAGTATTAGAAATAAACCAATATTATTAATGGATCATCTTTCAATAATTATCACAATCTTATAATATCTCTTTTGTCAAAACTTGTGTGCTCAAGGATTAAGAACCAAATTCGATTACTACTTCCTTGATTAAATGAATCTAATCACATTTAAATTAATATAATAATTGTACTATAAACTTTTTCCAAGGTATAACATAATCCACATTATCAAATATTGTAAAGAAACATTGAATATATACTAATTATGTGATTGGTGAAATCCGGCTTTTTTGCATATATCACCCCTAAAGAATTTTACCTTTAGCAAATGACCCCCTAATTATGATATCTTGGCATATGACCTCTCTACTATATTCGCCATTAGATTGATAATTTTAAAGAGATTCGAACATGAAATTATATAGAAAATTCACAGACATACCCCTTATTTAATTACTAAAAAACTCCAAATTGCTTGAAAATCAACTGAAATCTGAATCGTATAATGTATTACCAATTTTACCCCCGTAAAAAGGAGATCTTTCGATGGGGTCTTGGTAATATCTAAAAAGTGAGGGTAGTTTTTAGTAATTAGAATATAATAAAGGGGTTTTATGTGTAATTTTCCCAATTGTATATACATGTATATATTGAAATTCTCGTAGACTTGTGACTTCTTAACCAAAGAGTAGTTTTTCTCACACAGAGCTAAGAAGATGGATGAAAATGGAAGCCCAACAAAATTGGAGTTTTATGAAGACATGTTTAAACTCCAATCCAAAGCTACTCTCATGTCTATCTTCATGGTCAGTTTTCATTTTTCCCCTTTCTCTAACAATTTTAACTCATACCCAGATTTTGAATAGTATTATATGATCAAAAAGAATTCCTAATAAAATTTATGATGCTTTTTTTTTTCTTGAAAAGAATGATGATGGTAGGCAAACATTGATTCTTGACTCCACTATTTTTCATCCACAAGGGGGTGGTCAACCTTCAGACAAGGGTTTGATTTCTGGTCCACATTTCAAGTTCGTTGTTGAGGATGTTCGGTCCAAAGACAAAATTGTATGTGTTTTTTATTGCTATCTATGTTATAATATTGTTTTGTTGTTCATCTTTTGTGGGCTTTTTTCCCCATGGTTATATTGTGTTTCATATTGTGATAGGTGTATCACTACGGCCATTTTGAGGAACCCAAAGATGGGGCATCTGTGGAGAATATTGAGAAAGGTGTTCAAGTTTTGTTAAGTGTGGATGAAGCTAGGCGCAATCTCAATTCAAGGTATGATTATGAACTAATTGATGTTTAGTTGTTGAAAAACGTTATCTATTCCATTCCGGTGAGCAATTAGACTACAATTGTAGCATTTTGTATGACATAATCGTATGTGAATGGAAAGTAGTTATTTCATTAGAGACCAGCCACTCGGGTTGATAGTCAATAGTAAGCCTAGTGGGGTTGTGAGCGGTTAGATTTCATATAACGACAATAGGCTTATGTATGAATTATTGGCCCGAGTGGGATTTTGAGGCGTTAGATTCAATGTGATGAAAGTAGCATTGTACATGAATCGGGCGTAGTTGGCTCAATAGACCCTACCCACTCAAGCAGGTGAGTGGACAAGACCCGAGTGGAATTGTGAGCCGTTAGATTATATACGGTGATATCAGCATTTTGTATGATAACTGTGTGTGTATCAAATTAGTAGTATGTTTACTAATACTTACTAACTTAGCGCGAGAGGCTAGTGCAAAATTTCCCCCGTGTTTTCCTGGATATGATGCAGCGATAAGCAAACAAAATAAGCCATTTATAAAAAAATTTGATGTAAGAAAGACAAGAAAAGAAGAAATGCTCAATCTTTTTTTTTTTTTAGTTTCTAAATATTTTAGCCATGGGTATAAATAGACTTTTTCTTATATAGTTTCTTCCATCGAGACTCATATCATAACTTCTTCACATCACCATTTTATACTACCATTCTTAACTGAAAGTGAAGTCGTTCTGCAGGCTGCACTCAGCCGGGCATTTGCTGGATATGTGTGTGAGAAATGTGGGATGGGATCACTTGGAGCCCACGAAAGGCTACCATTTTGCTGACGGGTATGCAATAATCTGTGGGCATGAAAATGATTGATTATGTTTTGAGCAGTATTTAGATGTTAGTTCTATGTGGCTTATTTTGTATTTCCAGTGTGATACCATATAGAATCTTTTCAGGCCATATGTAGAATACAAAGGCGCCGTTCCACATAATGAAATACAAAGCAAGCAAAAGGAAGTAGAATTAGAAGCTAGCAAATTGATTGCTAAAGGAGGGAAAGTATGAATTTCGACTTTTTTTTTTTTTTTTTACTCTAAAGCTAGTATAATTATCATGATATTTTCATTTTCCTTTCAGGTTTTGGTATCTATTTTACCGTATAATGAAGCAGCTGAATTGTGTGGTGGATCCCTCCCGGATTATATACCCAAGGTTAAAACATGATTATGAACTTTCTTGTTTGTTGTATTGTACACTGAGGAACATACATCATTATAAGTTGGTCACTAAATTCATATCATCAATGGATAATCGGATGCTAAAGCTTAATATTTTCGGTTGTGGGGTTTTGCAACTCATATTCTATGGATTTTCAGGATAGTACCCCTCGGATTGTGAAGTTAGGCGAAGCCCCGGGATGTCCCTGTGGAGGAACACACGTCAATGACATTAATGACATTTTGAGCCTAAAGGTACGAGTTTTGAGTTTTATTTAGCGCCCCATTATGTCTCGATATCTTTTGGTGATTTCGTTAGAAATGGTGTCCGTTTTATTGACCAGGTTTCTCAAATTCGGACAAGAAAAGGGCTGACAAAAGTTTTTTACAATGTTGAATATCCTAATGTATGATGCTTGAATATCCCTTGGGGAGCTTAGTTTTAATTTCTACATATATAGTTTGTATATGCACATTTGGGCTACATGCCATTTGCCCATAATAGTCATTGGATTCTATAGCCAGTTTGAATCTCCTATTGCAAAATAATGTTTCATATTGTATTTCGCTTATTATATTAGTTTGAGAAGTTGATGACGTACTTTCTTAATTATGAAAAACTAACATTATATACACTTATTCTGCATGGATGTAAATTTAGGCCAGTCAATAGGTGGATGGAGAATACTCAGATCCAAACTAGATCAATGAAATGCCTACCCAAAATATTTTACTGAGATCCGACCCCAACCATACCGGACAGGTTCAAAAGAAATTAGACCCGATGGGTCAGTTATATTTCAAGTCGGGTCGGGTCCATGTCAGGCAAATGTCCACGGTAGGGTTGGCAATGAGGCGGTTTCGGTTCTGGACCCGAAATCGCCAAATCTTTTTGGACCCGAAACCGGTTCCCCTATTATGAAACTGGAACCACCGGATCCTACTCACGGGTATCCGGATCCGGAATTGGAATCGCATGTAAAATTCTTTTTTGCCTTGTTTATGTTTCACCTAGCCTATTGCTCATCTAAATTGAATTTATATAAGAAAATAATTTTACATAAACATCATTATAACCATTAACCATTATATGAGCAAAAAGTACCAAATGATAGCAAAATGCAATCAAATTAAACAACATTGATATGCAATAGAATAAAATATTTAAATTAAAAACTTATATAGTCTCTTCATAAATCTACACAAAATTATGATACCTTTACAAAATTAGCTCAAAATGCAAATAACAACAAAAATTCTCTAAATACAAACATAACACGTAATTTCCTTACATCTTTCGCATCAAAATGAAAAAATAAAAATTAGGACGGTTTTGTATTTCTTTTACAATACATTAGTTTGACAAAACATTGTAATAGTTTTACATAATAGTAGTGGGCAGTGGTCTAGCCTCTGTAATCAGTTAAGTTACCATAATTTACATCCTCCCATATGCTCTATCGGGCTGGGGCATGAGGGGCCCCTTGGGGCTGGGGATTCAACCTTTGGAACAAGTTTTACTTAAGAGTTGACGATTTTACAATAAATCAAATGAAAGCATATTTTATGTTTTGGCACTAGTATATGGGTTGATTTGACCTATGTATTATGTAAATCAATTTCATTAAAATGGCTCGAAATCAAATCCAATATATTGGTACATATAATAATTTCATAAAAGATCGAGGGACAATTACACTAAAATTTGTGGACTTGATATTTAATTTCATTTGCAATTAAATAACCTAACAAGCATTTTCAATTGATTTTTGTTGGTTGAATGATCTTAATGTTTAGTAAAATACTAACATTTACTTTAGCAAAAAGGAAAAAAATAAAAATTAAGGCGGTTTCGGGTCCAACCGCCTAAGAACCGTTTAGTTGGACCCGGAACCGGTTAGCATTGGAAGAACCGGAACCGGAACCGACGGGGCGGTTCCAGGGCAGTTCCGGGTCCAACTCGGAACCATTGCCATCCCTAGCCCACAGGTAAACTTCAGGTATTTTTGGGTATAGAGGGTATTTTCACAGGGTAAAATTCGGTTAAATTTTGAGAAATGTTCGGGTAAAATACCCACGGGTAAAAATTAGACCCGGACCTGAACTACCTAGTATCATCGGGTCCAAGTCTCAGTCATTACAGGTCAGTAAGTTTTCTATTGAACAGGTTCCGGTCTAAACAATCCCCACCCATTTGTAATAACCATATACATGAGCAAGCGCTCTTTGAACACATCAACATGCAACGGGTAAGTCAATTTCGATCATTAGAAAATTTTGTGATTATTTAACAAATATCGACACTTATCACCGAACACACACACACACACACACATGTACAATCAATAACTTGGTTAAGAAATAAGAATGAAATATTGTCATATAACTATAAATAAGATGTGAGTTTCATCTCTCACTTGGGCAATAAGAAAGCTCTGAACATGCACATATTGACACCAAATTGCATCCAAAAGATTCACACACCTAATACAAACTGGATTTATCGACTCATAATTCAACCTATTCATGAGTATCTTTATGATCATCCTCGTCCCCTAAATTTTGAGCCACTTCTACGTTTTTCAGCCCTTCGGCCCCATTGGCTTCGTCTGAAACATCCTGCAACTATAAAAATTCCCACAATGAATAACCAAAGAACACCAATATACATATACATATATTATATATATATATATATATGTACAAACATAAAAAGCATTAGATACAGACCCCTAAGTTTCTTAAGCTTGCTGTAACATCTTCCTGTTGCTGCTGAATAGTGGTTTTTAGTACCTGAAATTCCTTTTACCATTCGAAACGACCATATATAAGCAAATTTAAACTCTAAGTAGAAAGATGATAAGAAATTAAGGTAAGGCTACTAACTGATCGAAGTTGATCCACTTCAGTGTTCAGCGATTTCTTGAGTTCTGAAAGCTCCTGGAGAAGGCAAAAGAGTAATTAGAACCCTCAAATCCCGAGTAAATATCTTATCAAGAGCATTGAATAAAGTAAGATTTTGATCTTAGAAACAAAATACACGAGCATTGACCACGTTAAGACAACATATATTTAGTATAGCCGGAAAAATATTGATTGATAATGCGTATAGTTGGTTGGTTCTCATCATTTTGTGTTATGTAAGATCTTCAACAAGGTTAAAGCACTTCAAATTTCGATTGCATTGTATTTACATACTCGAAATATATCCTTATACCTGAGAAATTTGATGAAAACACATTCAGTTTCAATTCCAAGGCTTTAAGTACCTCGTATCGAACATGAATATTCCAAATTCTCCAGAAATAGCTAGTTAATTTTGCATCTTTAAAGCTAAACTTCATTAGAACACAAACTGCTAATAAAAGTCGGCATGCCCAAGAAAAAAGTAGAAATTCGGTCCTTACATCACGATAAACCGTGACTTGAGTGTCCATCTTCATTCTCCAATTCTGCAGATCCTGATTATTTGGGAAAAAAAACAAAAGGAAAAATTTTAGAACCCGAAAACTAAATAATGACATTTTCTTTCTAGAATTGACATTAGAGAAAGCTGAAAAGTTCATCAAGCAAAAGTGCCAACAATAGTGAGAAATGGAAGAAAAGCTTAAGTACGAGGCTTTGGTAGAAAAATAGCTTAACCATTATCACTTTTGTAAAATGTCGAACTTAAGCCTCCTCAATGAAACACGGAGGTAAATGTTTTTTTTTTTTGGAACTAAGCATGTGTATTTCATTAAACTCAACCACTATATCTACTCCGAGGCATACTTGGGGATTTATACAATTTCAAATCTGCATTTAACTAAATTTTAAGATCTTCTCCAATATCACAGTGAGGTAAATGTTGTTGAGGATCAAAATTCAAAAAACAACTTTGAATAAAAAAAAAACAGAAACAGGTAATCCACCGCTATGTCTGCTTCGAGATTCTGGCTTCTAGATGCTTGGATTGATGAGTTTGGAATTAAGGAATGGATTTGTATTTGGAAGTCATTTGAAATTCATTGCATCTTCAAATCATCCAAAAAGCTCAATTTATTCGTTGCTAAATTTAAAATCCAAGACTTTCAAACTTTCAACATAAAAACATCCTTAGCAACTGCGAAACAACCTATATGGATGTATCTACTTCCACATTCTGGTTGCTTTTCAAATCCTTCAACCCAACCACAAGATTATGGAACAAGAAACAACATATGTGGCTATATCTACCTCCACATTATGGTTGCTTATAAATCCTTCAATCCAAACACAAAATTGCGAAACAAACTTTATCTAATCCTGGTTCTGTACTTGCATTTCAAATCCTTCAATCCAAACACAATACCATGAAACAACCCCGTATAATTTTAGAGACCCCAAAGCAGAAACCGTTTACTAAAGCTCTAGTTTTGCTTATTTTCCAGCAAAAAAAAAAAACACTTTTTTTACTGCCCATGTTTCCCATCTTTAGTGATTGTTACTTTAAGTAATAAAACAATCAGTGAAATACTCAGAAACTACACATAAGCTAACATGTATCTTTCTTCAACATCATCTTCCGAAACTTCAACCCATTCAATGACTATTCAACTTTGACATTTTAACAAACACAATCAAAGCAAATGTGTAACAAAAATACCTGTTTCAAATTCTGTAGTCTACTAAAAAGCTCCTGCCTTGATTCAGTCAATTCCTGTAAATCCCATTTTTTACCCATAAGCATAAACTATAACATAACTTTAAGCAGCATTTTAGACTGATAAAAAATGTAAAATTCAAATTTAAGCTCACCGCAAGCTTGGGGTGAATGGGTGTCACATTCTCATTCTTCTGCAAAAAGAAATAAATACAAATAAATTGAAATTGGACAATTAAAGAGGGGGTGGGTTTGAAGTGCTTACCACAGAGAGAGGATCAATGTTTGAATCGGAATTTTCCATCGGATTTGGATCTGTAATCTGAAGATGTTTTTGGGATAATTTTTATGGTTTTATGTGAGGTTTAATTGAATCTTTATAATATAATAATGTTTGAAATTATTGAGATTCAAAAATTAAGTGAAGTGTGAGGACTGTGGATTGAGATGTGTTTGGGCGGGCAACATATACTCTTTTGCAATAATTGCAGAGGTGTTCACGAGTCTGAGTTCGAACTCGAACGGAATAAATCGGAGAAAAATGAACTCGAGCCTAAATTAAATCTAGTTCGAGCTAAAAAATATTTTTTTACTAATATATATTATTAATTTTACATTTATTAATATATAATTAACTATATCATAATTAATATTAAAAATATCATTATTTATACATACATATATATTATTATGACACATTATATTGCATTTACATATATATAAATAAATAAATTTTATACTTTATATATATATTAATAAAAAATATTTTTTTATTCTAACTCACAAGCTGATTATTTTGGTCTCGATTAGTACAATTAAACTAATTTTGTTCGGCTCAATTAAATCTCGTTTGATCTTGAATTGATTAATAATTAAGTCGATGTCAAATATAATTTTCGAAGCTACATTATAATTTAAACAAAATTGAACAATTAGGGTCTGTTTGGATGACTGTTTTTAAAGTGTGTTTTTGTTTTTGCGAAACAAAAACTTTAAAAAAAGCGTTTGGTTGGGCTTTGTTCTCACTTTATGTTTTTGAAGAATAAAACTCCAAAATCTTCTATTTTGCAAAATAGGTTTTACCTGTTTTTAAGTTTTTTCACTCCAAACTAGAAAAACACAGCGCTTAAGCCCTCATTAAAAACTAATATATTTTCTCTCTACTCATTTCGCTCATCCTTTTATCAAAACACATAGAGAGAGAAAGAGAAGATAAACAAAATTTTCCAGAATAGTCACCCAAACATGATTTCAACATTTTTTATAATGTAAAATTGTTTTGATAAAACTGTTCTACAAAATTATTTTGCAAAACATAAAAAATAAGAGAATATTTATTGGTTATATTTCAATATGCATCACATTTTTTCTTGGGTCAATCAGATCTACAACTTTGTCAAACTAAATACCAAAGTCTAAACAAATGCTATTTTTTGAAAAATTCTAACACACCTAATTTGGTCATAATACCAAGTCTAAATCAGTATTTACCTCTTTTTTATACTTTTATTGAAATTATTTACATTGTCAAGTGTAATTAGGATTGTAAATTGATTCGACTCAAAACTGAATTGAAATTTAGATTAATCTAAATTGTGGTTCTCCAAACTTGAAAATCGAAAAATCAAACCGAACTTTGGTTAATAACCAACCCTTTCGATTCGGTTTCAATTAACTGAACTATGAAAAGAAATGCTTGAACCAATTTGATTTTTATTGTTTTTTTTTTCCTATTTTTTGTATTTAAGGTATAGAACAATAATAATCATTAATAAATATTTTGGTTCGATGAATTTTTATTATTTTTTCCCCTAGTTTTTGTATGTAATATATAAAAAAAAATAATAATCGCTAATAAATATTTTGGTTCGGTGCACCGAATTCAAAAATCGAATTGATAAATCAAAAAGTAAAAAAAAAAAATGAAAACCTAACTTCGATTAATTTTGAAAACGCTACATGTAGTTATAATCCATCTTACAAGAGTCGATGATGTAATAATTCGCCAAACTCAATTTTGGTTGATCATTTGTCACGTTAATTATATTTATTTGATCCATTAAACTCGAGTTAGAATTTTCTTAAAAACCCATCTAAGTAACAACACTTATTTTTCTCTGATTATTTCCACATTTCTTAATTCAATTAAAAGATTTAGGAATTTTTTGGTCACCTTAATTGCGTAGCAAAGGAAATAACACGTTATCCAAAAATAAGAAATTGTATTCGACTCGGCTTGGAATGTTCAGAAGACTTGAAATTATTTTACTTTTCAAACTTGTTAGTCTCCACAATTTAATTATTGATTTGATTTAATAAACACTTTTAAATTAAACTTAATTTTTAATTAGAGCATAATTTAAAAAGCAAATTAATGAAATGCCAGATCCCTTAACTTCTAAACCCTTGAAGAAAAAAATTAAAAAATTGTGTAACCATTTTCCGTAGCCTATTTCCAAATTAATCTAATTACAAGTTAATTAATTTTCTAACTAAAAAACCAAAAAAATGTTAAAAAATCAAAATACCCAGATCATAATAGCTAGTCAACTATGTATAATATATATCTATTATCTATTATATATATATGTGTGTGTAATTAATTAATTTTTCTTAAAAACGAAACAATAAAATTAAAAAAAAAATCAAGATACCCCTAACATAATACTTAGTCAACTATGTATAATATTATATTTATTATCTATCATATATATATATATGCGTGTGTATATTACTAAGTCTTACTTTGACTATAGTCTTCAAAAAAAACAATTTAAATAGACAAAATAAACAATAAAAAGAAGAGCATTAAACCCTTCTTTCATGCTCAAAATAAACTCATCTACCATGGATCAAAAATCATTCATATACAGCTTCGTGGCACGTGGCACATCCCTATTGGCCGAGCACACGCCGTGTACCGGGGATTTCCGAGCAGTCGCCGGTCAGTTCTTGCGCAAGTTGCCTTCTTCAAACAATAAGTTCACTTACAATTTAGATCACCACATCTATAACTTCTTAGTTGAAGATGGCTATGGTAATTGATCACTTTTATCATTGTTTGTTAATGTTTTTTTTTTTTTTTTTTTGAATTCTCGTGAAAAATAAACTAAATTACTCGATATGTTATAGTTATACATTTGGGTTCGCTTAATATAACTAATAGGTCATAACATATATATATTTTTTGTTCTATATAATTTAAAAGCTCGACCCACTAGAAAAAAAAATTGTAAAATATGAGTCGGTTTATCTGAGTTTGGCTCGATTAAGCTTTGTTCGAGTTCACAACATTTTTTTTTCAATGTGATATAAGAGCTTGACTTAAGAGCTTGGCTCCACTAGAGAAAAGTTGTAAAATATGAGTCGATTTATTCGAGTTCAATTCAATTAAAGCTTGTGATTTCAGCAACTACCAAATTAAGGTCAAAGAATTTTTTTTGAATTTTGACGGTTCATTTAGTATAACTAATAGGTCATAACATATTTTTCTTCAATATAATTTTAAAGTTCGACCCCATTAGAGAAATGCTGTAAAACATGAGTCGGTTTATTTAAGTTCGACTCAATTAAAGCTTGTTCGTGGTTGACATTGGGTGAGCCAGCATCTAAATTTTTACATAAAATTTTTATGAAACTTCTTAATGATGTCAAATTTGAATTTCAAAGCTTTTCTTGACTCCAAGCTTGCTAAATCATGTAGTTTATTGCGTCGTCGCCAAAGAATCAGTCGAAAAGCAAATCTCGTTCGCGTTTTTGGATCGTATTAAAGACGATTTCAAGAAACGATATGGCGGAGGTAAAGCGGATACAGCGGTCGCCACAAGCCTCGACAAAGAATTCGGGTAAGCTTAGTGAAAATCAAACAACAACCCTTGAATGAGACCTTAATTACGATATCTCGTGTTTGAAAAATTACCATAACGTCCCTTATGAATAGCAACCGATTACAATTCATCCCGTGATTTTCAAGATTTGGGGTCGATTAAAATCTGGCTAAACAAAATAGTTCAAAATACCCTAATATAGAGCAAAATTCACTAAAATACCTAAAAATCATCATGACCCGCATCGTAAATAGCAGGTCGGGTCGACCTGACGGCTCGAATAATCTAGACCAGACATCAAGGGACAAGACCATTTATTCTTCGACTTTTTGTCAGGCAGTATTCTCAAATTTGCCTAGTAATTCTTTAGGTTTTGGGTAGCCTCGTACTAGAAGCTATTATCGATTTACAATTATTGATCACATTAGAACTACGAATTGACTTGATCCTAGGTAACTAGGTACTTAAACAACTTGATTAGATTAAGTGCAGTCATAATCCATCTGGACTGGGTTTGACCTCTTAGGTTGTTGGCTTAGTCTGAATTGTCTAGTCCAAATTAACCTCTTAGGGTGTTTTGGTAATTTACAAAACTTCGAGGGTCTAGTTGTTCATGTAACTATCAATTTTTTTGGTTTATGTATTCGAGTTGTGGAATATATTCCTAAACGTTAACAAAATACGTAAAAATCGCAGGCCGTTAATGAAGGAGCATATGCAATATACAATTGATCATGCTGATGAGATTGAGAAACTAATGAAAGTTAAGGCTCAAGTTTCAGAAGTTAAAAATGTTATGCTTGAGAATATAGACAAGGTATGTGAAATGCAGTTATTTATCGAGTAACTTGATTTTTTTGTCACATATTTTATCAGTTATTTGAACTATAAACTAACAATCCTGAATCGAATATCGAGTAGTTTTTTTGCCTATTTTTCGACCCAAATTCTCATTATTTCTATTATTTTACGACTTATTATATTTCTTGAATACATTTTCTAGACGATTGAGAGAGGAGTAAACTTAACAATTTTAGAAGACAAAGCTGATGATCTGCGCGATTCCGTAAGCTAAATTTAGACGTCTTTTGCAATATATCCGAAAAATCAAATTTATATACTCTTTTAAATACATAATTTTTTTTTATTTAGGCCCACGAGTTCAAGAAAAAGGGTACACAAATTCGAAGAAAAATGTGGTACCAAAATATGAAGATAAAGTTGGTTGTGCTAGGAATAATCATCCTCTTGATACTCATTATCTGGCTATCTGTTTGTCGGGGTTTTAACTGCGCCAACTAGAATTTCTCGGGTTTTTTTTGTTTGATCGATACTGATTCGTTCTAATATACATGAATGATTATGTTTATGCTGTATAGATGTTATGTAAAATAGACAATTTTTTTTTACTTAGAGATATAATAGGAGGTTTTTGTACTATGTTATGCTTCAGTTTCTGTTTACTAGTACTTGATTGGAATATATGTAATTTAAATACGAGTTTATATTACTTATCGATTTAGCACTAAAGAAGATCAAAATAGTTAGATTTATACATAGGATAATTATCAGATCACACTGATATATATATATATATATATATATATAACTATATAAGTATACATCTGTTGAGTTGATTTAGAGTTGTGGGATTAATTTCCTATTGTAAAACATGGGAAATTGTTGCCAACAAATGCGCATCTGGTGTAGTGGTATCATAGTACCCTCCCACGGTACTGACCGGGGTTCGATTCCCCGGATGCTCATCAATATTTAATTTTTTTGAATTCCATTAAATTTGATATTTAATTTACAGAATTTATATCTATTTTATCTAATTTATGCATTTTTCAAACAAATGAACTATGCACAAGCTGTCAATTATAATTAAAAAATTTATAACAAAATGAAAATTGTGGAATATCACCATGAAATACAATTATCAATTGACACATATTTATAAATTAATTATATCTTCTTATGTAATATAGCACTTTGTGACTATTTTTTTGATATTTGAATTGATGACTTTGTTTATTTTTAAATTTTATTTTCAACTATTTGGATTTTATAATATATCAAATTCTCATTTAAATTCATATTTTTTAAACAATACCTATTCAATTTCTTACATAAATATTTTCTAATCATATACTCATTTTGCACATTCACTATCAATAATCATTCTTTATTTTTTCTTTCATACTTTACAAAATTTTAATTTATATTTTATAACTTTCACCCACATAATCATTATATACAAAAGTAACACAATCATTGTACATATTATTCATCAACATATTATTGATTCACATATTTTTACAATTTTCAAATTATTATTAAAAAAATAAAAAATAAACACCTATTAATCTCAAACATCTTTTAGTAGTATGCAGTTCTCGAATTTTTTTTAAATTTTTAACAAAATTATAAACAAAGATAAGCAATGTGTTTAATAAAAATATTTATTAAGAAATATATTTAAATATCAACTCAAACAAATTTCTCTAATAAAAACATATCACAACAAATAATCATTACATATTTTCTTTTAAGAAAAATACATACAATCACATTCTTATCCTTAAAAACATTATTTTCTCGCTTTTATAATGAAATAAATTCTAAGACATGTCAACCAACTGAGGCCTTCGTTTTTCTTTCCGTTCATGTCCTAACTCCTAACTACTATCTTAAATAATTCATAAACCTAAATACAATTAATTAAAATTTGAGTTTGAATTTGTTTGATTATTACTCAAGCCGAACTCAAACAAACTTTCGTCAAGCTGAACTCAAGTATTTTTATGTATATATTTTATTACTAAACAAAGCGAGTTCAAACCGAGCTTCTAAATATTTTATGTATATATTTTGTTTTATTTTTTTACTGATCAAAGCAAGTTCAAACCGAGCTTCGACGTTTATTCACTTAGATACTATATATATGTATGATGCATCTTGCTTTCAACGGCAAAAAAAAAGTAATCCAACAATTAGAGATTCTTTTGAGAAATTAATATAAATAAAAGACGCTTTCTACACTCACATAGAATGACTCTGTGATTTAGCCAACTATGCATGAACAAGAATATAATTTTTAAAACTATTTCTCATATAAAAAAAAATTGAAATGCGGATGAAAAACAGAATGTTCATTTGACTCATTTTTATCTCCCTATATCCAGAGAATATTTGCAATTTTCATTCTTTTCCAATCCAAAAAACAAAAAGTAACACAAACAATGATGTGCACTATCAAAAGATAATGGGAATAAAGCATATACACATCAAAATGCTCATCCATCCATCTATTATCATGAATGAAAATAAAAGCAACACTTTTGCAAACACAAGAATCATATAAATCCAAATCACTGATCTCAATAGCCAATAGGTCAAAACCGGAACTTAAATAACGATCCAAAATAGAAGTCGAAAAACAAAACACGATTTCGCAAAAGTACTAATATCATCATACGAAAACCAACATAAAATATTTAATAAAGCTACAGGAAACACCGCCCTTGATTTCGCTCAGCACTTGATTTCCTTAAGACCATGAGCAAAGTACAAGAATGTAGGATCAGCAGAACCATCCTTGTAGTAAGCAAACACTAGAGTGCTGTCATCATGCATGCTCTCTCCCACAAAGCTACAATAACACACATTCGTCATTCTTTCTACTATATAACAGTGACATGTTTGAGAACGCTTAGGGTGTGTTTGGATTGAGTGATTTGGATTTGGGGGAGGGGTTTGGGGAAGGATTTGAAATGACGCCTAAAATTGAGTCATTTGAAATCCATCGTAGTTATGGAGAAAATAGCTCAAAGTTAATGTCGACTGATTTGAAATCCATTATAACTTGGATACATCCAAACGAACTTCATGGATTTGTTGACAGATTTGAAATCCATAGATTTCAAATCCTTCAATCCAAACGCACCCTTAGGTAATTCTGAAGCTTTGTTTGGCGGAATCATCTTGATAAGGCAAGAAAAATGACGGGCAAAAGAAAATAAAATCGGATCAATTGGTTGTCTCAGGAAAAAAATGAGTAAAAGCAGGGTGATTGTGGGATTGCAGCTTCAGGGATATGAACAAATAAATCTTTCTTCATGTTCTTGTCTAGTTTCGATCAATTTTACTAGGAGAACGGGTTTTTCCTAATTATATGATATTTTACCTCATCAAGTTCGTTTTCTTAATTTTGCTCACAAACAAACTACAATTGTTTCCCTTAACTTTCTCTTTAATTATAATCACAAAAGAATATATACCAAAAAGTGTGCAAAGATGTGAGTGGAAGAAAACAAGGGACACATATAATTAAGTGTTGAATTTCTTACAATTGGAGGTCTTTAATCTTCCCAAGCAAATACTTTGTTGCCCCTTCAATAGTCTTCTTAAAATGCTCTTGCTTTTCCTTATCATCTTCAAGCTTAGCTGTTAACAGCTTGATGTACTTCTTGATGTACGCAACAAATTGCTTCTTGTCGAAAGGAGGTTGTTCCTGCAACAAAAAACTGCTATTAGCCCGACATTTTTAAAAACTATTAGGGTGTGTTTGGATTGAAGGATTTGAAATCTATGGATTTCAAATTCATCGACAAATCCATTTAAGTTCGTTTGGATGACGATGGATTTCAAATCCCTTAGCATTCATTTTAAGCTATTTTCTCTCAAATGACTCCATTTTAGGTGTCATTTCAAATCCCTCCTCCAAATCCCCTCCCCAAATCCAAATCCAAATTCAAACACACCCTTATATGACTTAAATAACACATATATGTAATTGTATGTGAAAAACTAACCTGTAGCCTGAAAGTGTCAACAATGTCAACAACTTTAACAGCTTGGTCATCAACGCCTTCATCGTCTTCACCTTCAGCAGAAGGGTTGGCGCCAATGTCTACATCAACCGCTCCCTGAACTACCCACTTTCCATCAACTTCCCAAAGTGCTCCATTCTCAATTTCCCTGTAGGGGAACGAGTCCGAGAGAAGTTCATCACCTGAAATCAATATATTAGTACCTTTACAATAATAGAGATTTATGCAAATTATGTAGAGATTTATGCAAATTATAAAAAAATTATAATGTATGACAAATTTTTACAAACAACAAGCAGGAGAAGAATAGTTAAATAATGGCAAGACCACATAAGCATCAAATAAACTCTGAACAGAATTACTATAAATATTTGAATTGTTTCTTTTCAAAAACAAGAAGTTTCTACAAATAGCAGGTATATAACTAAACAAAATCGATCACGATCAAATCTTGGACACATCCCATGTAGAAAAAATCATAACCTTCAGTAAGAAACTAAAAAGTGTACTATAATACATAAACATACATATACTTATAAGAAAACAAGTAAAAGAAATCCTTCACAAAGAATAATAAAGCAACCTAAGATTAAGCCATCAGAATATTGAAACAAATAATTTAATCTTTATAGCCTGATATGTGTTACCAATAATAGCAAAAATTGATCTTTTTCTAGCAAAAGCCTATTACATAGATCTGCAACAGATACCAGCAAAAAAAGCACAATTTTTCTACACCAACAATTATAAAGCAAAAGCAAAAGCAAATCGCAGTTCCTAATAAACTAACAACAAGATTAGACAAAAACTAAAATAAAACAGAAGAATTTTTCACACAACACAGAAATCCACAGAAACTAGATCTATTCATAACCAACACCAGGCAGAATTAAACAAAAACCTAGAAATCATCAAAAAATTCTGAATTAAGAAAAAAATTACCTGTAAGAAGATCTTGATAGACCAACATGATTTCAGAATTTTGAGCTCCCAATTGAATCCAAAGAGAGAGAGAGAGAGAGAGGGTTAATATGCGGTGAGAAAATAAGTATATATAGCGAGAGGGTTTTTTAATTGGACAAGAATTCGCCTTTATTTACAACTACATGCCACTGTCCTGCTCAACTACAATTTTGCCCTTTTCTTACTTGGGCTCAATAATTATGGACTTTTCTAAATTGGGCCTTAATGGGCTTGTTTTTTTAATATAATTCCATTGGTCAAAGCCCATTTATGTCTAATTGAAAATAAATTTAAAATCAAAGGATGACTAGAATGGGTTTGGGCCTAGATATATCGGTATGGCCCAATCAAAAAGTATCACACTCAAAAATAATTTTAACGGGGTAATTTTTTTAGTAAATCGAGTTTAATGATCAGTTTATTGTAGTATATTGAATGTGTAATAGAGAATTGTTTTACCAAAACACTCTCTTATCCGATCATTAATATATAACAGATCGATTCTATTTAACTCAATCTGTTATAAATTTTGAATTTTAATATTCATTGACAGTAAAGCCACAAAAATAATATTCAATAGATTATCAGCATGTACACATTACTAAGTGACAATAATTTTTTAGATGACAACATTAATTTTACTAGCCTTTTGTGTAGTTAATAAGTATAAAGAAAAATAATATAAAAAATCTTTATAGTTCTTTTGGAATGGAACTATATTTAAATAGTGAAATATGTGTTAAGGTTGATGAAAATTGTTTTACACATATAGTTAATCAATTCACAAATTTTCAATATTATTTTATATGTTTCATCTACTTAAAAAGAATGAGATTTTGAATGCTATTTGACCCTAATAAAATCTTATTCTCAATATTTTCTTTATTAAGTTTCGTCATTGAAATCTAAGCGTGCGATTGTGTTGAATTTTGACGAACTTCATAATAAAATTACAATAAAATTTAATTACAATTTATGAGATCTTAAGCAATAAAATTTCCTTTGTTGAATTCATTATAGTTAATGATTTGGACCAAAATGAATTATTCACTTTAAATTATGGACTAACCATTTGTTCTATATGTATACTTATTGTTGGTTCATTTTTTCAACCAATTTCTTAACCATTATTTTTTCAAAGCTAGTAAAAAGCAACAAAAAGTAAGAAGCAAAAACTAAACACCTCAATGAATTACATAGGTTTAATAGATTAGTATTAATCATGGTGTTTAATTAATAAGGAAGGTTGAATTTTTTTTTGACTTATATCATGTTAAAAGGAAAGTAAATTGATGAAAATATAAAATGTCAAATTTAATATTAGATTTTGAGAAAAAAGAGATACTCTCTATTGCTTTCAAATCATTCGAAAAAATGTACCCGACATTCTCACATTTGGTGAATATTACACTGAAACTTTTATGACCCGATTCGATAGAATCGAGGGGAATATTATGTAAATTAATATTTTATTGGAAATTCCTTGATAGTTTGATATAAATATACTTTGTCTCATAAATTTTATGAAATTTGCACTTAACCACCTATCTTTCGCATTTACTATCAATCCTTATTTTGGTTTAATAAAATTATTATTTTTCATGAAAATACTACTATGTATTAATTCTTGATTTATATATTGAAATTTCAGTCGATTAAGCTATCTTAAAATTCTAAAGTATTTTTGTAGTTATATTTTTTTAGTTCATGTAGGTTAAATTGACTATGACATAAATGTATGATAATCATGTAACTAATGATAATAAAACAATTATTTTAAAGTCCATATATTGTAGGAAATGGATGCCGCATGTTAAAATACAACGTTCCATTTATTCAAAAAAAGAATTTACTAATAATAATTATTTTTTTTGGTAACACTAATAATAATATATGATAGAGCGTTAAGTGCACAAATTTTTTAAAAGTGCATATTTTTGTCAAAATTAACTTGTAAACTCATAAAAAATAATTGTTTTGTCTATATATTTAAGAAGAGGTTTGACTTGGGCAGTTTTTTTTTTTGGAACAAACACAAATCCTATGATCATGTAATGAATATCTCATTACAAACAAATAATATTATACACATAATAAGAAATATATTTATACAATTTCTATGTTATGTGAAACATGTAGACTAATTGGTCAACTCAAGGAGGGATAATACATGAATAATTAGAACTAGCCCATTTGTTTACACACTAATTTTGTGGATTTTTTCACTCATAAGTGGTAACGCGTATGAAAACTAAAATCGAGCGTTACAAAAGAAACGAGCGTGTAAAAATTAACACTTTTTAAAAAATATAAAAAAATGTAATAATATTATAAAGAACCACTCCCAATGACCCTCACTCAAAATATAAAATACGCACCTCTATCTTTTATCTGCACGCGCAGTTTATTTGTACTGAATTCTCTTAAACAGCATTACAGACTTGCATACTATCTGATTCTCTTTCATTTTCATCTTCTTCTCAGTCTCGTAATTAACTCATGTCTAATCCTCTTGTCCATTTTTTCAAAAATATAATCCTTATATATATTTTTTTTCATTTTTTGAATCATATTACCAATAATTATTACATTTTTTTTGTCTATAGGCACATCATGTTGCAAAACAATTCTTGGGCACAGGGTGAAAGCTCTTCTACAATTGCTTCATACCTTATGGTGATGCATGAAATTCATGTCTTGTTAGTAGATCATGATATAGAAGGTCTTATGAACACAGCCAATCTATTACAAATGTGCCAATATAAAGGTAAAGACAAATTTAATTTTTTTTTATTTGCAAGATGAAGATTAAATTATAACTCAGTTTTTTTAATGTGGGTTTTATAAATATGTTTGATATGAAGTTTAAATATAAAGTTTACATAATTCAAGATTAATGGGTGATTTTTTTTGGATTTTCAAATATAAATTAAAGTATATAGGGTCTGTTTGGATGACTGTTTTTAAAGTGTATTTTTGTTTTTGCAAAACAAAAACATGAAAAAGGCGTTTGGTTGGGCTTGTTCCCACTTTCTGTTTTTAAAGAATGAAACTCCAAAATCTGCTATTTTGCAAAACAGGTTTTATGTGTTTTTAAGTTTACAAAACACTTTTACACTCCAAACTAAAAAAACACGGCATTTAAAGAATATCTTTTCTCACTCATCATTTCACTCCTCCTCTCATCAAAACACTCATCCTTGCAAAGTGTTCCCGATTTTTTTTTTCTTCCAAAATAGTCAACCAAATAGGATTTCAACATTATTTATACTGCAAAATTGTTTTGATAAAACTGTTCTACAAAACTATTTTACAAAACATCAAAAACAAAAACAATCCAAACAGACCCATAACTTCTATGTGATTTTAGATATTTATTTTCTTTTGATTTTGGGGGTGAATGTTTTTGTTTTCTTTAGATGAAAATCTAAATATTTCAACCTCAATATTGTTCACTCTTTTTTTGTATAGCTGTCTTTCAAATATTTTATGATTTTATTTTATTTTTTGAACAACAATTGCTTTTTTATTAAATTAATGTCTTTATATGCTAGAAAGGGGAATACGAAATCATTATTAATAAGTTTGTGTTTAATGATTATTTTGCTATTAGGGGATTTTTATTTTAAATGAATTTGGCGCGGAAATATTACATACACTGATAACTGATCCAGTTTAACGTTATTAATCGATTTTGTAACTCTATCCAAATTTGCGCGAAATTACAAATATGAATTGATTTAGGTTATCGTTATATAAAAGAGTTAAAGATGATATAAGACGTATTGTAATCAAATTTTTCCTTATACATATGGATTTCGATGTCGGGAATTTATCAAAAAAATAAATCCCTCATGATTAATTATGTACTAAGGGATTTATTTGTTCTGAAATTAATTTTCTTTGATTAATTTATGAAGAATATATTGAATCTTTCTTGCTCTCCAATCATTTACAAATACAAAATAGACGCATACATTGTGCGCATATTGCATACATCGATTAGTATGACACACAAATATATATAATGTGGGGGAAAGTAATATTTTTTATGAACTTAAAAATTCTACCAACAATTTTACTAAAGATATATATATATATATATATATATATATATATATATTATATATACTCATAACATATTGATACAAACAACAATTAACACATACATTCTACATACAGTAGAAACTCGATAAATTAATACTCGATTATTTAATAAACTCTCTAAGATAATATTTTTAGCCGGTCCCGACTCGGGGATAGGGTGCTAAATTAATAATTCGCTAAAATTATAAGATAATACATTTTTGATAATTTCTATAGACCCCATATAAAATATAAATTAATAATTTCTTATATACTACATATTACATGAATGATTTATGAAGATTTCTTGAAAATGACTCAATTGTCTTTTATTTTTTATTGAAATCAATTTCATCTTGAACCTCGTCTCTAATTTTCCTTACATTGAAAGAAATTCTGGTGTTATTTTCTCATAGCTCAACAAGAAATTATTCAATGTGAGACTTGAATTATCCTTGTGCTTGCATAATGCTCTTCCAATCTCGTCGGTCATTGTTGTTTCTTTCACACCTTTGAAATCGGAAGCCATGTTATATGTATGATTTGTTTGTGTAAGCATATTTTGATCTTGTATTTATATAGAAAATATTTTTTAATGTCTATAAACTCATACATTGAACACAATAAGCATAATAAGGTGAGAGTTCTTTCAAATTGGGCTTTCATTTGATATACGTACATGTTGTACAATAATTAAGTGGAAGTTTGTAAATTGAGTATTTCATTATAAATTAATAAAATATTAATTAATATATAAATTAATAATTATTAATTTATCGATTAATTAATAAATTTTTGTGGTCCCATGAGTATTAATTTATAGAGTTTATACTGTATATATGCATATCTAAACAAATTGCATTTAGTTTCCTTTAGACTTATTAAAAATATTACCCTGCATCCCTCTTCACATTAAACAAAATACTATATATGTTTATATAAGTGGAGATTTTTTGACTTAGCCAATTAGGGAATAATTTTATTATTGTGACTAATAAAAAATAAATAAGCAATATATACTTAATGAATATCCACATGATTGCTTTATTTTTCTTATAAAATTAAATACAATCTTCTATTGATGTTTCCTTCCATCCTTGTCTTCAATAAAATACAAAATAATTTATAGTTTACAGTTCATTTAAATTGCTTGGAAATTCATATATTCAATCTCTCCTTTTTCCCATTATTTATCAATAATTTGTTATGCATTCAAATTTGATTTTTTTTTTTTACTAAAACATATATATCTAAGATCTTATCATTCTTGCTCATGCAATTTCTTATAAAAAAAAAGGAACAAAAGTAAGAATAAGAACAATAAAACTTATTAAAAACAAATCATTTTGCCCAAAAATACTAAAAGTACTTGTTCTTCTGTTATAATCATTTTTTAAATATTATGAAATTTTCCCTCAATTATTCCCGGTGGCATTCATTCAATTCATTCAATGCATAATGTTTTATTCAAATTCCAATTGAAGTAGGATTACAATTTACAATATAGAGTTGTTAAAAGCATTACATTTATGTTAACTATTTATATAAGTATAATAATGAAAAAAGTATAAAAAGCTGATTTAACAAAATATTTCCTAATTCCCATCAATCTCTATCGATTTTTAATTTATTCATTCATTTATTTTTCTGAAATTGTTGAACATAATATGCGCTAATTATATTTTATATGTATCATTAACATTTAAATTTTTTTTCATATACCTAGACTTATTCTTTTTTTTTTTTTTACTTTTTTTACGTATTTCTCAGTAACTCTTGTTGAACTCGCTTCGAATGCGATATCAATGCTCTCAAGGGGAAAGTCGAAATTCGATATCATTATGGCAAACATCCATTCACCAGACCTCCATGGATTTAAACTTCTACAACTAGCTGTCAACATGGATTTGCCAATAATTTGTAAGTTATAAATATTTTCTATTTCATTTTAAATTTAACCTTGATCTTAAAACATATATATATATATATATATATATATATATATATATATATATTGTTAACCTAATATTTATGTTCTCATGCAATGTAGTGATGTCTGTTGAAGCCAACTCATTTACATCGACTAGGGCTATCGAAAACGGGGCGTTTTTATACATACAAAAACCGGTGATGTTAGAGACGGTAAGGTGCCTATGGCAATATGTGTTCAAGAAGGAAAGAATGAGAGAAAGAGAGGGACTTATAGAAGGTAATAATAATGCACAAGGTATTGATTTTATGGATTTTGTTCCTAATTATGTGGATGAAAACCCTAATGACAACAATGGGGCAACAAATAATAACATGATTGTGATGGATAATAAGGGAAAATCTAAGAAAATTATAAGGGAAATAAATGATTTTGATGAAAATAATGAAGAATATGGATTTGGGGATCAAAGTTTGATGATCGATACTAATAAAAACAAGAGAAAGGTGTGTAGTAAATGGACTCCGGAACTTCATGACAAATTTATGGCTGCAGTTGAAGAACTTGGCGAAGGGAGTAAGTTTTTTTTTTTTTTTTTCAATTTAAAAATGATATTCGTTATTATTTTATCTTTCGTTATTATGTTAGTTCGGCGTTAATGATGCGATACTTTTGTTTTGGGAAAAATGTATTATCATTGAAATATTTTGGTATATCATCTATTAATTTTTATACTCGAGTATCCAACCATTATTAATGGTGATAAGTAAGTTATTAGGATAATTTAGAATATTTCGTCTGAAAAGTTTATTAGGTGCTTTATGTATGATTTATAAATTGTATACTAATGCGCACATATCATGCAATGTATATGTCGTATGGTGCAAACTATACTATATAATACACTGCAAAGCGCACATATAATCCATGTATACATAGTTGGTACATAATATACACCAAAGTATCCATCCGATGGTTGTATTTGTCACATTTATCAAATGCTGTGATTGACAAATGTTAGGGTTAAAAATGCATTTTACCCTATTTTTTTCAACAAATCTAGGAGACTTGAAAAGCCGATTAAAATCAAAAAGTAACATTAACTAAGATTCAACTTAATAACAGGGTGCTTTCCGAAGGAGATTTGGGAGATAATGAATGAGCCTGGTCTAACAAAATCGCAAGTTGCAAGCCATCTCCAGGTTCGTTTTTACTAATAATTTGCGCCACACATGCGCGCGCGCACACACAATGTGTATATCATAGTATATTTCATTATATGTTACTATTATTGAATCATTATATCTCTAAAACCCTAATCTCATGCTGGTTTATCTTTTCCCCTTAGAAATGTCGAAACGACAATCGACAATCCCAAGAGTCTCATATGGATATCCAATCTACATCTCCGGACACCAACATGCCACACCACAAGCCAAGAAAATACGGGTCAAAGCCACAACTAGGTAATCGTACCTCGTTGTACCAAGTCCAAGGCACCAGTAGCGAAGCCAGAGAAGGCTCCCAAGTCCATTATGGAACTCAAATACCAAACAATGGTGGACTTAATAACACCGAAAATGGCCTAATTGTGACAAATACGAGTTCTCATTATCAACATAATGGATTACCGGAGCCCTATAACCCGAGTAATGTCACCCTTCCGGAAGGTACAAACCCTAATAATCTTTCCGATGACTTCTTTAACTTGCCGGAAGATGGAATCTTTGATTTAGGTATGGGCTTGTTTGACTCACAAATATGGGACGATTTACCATGATCAAGTAAGTATCCGATATTGAGATTCTTTTACTAGCTACTCGCACTTAATTTGACCTAAATTAGCTTATGTAACGAAATAAATATATATACTTAGATCGATATATATATATATATATATATTGTATCATTTTTTCGAAAATCTAAGAAAATAAGTACGCATATAATTTACCTGCATATTTTGTATTTCATTTTATATTATTCAAGTTTTAATTTGGACCATATGATTTTGTAGAACTCTACGATTTGACAGTGGATACCAATAGCCCAAGGAGCACAAGCATATCAAACAGTGGGAAGGATGACAAAGAGATTATAAACAATTAATAATACCAGACGAGTTATTGAATAATATTTTTTTAATAAAATGTATTGTATTTCTTATAAAAACATGCAACTATCATCTACCGATGCCAAATAATTATTTTTATAATTTCAATGAAGTCGATTTATATGAAAATCAATCTACCTTCTTAGATTATAAGAAATATAAGAAATAATTCACAGGCAATTAATATGTACAAATTATTATTTTCCAACGTGGGGAGTTGTCTGGAAATGGAGGTGGGTTGAATGTATTGGGACAAAAGTGGAAGAAAATTCGATTCAATATTGTATATTTATCATAATTCATGATTTTTAAATCTGATAATAAAATAAAATAATAAAAATATGTGCATATATATAAGTGTTAGTATATACTTTTGTATAAGATATTTTTTTTAATGATATTTTCTTATATTTATATTTCCATAGTTTAGTTAAGTTTATTATAATTGCCGAGATTTGTCACTCTCTCTATATATTTCATTCTTAATAATATTATCAACAAAATTTTATATTATTATTTAAAAATAATTATTGAATACGGGCTTTTCATATCTATTTAGAAAAATATGATGAGTACCATAATTCCTTTTCTTAATAAACATAAATATTTGTATGTTTAAATCTAATTCTGGACCTTTACTTTTTCATCAAGTAAGATTCATTGAATATTATAAGTCGGTCAAAATTTTCAATGATTTGATTACTAATTTTATAAGAGGAGTCTAAGTCAAGCCCAATTGACGAAAGTGTAAATTATGACCACATCATATATATTATGACATAATTATTTTTCAAAATATGTATCATCAAAAATATTATTTATATGAGTATTAAAAAATCACGTTGTCATAGTTTAAGAAATAATAAAATATGATTGAGCAATCGAATAAGATGAAGATTAAGAAATAAAATGATAGTTAAATATCATTAATAAGAAAAATAGATGCAGAAAAGTCTATTACATTGATAATTATTTTATCTTAAATTTCAAATTTCAATTTTTTTAATTAATATATAGTAACTATATTTATCAAAATTTAATAAAAAAGAAATATTATAATTTAAATGGACGTGTGGCACAATTAGTTCATTTTGGCCATCAAATATGTGTTCTTACTTGGATTGACTCAATTATTACATTTTATTATATATAGATTAGCTAAATAATAAAATTAAGATATTGTCGTAATTATCATTTGTTTCTTAAGATTGTTATAGATATTTATTAATTATATATCCTTCTATTTAGACATAACTTAAAATATATACTACTTTATATTATAAGAAGTATTTATTTTATGAAATTTGAAAATTAATAGTCATATATAAAAAAATTAAAAATTTGGTTGTAATAAAATAAAAGTCGAGTTCGAATCCAGTTTCAAACGAGCCAAATTATAATGATTCGAGTTAGCTTGCATTCCTTGTTTGGTTGTAGGAAGAATAAAAAGTACAAAATATCGACTTGTGACTAAAGGTGTCAAGCAGGCCGATTATGGCTTGCTTGACACACGGGCCTAATAGGCCGGCCTGTTAAGGCTGAGCAGGCTAAGGCCTGCCCCTTAAGGCCACCGGCCTTAAGGGGCCGGCATTAACCGGCCCAAGCTGGCCCATCCCATGACACGGAATTGGCCGGCCTGGCCCGTTATTAATTATTTTTTTTATTTTTATTTTTATTTTTTTAATTCTATAAATATTAATTCTTATAATATTATACTAATAAAATTAATATTTAAAATTATAATACTATTATACAAAGTTATATATTTTGAAATAATTATATACTGATTATATCGATAAATTATATACTAATTTCATAATTATATAATATAACTAAATTATATTAATATTAACAATATTTTATAGCCATATATTATAATATGTATTAAATTCATTTAGTTATATATATTATAACTAAATTATAATATGTATTTACATAACTAAATTATATATATATATATATTATAATATATTATAATACATATATATTTATTATAATATATATTATAATATATTAATAATTGGCCAATTGGCCATAGAGCCGTTGGGCAACGACTGGATTTAAAATCCAGCCGTTGCCCAACGGCTATTTTATCTTTTTTTTTTATTATTTTGATTTTCATTAGTACTTTATAATAGAGTTGGTAATTTAATTCTCATTTCTTTGTAATGATTTTTTTTTTTTTAATTTAATGCAAGTTACTAAACATTTATTTACACAAAAATTATTATTACAAGTTAGATAAAACTTTTATCATAAAAGTTAACTAAAATTATTTTTAAATTTTGAAATAAAAAAATCAAATTAAATAAAAAAAAGAAAACAAAAAAACAAAAAAAAAAATATTTTTTTTTTATTGTAGTAGGTCTAAAGGGGCTGGCCTAGGCCCCTTTAGGCCTGGATGGCTTGCTTAGGGGGCCAGGCCTAAAGGGGTTCGTCCTGGTATTGTTGTTAAAGATGAAAGTGGTAACATAAAGTGCACCCCTATATACTCAAGCAAAACGAACTGCAATTCGCTGTGCCTGGTGGCCTTATTGGAGTTGGGACGACAATGGACCCTACACTTACACGTGCTGATAGGTTGGTTGGCCAGGTTCTTGGAGAGGTTGGTTCACTGCCTGAAGTATATGTCGAACTAGAGGTAAGGAAAATGGTTTCGACTTTTTAAAATTTGATATGCATATCTTCACATATATAGTTTTTTGTATATATGTATATGCCCACATGCTGACACTCATACATATATATGTATATACTCCGTTTCATATGTATCTTGACAAACTTGACTAATTATGTAAGTGTAACAACGAATAATTTAGAGTTATTTTCATTCAAACTAATTGAATAACATTAGATAATATACCGAATGTTGATTTGTGAAATTTCTATAATTTTTTTGAACAATTGTTTCTAAACTATATTAAGATCGTCAAAGAATCAAGATAATGTAGCTATAACAGGGTAAGTTACATAAACACCATTGGAGATTCTAATCAGTGTTTTAAAAGGTGTTTTTGGGCGCGCCTCGAGGCGGGTCGATACCAAAATCGCCCGGGGCAATGGAGGGGGCGACAATCCCACTGGGCATACTCCCGGAGAGGTGGGGCGAACGCCTCATGCGTCTGGGCACACTTTTTTGCGCCCCGAAGCATGGGGCGTACAACCAATGATGTATTAGCATAAAAGATTGAGTTTTGACCTTTTTAAAGTTAGTCAGTCTTATTTCTAACCCACTCTAGATATGCTTAATATTTTATTAGGAAATTCAAAGCCCACAAATATTCAATTAAGTTAAACAATTAAAATCGTTTAAAGTAATATCAAAGTTTTAGAAAGCCTTTCCAGATTTCAAGTTTCAACAATCAGTTACTTCTTTTTTCCATGCACGACATGTTAGAACTTAGAAGTCTTCCTTTTAATAAATATTCTTGTAAGAACAAAACTTAATCGAGAAAACTTGGAGTTTTAAGTGTATATTTTTATTTATTTCTAATGTATTTATATCATGCGTATGAGAATTTTTAACTTGCATGGTCAAATATATATTAATTTTGGAAGTCTATCTATTGAAATTTATTAACTTCATTTTTCCTTCGAAGATTTGTAATTTTCCACTAATTTAGATCAAACTTATATATTATTTATATATTTTATTAATACTAAAAATAAAAAACTTGCGGGGCATACGCCCCACGCCTCGGGGCTTACGCCGCGCCCCTGGAGACGAGAAACGCCCCGCTCCGGCCCTTCGCCTTTTAAAACACTTATTCTAATTATGAAAAACATGCTAGCTTTGCGAACTTACCATAACTTTCACTTCCCCTAACGGCTAACAAACCATATTACAATTTCACCACCCTGTTTCCTATCTTGGTAATTTGAGAAACTCAGAGGGCTCGTTATAATGACTCAATAAGCGAGGGAGTTTGCATGTAAATGACCCTTTATTCATATAAGTGATTTAATATTACATAAACGATCATTCTATACATAGAGGCTATATGCATTGAACATTTTGCATTATTACAGGTTAACTTCTTTCCGCTGAGGCTGCTACTGGGCGTTAGGACAAAGGACACAGGGTAAAGTCTCAAAACTGACCAAAGGAGAGATCCTTATGTTGAGCATAGGATCTATGTCAACAAGGGCTCGTGTTATTGGTGTCAAAAACGTATTTGCCGAACTACAATTCACTTCGCCCGTGTGCACTAGCAAAGGCGAGAAAATTGCTCTCAGCCGTAGGATCGAAAAGCACTGGCGTTTGATTGGGTGGGGACAAATTCAAGCAGGCATTACCCTTGATGTTCCCCGTGTCCCATTTAGGTGAGAACTAAAAGACGGGTCGAAAGTAAACAAATACAAGAAAGTTAAGGATCGATGACAACAATTTTTGTTCTATGGAGGGTAAAAGATTATTTGGAGTTTCGGATACTTTTATTGTTTGTGACGTTTTTTCTCGTTTCATTTTCCTTTCGGAGTTATAAATATTTCGTTTTTAAGTTGGCTTTATTGAATTTTGGATATTGAGTCATTAACTGAGTTCTGCAAAGTTAGGCGAATTCTTGCATCTTATTGATTTGTAAGATTAGCGTACCTTTAAGAAAGGTCAGATACGATATCTGAGTTACTCCACGTCCTAGTAATTTTCAAGGTTCAAAGTTTCGTTTCTAACATAAGTTTCGGGTTTTTAAATATTAGAAATGTTTCGGAAACGTTTCGAAAAAGTAGGAGAAAACTTGCAAAAAATGAGAAAAAGACGAAAACAATGTAAAAGAAAGTAAACAACTATCTTTATTTATTTTTAAAAATCAATTTTTGTTTCAAAATTTATACAAGTATACCAATAGTTGATAAAAATTTCACGAACTAAGTGATAATATTGGATTCAAATTTAGCGCTCTTACAATAGATGAATTTTTATCTTCTATTTATTCAACTTCTCTTGCTTAATGTACGATGGTGATCAACTTGATTTAACAATTGTAATTAATTATCTAGAACATTTTTATCTAGATATTTACAAAGACTATTCTAAACATCTTTTAAAAAAATTCTAAACATCTTTATTCGTTTTTAAAAATTAATATTTTGTTTTAAAATTTATACAAGTATACCAATAGTTTATAAAAAATTCAATAACGAACTAAGTGATAATATTGGATTCAAATTTAGCGTTCTTACAACATATAATCGACAAAATCTGAGCAACTTAACCTATAAAATACAAAATTGTAAAAGTGTTACAGTATATATTTTTATATTATTAAAAAAATTGCTCATATAAGTATCTATTATGTTGTTTGTTAAAATAATTGTAATATCTTAACTTTTTGTGTTTTCTTACGTGTGTATTTGTATATAAACAAAATTGTCTATGATTTTGTTGATTAATTATTTAGAATTTATTTGATTTTATTTTGGACTTAATTTAGTAAATTGTTAGATTTATAACTCTTTTCTGTTTTTCTCTTTTTTTGTTTTTTTAATTTTATTTACTATTATACTCTATCCCGAAAAGAATCAAGAAACTTTCAGTTTTTTGTGGAAACTATGGAAACACTAAATGTTTCGATGGAAACAATGAAAATATTACGAATTTCCTGAGAAACATTGTAATTTCGAAATTATTTCATAATTTCTTTTCGCTTAGTTGAAAAATGGAAACTTTTTGAACTTTTCGAAGGAAAAGAAGGAAAATTAGAACCATGATAATTTTTGCCTTTATGACCTCTCGGGACTTGTGAGTTTCCTGAGATTTTACCCTTTACATGTGGGAGCAGATTTTCTATTCCAAATGGTGTTCCATCTTCTATTCCATATATTATATTTTCTGTTCCATATATTTGATTTTTGATGCGTCGCAATATTTACTTATATTAAATATAATCAAGTGCATTTATAAAATATACGTGTCAAATATCTAAATATGAGGAATAGAAGATGAAACATGATTTGGAATATAAAATTTTATCCCTTTATGTATGACCCAGTGTTTAGATTCGACCACATGAGGGTGGCGATTTTCAAGATCGAGTCACGGAGTCACCAAGATTGATCGATAATCTACTTATAACGTGGAGCCCC
Organism: Verbascum thapsus; assembly: GCA_963669365.1. Taxonomy (NCBI): domain Eukaryota; kingdom Viridiplantae; phylum Streptophyta; class Magnoliopsida; order Lamiales; family Scrophulariaceae; genus Verbascum; species Verbascum thapsus. The sequence continues at coordinate 9,953,791 of OY770114.1, forward strand.
TACGAAGGAAGCTTCTTCTCGATTCTTCTATAGTATAAGAATTATAGTCTTTTTTGAAGTACAAGTTTGGTATGAAACACATTAAATCATGTATGAAACCTAACTTAGGAAGCTAGGACATCATGAATAAAAGTGAAAATACTTGGTGGTGAGGTTTATACCTCATAAGATAAGGTTGCCTAACTCTAGTGAAGAAAATAAGATCCAAGATGGGAATTTACCCCTCATTGAACTTAGTCTACTATCCAATCCCTCTTGATATTATGAAATATAATATTGTGTATACATACACTTTGCTAGTTAACGCAAATTCAATTACCCAAAACTTCCCTTCAAGGCATGGTGAAGAAGTAGCCGTTAGAATCGGGTTTGTAGCGAAACAACTTAATTAATGAAGTGAAGTAAATATCGACCATTCTCCTAGGATTTTAACGGGATAAGTTTTTCTATTCCAAATTTATATTCTATCTCTTATTCTAGATATTTAGATGTTTGACACGTATAATTCACAAATACACTTATTAAAGGATGTTTAACATGTGTAAATATTTTAACACATGTCAAACATCTAATATACGGAAATATAGAACAGAAGATGAAACACCATTTGAAATAGAAAATCTTGTCCTGATTTTAACTTATTGCATTTATTGACTTGGGTTATTGATTATGGACGGCGAAGAGCATTAGATGACGTCTCTATTGATTTCGTCCCTATATATATGTGTCATATCGTGCTCGTCTAGTACGTAAACCCAAAAGCTTCCATCATGTAAAAAAACTGGTTTAGGTCTAACTTATTTCTAGTATGGCATTAAAATTCCTTGTTCTTGTTATAGTTGCTGCAAATGCAGTGAATATGGCTGAAGGGCAATTTGGAGGAAACCCTCAACCTAAAGGCACAACTTTTAACCTATTAGGAGTTCAAGTTACTTTGTATTGCACCCCGGATGGCAATGTTGGAAATTAAGCTTTAAAATTTTCTTATTTTCTTAATTTCCATCTTCTAATTTTCTAAGAGTTTATGGCCTCATTTGCAAATATATTAGTGACTCTTTATTTACATGTGAATGTTACATATCTAATTATGACCCACTTTCTATATGTTTATGATCTTGTAGTTTGACTACACATTTACTTGGGGTCATTATTTTACTGTAACATCCATTTTATCTATCACTATATATAAGAGGATGTAAACTCATTGTTGTATGAACTTGTAAAATTATTTTTCTCCCATAAGATTGTTTTGGCAACGTGACTAAGGAATGGTTCCTCGTCTCCTTGTGGTCGTGCACATAGGATGAGACATCGCTGTGAGTTAATGGAGTTTCATCTTGGAGTCGTGATCAGCCGTAAAAACCTACACGTAGGGAGGCAATCATGGCTTTAGGACAACGTCATGTGGCGTGACTCTCCATCAGTGCAGTTTCTTATTTTAGTGTTAATTTATATGTTGATTTATGTATATTATTTTATAGTTTATAAGAATATGTAAAGTTAATAATAATATTATTTTACAAGTATTTGAGTATTATTAAGATAATGTAAACACAAATCACAAAATATACAACAATTTTTTTTTCAAAGGTTTGAAGTCTGTCAGACAGCTGCAAAACCAGCCCAGCCAGCCGAGGCTAATTGAGAAAGATCCTCTACTGCTGAGGTGACTCGAGAGACCGAGCCAGCCGGCTGTTAATCACGCTCTGGTCGAGCAGCCATGGTTCATCCACCAGACTCAGTTTCCTGTCTCCTTAGAAATCAAGAATACATAATGTAAATTTGTGATTTGTGTTTACATAATTTTAATATACTCAAATACTTGTAAACATATATTATTATCAACTCTAACAAATTCTTATAAAACATGAAATAATAGATATAAAACACCATATAAACATAAAAATAACAATACTGCACCGATGGAGAGTCACGCCACATGACGTTGTCCTAAAGCCATGATTGCCTCCCTACGTGCAGGTTTTTACGGCTGATCACGACTCCAAGATAAAACCCCATTAGCTCACAACGATGTCTCATCCTATGTGCACGGCCACAAGGAGACGAGTGACCAATCCTTAGTCACGTTGCCAAAACACTCTTATGTGAGAAAATAAAATAATCTCACAATATACAAAAGTGTGTCACTCTCTATATGTGTGTCAAAGTAGACTATGACCCCTTTATATATGAAATGAATTTTGACCAAGTCAAAATGATTAATGGACCACTAAAAGACCACATAAATCACCATAAAACAAATACTAATTAGGCTCACTAATGATAAAATTAATTGGTCAAAATCACATAAATAAGATGATAAAGGGGCTACAAGTCTATAATAAATTGTAAATAAAGAGACACATTAATTGTTTAATAAAATTATAATTGTTGGAAATAAAATAAATAAATAAATTTAAAGCTTAATTTCCAACAATCCCCCACAAGATTTAAAATTTATTGAATTTAAATAAATCAATAAAATATGGTGGCAACTTTATACCATGCAATAGGTGTAAGTGCCTTCCGAGCTTGAACCTACACTTAGTGATAGTAATATTAATTTGAGGGAGCCATAATGGACTAAGCTTTGAATTAGGTCCCTTGATCAAACTTCAGTTATTACACACACGATATAGACTTTAGGATATGGTTATAGCGGGTTAGCGCGTTTACCGGCCATGCGCTCTGATCTTAATTCTCGTGAGGTCTTTAGGGTCAATCCAAACCCATAGCCCCGACCCTCAGGGCGACTCTCAATTAGATGAAACCTCCAAGGGTACGTGTGATCTCTACCTCGCGGATTTTCCCGCCTTGGTCTCATTAAGGGTCAAAGCCCAACCTAACATCACACTTTTACAGCACTTCAGCTTAGAGATTGGGAATGAGGCATCTTATAGAATACTCTCCTCAAAATTGTGCTCATGAATCACGCATTGCATGTTGTTCCTACCCATTGAACCTTCTTCACGGGGCGGAGGTGATTCCCTTATGGACTTAGCCCATCCCCCTCGATGATAAGGATCTAGCCTCTGCTAGTCCCTCGAGACAATCTTTCCATCTCATGGAATATATTATTTATGTCTCTTTTCCATCTCATGAAATCCAATATCAATCAATGCAATATATATATATATAAATATATATATATATATTTTCAATGCACACACACATGCAATAATGCAACAAATAATACCCATATTATAACATGTACGAGTTCACTAGGATTTCTTTCTTGAAATTCTGTTTTAACATTCAAAATCATAATTCTTATAATTCTTTAACTTTATCTCATTGTAGAAGAATACACACTTGTCAAATAATAGCACATGCATAAGAAAGTGTTGTAATAATAAAACAAAGTACACAAATTATTATGTTAATAATCAATATCACATAATTGATTTATATTTTCCTTTGAATACTATAAGTTTACAAATCATTTTCTACTTATCTCATACAAATTTTGATAAGCCAAGAAAATAGCATAATATATTATATTCAAAATTTTCAATTTCACACTTTTGCATAACCCCCACATTCCATAACATTTCATAGTTAAACATGTCACAAAATTAAATATTAATATAGTCAACAAGATCAATATTTTCAAAATTAAATTGATGCATCATTAAAGCTATTTTTTTTAATTCACTCATAGTTAAAGACATAAAATATTTTGTAATAACATTAAACCCCCCACATTTCTAACATATTATGAAATAATCAATAAGCTTATAAATTTATCCAATGAAATCACAAAAGCATTTTTATATGACACCTCATATATATTAATTAAATGTTTGCCACATAGTATTTTGGAAAATCACAATTAAAATCACATTTACTATTTGATCTTAAATTCAATCACTTTAAGACTAAAACCACCACTAGTAGGCACTTGACATGTTATTTAAACATACTAATAAAATATTGCACATAAACATACATGTCACTATTTTTGCTAAATCACCAATTAAACTTCAAATTTAACCATATAGTCCGTCATATGTACAAAATCATTAGACTTTAGTACTATGTAATTATAACATACTAATAAAAATCACATAATAATATGCATGCTCACAAATTCTTACATCCAAGATGAATTTTCAACTAATCAAATACCTCGAATTGCTATTAATAATTTATGTGCTTGAACACATACTGTTGTAACATCCAAATTATAATATTAATAATATGAATTCATTAATAGTTATTATTATAATTAATTCATAACATCTTTAAAGAAACTAGCCGTTAGAATATGTCATTGTTGAATCACAAATGTACCTATTATTTCAGAAATTGTTAATTAATTCCTCATTAAAGATATATCTCAATAGACATAAAATAAAACTAGTCAAAGTTCAACGTAACCACCATAGCCGTAGTGGACAAAATTTTATTATACATAATATTTATTAAAATTTTATATCCGTATTAAGTGGTGTTTCTCAAAACATGTAACTGATAGCAAAATGAGATAAATAATAAATTCATTATTTATTTATTTATTTATTTTTAAACGCACTTTTATGATATTTCCTTCTATCAACTACATGTTAGATGCATTAGTATATAATAGACTCATCTATTCATATCTAGTGATCAAGTCAATAGCTTTTCAACATATACATATAGCACAATCTCCAAATAATCACAATAATGCATTAACTAAGAATTTAATAATATTCACCTTTAGGACACTAATTAAAAATACATTTGACTCTTAGACAAATATGACACTCCTCTATATACATGTTTTCAACTAAAATGATATTAATTTAGTATGCATGTTAACATTCATAGGTTACTAGCCGTTAGAATAATTAAAACATATATGTAAATTTTTACATGACTTGATTTGTTCAACTCATTATGTGAATGATATATTACACAAAATGCTTTTAAACATTTTTAACAATCTTACAACAATGTCTTTATGCAAGTGAATTATTTCTTGATACTTTTCATGTTTTTTTTAAATTTCATGAAACAATTATCATAAATCTTTAAGTGATACACATATACACACAAGATATTACATAAACAAAATCGAAAGCGTACCTTTTTCTTTGATAAACAATCAAAGTTAATGACTTTAAATAGTTTTGTACCATTTCCTTGTAGGAATTTTTGAACTTCCAATACCCGAAGTTGAGCCGAAGAAGCAATGGTTGGCATGTGAATTTTCCACCAAAAGTTCCTCACATACAACAACATCAAACATTAGAGAGTTAGACACACTCATTCAAAACAAATTTCTACTAAAACACAAATCACAAGATCATGGCTTTAGATTGTTGTAAATTTGTGATTTGTGTTTACATAATTTTAATATACTCAAATACTTGTAAACATATATTATTATCAACTCTAACAAATTCTTATAAAACATGAAATCATATATATATATAACAACATATAAACATAAAAATAACAATACTGCACCGATGGAGAGTCATGTCACATGACGCTGTCCTAAAGCCATGATTGCCTCCCTACGTGCAGGTTTTTACGGCTGATCACGACTCCAAGATAAAACCCCATTACCTCACAGCGATGTCTCATCCTATGTGCACGACCACAAGGAGACGAGGAACCAATCCTTAGTCATGTTGCCAAAACACTCTTATGGGAGAAAATAAAATAATCTCATAATATACAAAAGTGTGTCACTCTCTATATGTGTGTCAAAGTAGACTATGACCCCTTTATATAGGAAATGAATTTTGACCAAGTCAAAATGATTAATGGACCACTAAAAGACCACACAAATCACCATAAAACAAATACTAATTAGTCCCACTAATGATAAAATTAATTGGTCAAAATCACATAAATAAGATGATAAAGGGGCTACAAGTCTATAATAAATTGTAAATAAAGAGACACATTAATTGTGAGATTTTAATAAAATTATAATTGTTGGAAATAAAATAAATAAAGAAATTTTAAAGCTTAATTTCCAACAGGCAACACCGGTATCTTCGGGCCAGCGGCTCCGCCTTTCGGAGGTAAGTAGCTAAAACCCTGAAAAGTTAACTTAGAAATAAGCATTTACGTAGTCTGCTGCAAATGAGTTGAGTCGGGCTGAAGTTTTTCGATATTAGATGTTAAAAGATTAAGCTCATTTTCAATATTTCGAGTTTGAGCTTGTTGATGCCTGGTAGGATTGAAAATTGAACTAAGCTACTCGAACTCGACTCGAGCTCGATCACTAAAAGCTTGGTTCGATAATTTACCGAACCAAACTTGAATTATTTTTTGTGCTTGATAAATTTTGAAACTCAGTTCGAGCTCGGCTCGATAAGTGAAAAATTGCAAAAATATGTCCTAAATAATTAAACTACTTGAGCTTGACTCGTGATTGGCTCGATTAAAGCTAGTTTGAGCTGGCTAATTTAACAATCAAACTACGTTTCAACACAATTTTCAAAGTTCGATTGTAATTCAAACAAACTTGAACATCTATACGTCCGGCTCGACTTAACTCAACTCAACTCATTTACACCCCTACTTGTTTGATTGAGTCTAAGTCAAGTACAACGAAATCTTCGTTCACTGATGCATGAGCGTAAACAATAAAAAATGAACGTATCCAGACGAGAGACTTTAATTACAAAAAACACCATTTGAGAAATAATTTTAACTTTCGCTATCTAGTAAAGAATATTACTATTTTACCCCTACTTTGTCACTAAAAACATATTACAACTTCACATCATGTTCTTTAATTTGTCATATCTGATCAAGGGTGTTTTGGTAATTTGCAAAACCTCGCTAACTTAAATTTTAATCTTTACATAGGTGCCGTGGTGCATTTGCAATGCGGAAACTCGGAGATTATTGCCAACGGTACAACCAATAGTTTCGGAATAACCTATTTGGTCACAAATTTGATGCCGTTTTTGCCCTTTTCCCCACCGGAATCCAATTGCAAAGTCGTCGTTGACACGAAACTTGCGAGCTGCAATTCCACTTTGCCCTCGGGTTTTCTCGAGTCGCCCTTAGTACTAATCGGAACTTATCTCCTTAAAAACTTGAAGATTTTCAACTTTGCCCCTACTGGTTTCAGTTTAGTTCCTAGTGTGTAGTCCAAAACATGGCTAATTGTAAACATCTATATATATGGTCATTGAATAAAAGGAAAAAACTTGATTTTGCCATTTTGATCTCTATGTATGTGTATATACATATAGCCCACAAAGTCCACTTATATGTCAATTTTGAGATTCAAAACACAAGAAAAACTTATTATAAATATCTACCACAAGAAAAATGGGACTAAGAACTATGGTTTAAAGTTTCGCTACTCTTAAGGTGCACTGGGTAAACCTCGCTCTTGTGTAATAGCATGCAAACCGACAATAGATTTAAACCAGTCTAAATTACTCATAGTTGACAACCTCTACCATAGGCAATAGGCATTCATTTAGCGGGAATCAAACCCGTGACCAAACCCACAAATTTTTTATTAAAATTATTTATTAACAAATGAAAAATAAATAAAATTTAAATATATTTGTTATGTTTTATTTTTATAACAATACATTCCTCTATTGTATTAAACTTTAAGTCCTCTATATAATCGTCTATTGTAATTCCACATGACATTAACAAATAAAAATTTGCAAACAACAAGAGATTGTATGTAAACTCGATCACATAAGATGATTGATATTAAAACAAAAATCTTTGTCTCAATAATTTAATTAAGAAGGACTTGTACTATTGAACAAGTACAAAAATTCACATGTAAACCATGAATTGGTTGCTCCAATTTAGGCCAAGATTTTATTGTTTGTTCAAATAGGGAAAATGTTCATGCAAATAGACAAGCAATTTACAATTTTTCGTAGTTTTTTACTCTGAAATGATTTGTGGGAGCATGAGTGTCCAACCAATTGGAGCCTAAAAGTTCAACATTTTCAGCAAAATGTACAATCTCAATGAGGAAATAGTGCTCTAAGAAGAGGAATAGTATTTTACAGATATGTTTTATCCCTAAATTTAAATTTACATAAAAAAGTTTCATATTATTAGTTTTTATATATATATATATGTATAATTTATGATAAGAAATTTCCTCTTTAGCTAAATTCTTATATATATATATATATATTTAATATGTGATAGTGATTAAAAGTAATATAATAAAGTACATTTATGTAGAATATAGATTTATTTAAGCTTAATATTATTTTGAAAATATGAAATAATATGTTCGTACACTAGGATTTTTATTATTTTATCCAAAATAATGTAATATATTATTAGGGATTTTAAGGTTTTATTTTGTACAACAAATTATGAAAATATGTTAAGAAAAATGTCATATTTATGACCTTGCATGAACATAATCATCCGGTCTCTCGTTTTAACTTTAACATAACGCAATATAATTATAATTATTTGTATGTAAAAATTATATTACAATTACTATTAATTGTGTATAATAGATCTCCAGTGAGACTCAATTAATAAATAATTATTATTTTATTATAATTTAAAATCTCAAAACTATTAAGAATTAGTAGTTCCCATGAAATGTCTTTTCTAACATGTTTTGCATTTTGTCCTATTATTTCCCTCATAAGTCTCTATCTCAATTCTGTTTTCTACAATGTGTCCTATTTTTAGTCATGATTGGTTTGTATTTTCGAACAATTATAAGGGTTTATCATGCAAATATTTTTCGTCACAATTGCTTTTGTATTTTCGAACAATTAAAAGGGTTGATCATGCAAATATTTTTAGTTCATTTCAGAGGGAAAATAAGAATGTACTATTAATGATATTATTGATTTATCACATTTTCTCTCAATAATCATGTCCATTTTGGTAATATCTTTCATTATCCCCGTGTCTCATTTAAGTGAGAACTAAAAGATGTTGAAAATCTTGATTGAGTAAATTGTGTTTTAGCACGATTTATATAAAGATTTAAGTTATTTTCGTATGTCGAAAGTGGAATGTCTTTGGCTCAAATTATTCTACGTTTCGAGTCGATAAATTTAGAGTGTAATTACTCAAATCCGATCTCAGGTGAATGAGAAATTAATTAACAAAGTGAATCACTTAAGACGTTATTCATAGTTGGAATTGATTTTTCGATATGAACATAAGTAATTAAATGATCACAAATGATATAATCGATGGCCACGATCGTATGAGAAATAGTTCATTTAATTGGGACCAAAATGTTCGAATTGAAAACATTAAGGACCAACTTGAAAGGACGTAATTGTTCAAGATTCAAAGTTTTGGGGTCAAATTATAAGTTTGGAAAAGATTAGGGATGAGGTGCACCGCAACGGATGCACCTAGCCACACGGAATCAGTACCCTACTTGTGAGCAATATTATTGGTTGAGAAGCGGGTTCACGGTGCACCAGCTACACTGGATCCGAGCTTATTGGGGGCACTATTAAACAAGGCAACTTTTGGGGCTGTTTTGAAAAGCCATTTCAGGGGGCTTTTAGTCCAAAGACACACCTTTTGGGCCCTAATGCTATGTACGAAAAGTTGTAATTTTTGACCCAAAACTCTTTATAATCTATAAATAAGCCCTCCATTTATGAAATTAAATACACCAAAATATCATTTCTCTTCTCTCTTTCTCTAAAATATTAATTTGAGTATTTTAAGAGTTCTTTTATTTCTTAAATATTAGATTTAATATTTTAAGAATAGTGTTGAATATTAAATGCTAAATTGAGCATTTGAAATATTCTTGAAATTCTTGAATAATATTTGTAAGAACTTTTTAGTACTAATTTTGAGTACTTTGAGTATTCTTAAATATTAATTTAATAGTTTAAGAAGAAGTCTTGCATTTTATATGTCTATATACGCATTAAACCATACGAGTCCATCGAGAGAGTTTGGAACAAGTATTTGTTCGCTAGACTCGATAATTTGTAGTGGTACTATTATCAGACAATGTCGTTGTATCTTGTGAGACAATTGCCGTAAACCATAACCACCAAGAGCGGGGCAATATTGTCTTAAGAAACTCGGGTATCCCGTACCTCGACATTTCATCATTATATTGCATCTTCATAAACACCGCTCTTACGCTCCAAGATTTTTCCCAACAAAAAACGAGTCGAAAGTAAACGAATACAAGAAAGTTAAGGATCGATGGCAACAATTTTTGTTCTATGGAGAGTGGAAGATTATTTGGAGTTTCGAATAGTTTTATTGTTTGTGGCATTCTCTTCTCTGCACCAGATTTTCGTTTAAGTGTTAGTTAGATCAACAGTTATTCAAAGTTGCAATATGGCTAGAAAGGGCTTAATGGAGCAGGACTTAAGCAAGCTGGATGTAACTCAGTTACATCCACTCTCGCCTGAGGTTATTTCTCGTCAGGCTACAATTAACTTTGGTAGGCTACATTTTTCATGCTGTCTGTATTTAGGAGTTTTTCGATGTTATATATTAACTGCACATATAATGTATCTATCTATATACTAAAATCCAATGTTATCATTCTCTATGTACCATTGGCCATGTGGCTCATGGAAAGTCAACAGTTGTAAAAGCAATATCTGGGGTCTGTTTGGAGATCGGTTAACCCTATCAGTCCAGAAAGGCAATTTTGTAGTTGGCCATTATGGCTTGCTTGACACACGGGCCTAACAGGCCGGCCTGTTAAGGCCGAGCAGGCTAAGGCCTGCCCCTTAAGGCCGGTGGCCTTAAGGGGCCGGCCTTAACCGGCCTTGCCCATCCCATGACACGGAATGGGCCAGCTTGGCCCGTTATTAATTATTTTTATTTTTTTATTCTATAAATATTAATTCTTATAATATTATACTAATAAACTTAATATTTAAAATTATAATACTATTATACAAAGTTATATATTTTGAAATAATTATATACTGATTATATTGATAAATTATATACTAATTTCATAATTATATAATATAACTAAATTATATTAATATTTACAATATTTTGTAGCCATATATTATAATATGTATTAAATCCATTTAGTTATATATATTATAACTAAATTATAATATGTATTTACATACCTAAATTATATATATATATTATAATATATATATATATATTATAATATATATCTTCTACTGTATTAAAACAAGGTTATGTTACTTTTCCACCAAATAGAATTTTCTCAGAATTTTGAATCTTTTTTAATTAATAATTCGTAATTATCCTTTCATAACCAACTTCCCACTATCTTAACTTTTATTTATTTTTTAATTGGTAATTCATAATTATCCTTTTATAACTAACTCCCCACTATCTCAACTTTTATTCTCTTTTCTTATCCACTTATACGTGAATTCATCCATGAAGATTTTGAATTGATCCACTATATATTGTCAACTTCCATAATCCATGAAGATTACGTGATCACATGAGAGTTATTGAATTCTCTTTCCACATTCAAAATTTTATACAAACCAATTAATGCAAAAATGTCCTCATAATTTTAACTCTTTGATATTTTTTAATTAATTTATTCTTATTCTATTCTTTTGCTTTTCATTTCAGTAAATACATTTTAACTTTTTCTGCTATCTAATTTTTATTTTTCATTTTCAGGAACATTTAAACAAACGAATTTAGAATATACGATGGTCGATTAGTGAACTTCTGTCAGATGGTACTATTAGACGGTACTATTATGTAGTACATATGCATTTTAATTTTTTTCTGCTATCTAATTTCTATTTTTCATTTTTAGGTACATTTAAACCAACGGATTTAGGATATATCGATGATCGATTAGTGAAGTTCTGTCAAATGGTAATGTTATGTAGTAAATTTGGATTTCAGTAATACATTATAATTTTTTCTACTATCTAATTTTCATTTTTCATTTTAGGTACATTTTCAGGTATATTTAAACATATGGATTTAGGATATGCCGATGGTCGATTAGTGAAGTTCTGTCAAATGGTAATGTTGTGTAGTAAATTTGCATTCAAAATTTATCTTAAATAATAATTCCGTATTCATTCATAATTTATCCTAAATTCATTTTATTGTGTTGGTGATCAGTTGTAGTTTATTTTGAAGTTCTATAATCACAATACAACCTTATCAAATGTTGATGTTTATTTGATAAATAAAACTGCAGTTTAGATAATTCCAACAATTTGTGTATATCAATTGCAAGTACTTTCACACTATTTTAAATTTCTTTTGCCAATTAAAAAAAACTTGAACTGTATTGATGTTTTTTGTTGCAACAGTAGTTATAACTAAAGTAAGCATATCCTTTTATATACATAATAAGTATTGAGATAATTGACTCAATACTTTAATATGCAAAATAAGCACTCTTGCTAATTTGTACTTATTAATGTAATTTTTTTAATAAATTATTACAAATGTAATATAAGTTGTTTACAGTGTCCAATGATAATAATGTTGCGTTTTGCTATTTTTGTATTAGTGATTCACAAACACAAAATTTTAGGAGAATAATGGATTTTCAATTCAAATTTAATAAAAAATATACCACTTTTTATAAGTTATATTTAAATTAACTTAAGTCGTGCGTAGCATGGGTTACACGCTAGTATTATAATATATTAATACATGGCCAATTGGCCATAGAGCTGTTGGGCAACGTCTATTTTATTTTTTATTATTATTATTTTGATTTTCATTAGTACTTTATAATAGAGTTGGTAATTTAATTCTTATTTCTTTATAATGATTTTTTTTTTTAATTTAATGCAAGTTACTAAACATTTATTTACACAAAAATTATTTTTACAAGTTAGATAAAACTTTTATCATAAAAGTTAACTATAATTATTTTTAAATATTGAAATAAAAAAATCAAATTAAATAAAGAAAAAGAGCAGTGGGCCCTAACGGGCCTGCTAAAATACCCATTTTCGTTCTCTCTCAATCTGTGCTCTTGAAACGCAATAGACAACACAAACCCTGTGACGGCTACTGTAATAGTAATACAAAGGTCTTTTATTGATTTTTCGAGGTTTTTGGACCTTTTGGGCCTGGTTTTTTTAGATTCCTTCATATGAATTACTATTTGATTTTAGTGGAAGGGTTATGATCTATGTGCTTTTGGAGATTAGGGTTTAAGAAAATTGAATGAATTACTGTGTCAAAAATGTGGTTTTCTTTTATTTGGCCTAGTTTCTATGTGTGATTATTGTTAATTGATAGTTTATTTAGGCTTATGGCCAGAATACATTCATGAACTGCAATCCTAGAATTATACGTACCGATTCTTCTAAGATAATTAGCGAGGAAAATCAAGTGCAATTTGTTTTTAAATTGGCCTTAATGTGGATTAATATTTGATATTGACTTATTATGGAATTAATTAATTAAGTCTTAGGTTTGAATTAATTAATTAGACTTTTTAATTGATCTCATGATTAATTAATTAATGGGCTAGGCCCAAAGTGTTTATTAATTGAAAGCCAAATTAATAAATCAAAAGAGGAAGTTGAGTTTTTGGTTGAAATAAAAGGAAAGTCGATCAATAATTATTATGGAGATTTTTGGATAAAAGGAATATCTAAAAGGATCGAGTTTTGAACGAGAGAATAGAAGTCTACATGGATTAGGACTTTATTATCCTTATTAACGTAGGAGACGTTCCTACGTTATTTTTTCTCTGTTCCGGAGAGAGAAAAACGTCCTCCATGATCTATATAAAGGACTCTTCATTCTTCATTATTTATCATTGATTTTCTCCATATTTCTGTCTTCGATATTCCATAGCCTTCCTCAAGAAAAATTCTATCGCCCTAGCACGATTATTTCTGAGACAACTGAGGAATCTGAGAAGTTCAAATCGATACCTGAGTTAATCAAAAAGGTACAATTTATATTTATCATTTTTGTTTATGCTTTATTTCAATATAGCATATATAGGCTTTTGAGTGGAACTCGAATTAATTTTTTTTAAATCTATACTCCCACTGCGAAGTTTTACTCATGGGGCTTATGCGATCCCAACATCTTTATATATATTTCATCATTAATAATATTATCAACGAAATTTATATTATTATTTAAAAATAAATATTAAATACTGGCTTTTCATATCTATTTAGAAAAGTATGATGAGTACCATGATTCCTTTTCTTAATAAACATAAATATTGTATGTTTAAATATAATTTTGGATCTTTACTTTTTCATCAAGTAAGATTCATTGAATACTATAAGTTCGGTCAAAATTGTCATTGTACTCGTCAATGGTTGTTTTTAAGAAAATGGGTCTGATTTGACTATAGAAAGAAAAAAAAAACAAGAATTGTTTATTATAGTCTTTACATAATTTAGGAAATTTTATGCAATTTACTTAAGTTTTGACTAATGGATACGTGCTACTCACGAGATGTGAATAAAATCATCTCAATACAAAATATATTCGTAATTTATTTTAAATCATAATTGGGCCCAGTTATGACCACATCATATATATTATCACATAATTTATTTTTTAAAATAAGTATCATCAAAAAAATTATTTATATGAGTATTAAATCATGCTATCATAGTTTAATAAATAATAATACATAATTGATTATTCGAATAAATGAATATTAGGAAATAGAATGATTGATAAATATCACTAATAAGAAAAATGGATGCTGAAAAGTTTATTTTTTATTTGAATGTAAATTATATTGATAATTCTTTTACTTAAATTTCAAATATCAAAAATTTTAACTGACACTTTAAAAAATGTGTCTAAATGACTGATTGTCTCAATTATTACATTTTATTTTATAAATTAGCTAAATAATAACAACTAAAATAAAGTGGTAATTATATTTATTTATTCAGATTTTTTCTATAAATATATAGTAATTAGTTATATCCTTACATTACCTATAATATATACTACTTTATATCACTTAAACAATTGTAACTAAAATAAGGTAAATTGTCTTTATTTTTTATTCAAGAAAATCAAAGAACACAATTTCCACATTTTTGGTTAGGGGTTAAAATGATACACAACTAATATTTTGGATTAATGTGTAACTGAAAATCGATTATTCCGATCACACCAAACAAAAAGGACTAAAATGAGATAAAAATGTTACTTTCGAAACGATAGTATAACAAAGATTATTTTCGAAACCAAATTAATATAAAATGAATACTTTAGGAACTATTGTGAACATTATAAGAAGTATTTATTTTATGAAATTTGAAAATTAATAGTCATATTTAAAAAAATTGAAAATCGAAAAGACTTGATTGTATTAAAATAAAAGTCGAGCTCGAGTCCAGTTTTAAACGAGCCAAATTATAATGATTCGAGTTAGCTTAAATTCCTAGTTTGTTTGTAGGAAGAATAAAGAGTATAAAATATCAAGACTTGTGACATAGTGTTACAAATTAGAATCCCTATCTTTTGCTAAAATACCCATTTTTATTCTCTCAATTTGTGCTCTTGAAACGCAATAGACAACACAAACCCTGTGACGGTTACTGTAACACAAAGGTTACTTCGTCCTCTCAATGTATATGCATGTGTGTGTGTATAGTATGTATCATGTAGATTGCGTTGTTCATCTTTTTTTTTTGCTTTCTAGATTTTCTGTGGGATTTTTGGAATCTGGGTTTGGAGATTTATGGTCTTTTAGGATAATAGATATGCGGGTGGAATTAGTGGGATGTGTATCGATTTCAATTTGGGAGATTAGGGTTTTAGGAAATGATGGAATGGTAAAAACTCTATTACTATATTGATACCTTTTTTTGAAAAAGAAAATGTGTGTATGTTTGTGTGATTGAATTTGTTGCATAATCCATGCTACTGTATTTTCCTTTATAGGTTTTTGGATTTGGGTTTTGTGTTTGGGCCTGGGTGAGTTATGGGTTTTTCTAGATTCCTTCATATGAGTTGGGATTTTAGAAATTAGGGTTTTAGTGGAAAAGGTTATGAAGATATGTGCAGGTGGATTGATTTGCTTTTGGAGATTTGGGTTTAAGAAAAGAATGAATTACTGTGTCAAATATGTGGTTTTCTTTTTTATTTGGCCTAGTTTCGATGTAATTATTTGTTAATTTGTCTGTGTTCGAAGGGTTTTGTGTGATTGTCGCTAATTGATAGTTTATTTAGGCTTCTGGCCAGAATAAATTCATGAACTGCGATCCTAGAATTATACGTACCGATTCTCCTGAGATAGTTACCGGGGAAAATCAAGTGCAATTTGTTTTTATATTGCGACATATACCTCAAATAACATATTCATTGCAATCTTAAAACATAAATTATGACTTAGTGACTGATCAAATTACGACTTTTTTCCAGGCTGTCACTAATTTCCCGTGTGGCCTTCTCTTCTCTGCACCAGATTTTCGCTTAAGTGTTTATTAAACCAACCGTTATTCAAAGTTGCAATATGGCTAGAAAGGGCTTAATGGAGCAGGACTTAAGCAAGCTGGATGTAACTCAGTTACATCCACTCTCGCCTGAGGTTATTTCTCGTCAGGCTACAATTAACATTGGTAGGCTTGTACTAGAGTTTTTCTATGTTATATATTAACTGCCCAAGCAATGTATCTATATACTAAATCCAATGTTATCATTCTTTAGGTACCATTGGTCATGTGGCTCATGGAAAGTCAACAGTTGTAAAAGCCATATCTGGGGTCCAGGTATATCAGTCTTTTCTTGAATTCTTGGCCATCTGTTTGGAGATCGGTTAACCCTGTCGGTCTAGAACTCTTTCATGAACTTATTACATTATAAAAGGGAGTTAATTTTGCTTTTGCAATTTTTATTCGATCTTTTGATAATTCCTACTGATGAAGTGCTGTTTTACTTGCAGACTGTTCGGTTTAAAAATGAACTGGAACGTAATATTACTATCAAGCTTGGATATGCCAATGCAAAGATATATAAATGTGAAGATGATCGTTGCCCACGACCTATGTGCTACAAGTAAGTTATCTAATTTGTATGTGGCACTCTATATACGTTCTTCGTGGGTTCCCATTAGTCACACCGATCTTTTTTCTCAGGGCTTATGGAAGTGCAAAAGAAGATGCTCCATTATGTGATGTGCCTGGTTTTGAGAACTGTAGGATGAAATTGCTTAGACATGTTTCTTTTGTCGATTGCCCGGTAAGATTCCAATACTGCAATTTAGGGGTTGTTTGGTTGAGCTTATAAGCTCCTCAAAACAGCTTATAAGTTCTTACAAAGTATTTGGTAATTTTTTTTGGTAAATCAACTCACATCTGAAGTTTATAAGCTGCTAAAAAGTTAGTCGGTTTAAGCTCCAAAAGCATCTTATAACACTAAGAGCTTATAAACTTTCCCACTTTTTACCAATTTTATATTATTTCCATTCATGACGATATGTTTTACTCTGCCCTACATGCCAACAGGGACATGATATTCTCATGGCTACAATGCTTAATGGGGCTGCAATTATGGATGGGGCTCTACTTCTCATTGCTGCTAACGAAAGTTGTCCTCAACCTCAGACATCAGAGCATTTGGCTGCTGTTGAAATTATGCGACTCCAACATATTATAATACTTCAAAATAAAGTTGATCTTGTTCAAGAAAATGTTGCCATCAACCAGCACGAGGCTATTCAAAAATTTATTGAGGTTAAATTGGTGTACTTTATGCAATCTCGATTATTCTAATGTCCGTTTTCAATTAAAAAAATTCCACATTGTATCAACAGGGAACTGTTGCAGATGGTGCACCTGTGGTGCCAATTTCTGCTCAGCTGAAGTACAATATTGATGTTGTATGCGAATATATTGAGAAGAAAATCCCCATCCCAACGAGGAATTTTACTTCACCGCCAAATATGATTGTCATTCGGTCCTTTGACGTCAATAAGCCTGGTTTTGAAGTTGATGATATTAGAGGTGGTGTTGCTGGTGGAAGTATTCTGAAGGTAAATTTTGATGTGTTATAACTCTCTATTTGTGTGTATGCATGTATATATATATATACGATTTTTTTGAGGAAAAGGTGAAGTTTTAAAGTACTGCAGTATAGCTCCCCTTGCAATTTTAGTACTAATGTTTACAAACTTTGCAAAGCTAGTCCTTTAAGATGCTAGTCCTTTACAAACAGTTACTTAACTTTTTAAGGTTGTAAAAATAATAAGATTAAAATTGCAAATGATCCTATGAATGTACAGTTCTCCTTATATTCCCTAGGGGTGTTCAAAATTAACCGAACCGACCGATCCAAACCGAAAACCGAAAATTCGGTTCGGTTTTTGGTTTTTCTTTTTTCAAAATTTCGGTTTTCGGTTCGGTTTCGGTTTTTAGGCGCGGTTAACCGAACCGAACCAAAAATCGAAATATATAATATATATTAATTATTATTTTAATTTATATGTAATTAATAAGTATTATATATTAATAAAAATTAAAAAAAATATATAAAAGAGTAGGTTGAAAACCGAAATTACAAAAAAAATTGAAAAACCGAACTGAACCATGTGATTTTTCGTATTTTTTTTTTCGAAATTCGGTTATTTCGGTTAAAAACCGAACCGAACCGAATTTTTTTGGGTTCGGTTTCGGTTTGTTAGCTATATTGTTAGCTGCCATTGGTTATAGGAAGCTGAAAAGGCAAAAAAGGGTCCAAGAAAACGGCAAATTTGTCCAATCTTTTTCATTATTTTCATGATATAAACTCAAATATTAAGCTCGGGAAAACTTATATGGCGATTGGGATCAAGATAAATGAGTTGATTTGTTCTTGCAGGGTGTTTTGAAGGTTAATCAGAATATTGAGGTTCGTCCTGGTATTGTTGTAAAGGATGAAAGTGGTAATATAAAGTGCACCCCTATATACTCGAGAATAGTTTCGTTATATGCTGAGCAAAACGAACTGCAATTTGCTGTGCCTGGAGGCCTTATTGGAGTCGGGACGACAATGGACCCTACACTTACACGTGCTGATAGGTTGGTTGGCCAGGTTCTTGGAGAGATTGGGTCACTCCCTGAAGTGTACGTCGAACTAGAGGTAAGGAAAATGGTTTTGACATTTTAAAATTTGATATACATATCTTCACATATATAGTTTTTATATGTATATATATGCCCACATGCTGATTCTCGCATATATATATATATATAATATGTATATACTCCTTCGTTTCATACAAACTTGACTAATTATGTAAGTGCATAACAAATAATTTAGAGTTATTTTCGTTCAAACTAATTGAGTAACATTAGATAATATACTGAATGGTGATTCGTGAAATTTCAATAATTTTTTAAACATTTTTTTCTAAATTGTATTAAGATTGTCAAAGAATCAAGATAATGTAGCTATAATAGCGTAAGTTACATAAACACCACTGGAGATTCTAATTATGAAAAACATGCTAGCTTTGCGAACTTACCATAACTTCCACTTCCTCTAACGGCTAACAGAATCATATTACTACCTGCCTTGGAAATCATAAAATATACGAAATAAATTATGTATTGAGTATCATGTGTTTGTCAAAAAAAAAGTTTTTTTTTTTTTCAAATTATGTACAGTAAACAGAAAAATTCTTATTTTACATATTCTTATTTTACATATTCTCAGAGTGGAATGAATTCCATTCCTATTGATTAACTCAACAGGGAATAGAAATCGGGAATTTTATTTTCTAAATGAAATTACTCGGTTTTAAATTTAGGCCGGTTCGTATTATTCCAACGTCTTATCTTTTATTACTTATTTGTTTGTTGCACAAAAAAAACTTTTTGAATCAATTTCACCACCTTCGTCAGTAAAAGCTATAAGCAGGTTATAATTTCACCACAGTTTTCTGTCTCGGTAATTTGAAAAACTCAGAGGGCTCGTTATAATGATGGGGTTTGAATGTAATGACCCTTTATTCATATAAGTGATTTAATACTACATAAACGATCATTCTATCCGTAAAGGCTGTATGAATTGAACATTTTGCGTTATTACAGGTTAATTTCTTTCTTCTGAGGCGACTATTGGGCGTTAGGACAAAGGACACAGAAAGACAGGGTAAAGTCTCGAAGCTGACCAAAGGAGAAATCCTTATGTTGAACATAGGATCTATGTCAACAGGGGCTCGTGTTGTTGGTGTAAAAAACGTATTTGCCAAACTACAACTCACTTCGCCCGTGTGCACTAGCAAAGGAGAGAAAATCGCTCTGAGCCGTAGGATCGAGAAACACTGGCGTTTGATTGGATGGGGCCAAATTCAAGCGGGCATTACCCTTGATGTTCCCCCGTGTCCTATTTAGGTGAGAACTAAAAGACGGGTCGAAAGTAAAACGAATACAAGAAAGTTAAGGGTCGATGGCAACAATTTTTGTTAGGGTAAAAGATTATTTGGAGTTTCGGATACTTTTATTATTTGTGACGTTTTTTTTTTCATTTTTTTTTTCATTTCGGAGTTATAAATATTTCGGTTTTTAAGTTGGCTTTGTTGTATTTTGGATTTTGGGTTATTAGCTAAGGTGCATTTATTGTATCTTGAGCAAATTCTTCGAAGTTAGGTGAAGTCTTGGATCATATTGATTGGTAAGAATTAAGATTAGCGTACCTCTAAGAAAGGATATCTGAGATTACTCCACGACCACGTCTTATTAATTTTTTGCCTTTATGACCTCTCTGGACTTGTGAGTATGTGGAGATTTTACCCCTTTATGAATGGCAACATATTTTCTATTCTATATGGTATTCCATCTTCCAGATCTTTGATGCAAAATATTTGATGCAAAATATTTACGCATGTTAAATATCCTTAATAAATGCATTTATAAAATATACGCGTCAGATATGTAAATATGTAGAAGAGAAGATGGAACATGGATTTAGAATAGAAAATTGTATTTCTATGTTTGACCACATCAGGGTGATGATTATCAAAGATTGATTCAGGGGAGTATTGATAGGTAATTTACTTATATAACATGGAGTATTCTGTTGAATGGATTTGGGTCTATGTAATCCCCACCATTGACAAGCTTATGTGGAGCCCATGAAGTTTCTTCTGGATTGTACAATATAAGAATTATCATCTTTTTTGAAGTACAAGGTTTGGTATGGAACACATTAAATTCATGAATTTAGGCTACATTCATGATTTATACCTCGGGTAAATTGCTTTTTTCGTCCCACAACTGACGCCATTATCAATTTTGGTACCGCGCTTGTTGGTTTTCTCACTCTCAGTCCCATATGTCGTCAAATCTCTCACTTTTGGCCCGTTGACCAACTTCCGTCAAGAAATAGACGGAGCCACGCACGTCTGTCAATTGGAGAAAAATAAGCGGGAATTAAGTCCCCAGTTGACCTAATTTTCCCCCCTTTTAGTTTTGGTATCAAAATTTGACCTAATTGAGCTCTATTTATTCCCAATTCTTCCCCAAGCTTCCCAATTTCTTCCCCAATCTGATATGCAGTACGGCTACAAAATCACAAGGAAGTTAACACTGATGATGAAACAGAGGATTGCAAGACGCCATTGTCAGCCATTGTGAAAAGTAGAGATATCTATCATTTGATTCCTCAAAGAACGATACCCGAGAATTGCAATGGCCAGAGAATAAGTATTGTAGAAAGATTCGATTTTTGAGATCATTTGTTAGAATAGCCTCACAAACCCGATTTTCCAGGGGTATATGTAAATAGAAACGAGAAATCTGACCGGTTTAAGAAAGAAGGAAAAAAATGATTTGGCTATAGAATTTGATCGGTTTAAGATGATAATTGATTTTTATGGTCCACTGGTATTTTCCTACTGTTTCTGGCAAATTATTGTGTTTTCTTGGATATGTAACATGTTGCTAGTGATCAAACAAATGAAAAAATAGTTTATTCAATAATGTGCTCGGTAGAATGTTTATACAATGTCAACACAATCCATGGAAAATCAAACTAATTTAAATCACAATTCTAATATTATTTCTGGTATTTAGCATCATAAAAATATGATGTGTATATATATATACATTAGGAATTCATCAGACGGTTTGTGATGCTCTACCGATTTCCTGATCATCTTCATCTTATGCTTAACGATGGATCTTCACGAGGCATTCATGGACCTAATCACAAGAAACTATTAGATTAAAAAACAACGCAAATTATATAGAAAGATTCTATTTAAATATTCGACAGGAATAATAACAAGATTTAACCTTTTGAGCGAGTTCATGTTTCTTAACTTCTCATCCACCTTTACTACTGTTGAATCCTTCTTTCTTATTGCTGCTCCTCGTTTCATTTCTTGGACTCCGCTTCTATGGCTCTGTTCAAAGTTTCGATCTTTTTCATAAGCATCTGCAAATGCGAAATAAACGTCAAAGAACTCAACAGGCTCATCAAAACACACACATTACACTCAGAGAGTGAGTTTTTGTGGGACCCAACTTTGATTTCTTCGTCTTTCGAATTTAAAGTCGACTCTTTCACATCACACGATTTCCTCAGATTTATGACTTCTTTCAGGGCGATTTGGTCAAATCCATCATTGTCCAACTTTCAACTTTCAGCGGATTTTTTTTCTTAATTGTCCAATATTTAAGCATTTAATCGCTAGATTATTTGGGATTTGAAGCTCTTATATGAAAAAATTGGTATATACTATTATGTGTGGAGCTAGCTCGTACATCAATGGCTGATGTGAGATATACATTTTTGCAGAAAAGGAATGTATTTGTGGATTGGGGAAGAAATTGGGAAGAATTGTGAATAAATAGAGGTCAAATTTTGATACCAAACTAAAAGGGAAAAAATTAGGTCAATTCAGGACTTAATTCCCGCTTATTTTCATCCAATTAACGGCCACGCACGTCTCACGTGCGTGGCTCCGTCTATTTGCTGACGGAATTTGGTCAAAGGACCAAATGTGAGAAATTTGACGACATATGGGACTGAGAGTGAGAAAACCAAGAAGCGCGGTACCAAAATTGATAATGGTGTCACTTGTGGGACAAAAAAAGCAATTTACCCTTTATACCTCATAAGATAATGTAGCCTAACTTAGGACATTATGAATAAAAGTGAAAATAGTTACTTGAGGTTTATACCTCATAAGATAAGGTTGCCTAACTCTAGTGAAGAAAATAAAATCCAAGATGGGAATTTATCCCTCATTAAACTTCATTTGCTATCCAATCCATCGTGATATTATGAAGTATAATACTGCAGTACACGTACACTTTACTAGTTAACGTAACTTCAATGACTCAAAGCTTCCCTTCAAAGCATGGTGAAGAAGTGCCCGTTAGAATCGGGTTTGTAGCGAGTAAAAGTACACAACTTAATTAATGAAATGAAGTAAATATCGACCATTCTCTTAGGATTTTAATGGGATAAGTTTTTCTAATTCCAAATCTATATTCTATTTCTTTTAGATGTTTGACACGTGTAATTCACAAACACACTTATTAAGAGATGTTTAACATGCGTAAATATTTTGACACGTGTCAAACTTATAATATATGGAAATATACAACAGAAGATGGAACACCATTTGAAACTAGAAAATCGTGTCCCCATTTTAACTTATTGCATTTATTGACTTGGTTATTGATTATGGACGGCGAAGAGCATTAGATGACGTCTCTATTGATTTCGTCCCTATATATATGCGTCATATCTTGCTCGTGTAGTACGTAAACCCAAAAGGTTCCATCGTGTAAGAAAACCGGTTTACGTCTAACTTATTTTCTAGTATGGCATTAAAACTCCTTGTTCTCGTTATAGTTGTTGCAATTGCAGTGCATATGGCTGAAGGGCAATTTGGAGAAAACCCTCAACCTAAAGGCACAACTTTTATCCTATTGGGAGTTCAAGTCACTTTGTATTGCACCCCCGATGGCAACACCGGTGTCTTTGGCCCAGCGGCTCCGCCTTTCGGAGGTAAGTAGCTAAAACCCTGAAAAGTTAACTTCGAAAGATTCACTTTCGTAGCTTGCTGTAAATGAGTTGAGTCGTGCTGAAGTTTTTTCGATATTTTGAAAAGATCAAGCCCATTTTCAATATTTCGAGTTTGAGCTTGTTGATGCCTTGTTGATAGGGCTGAAAATTGAACCAAGCTACTCGAACTCGACTCCAGCTCGATCGCTTAAAGCTCGGTTTGATAATTTATTGAACCAAGCTTGAATTTTGTGTTTGATAAATTTTGAAGCTCGGTTCGAGCTCGGCTTGACAAGTAAAAAATAATAAAACTATGTACTAAATAATCAAATTATTCGAGCTTGACTCGTGATTGGCTCGATTAAAGCTCGTTTGAGCTGGCTCGTTTAAAAATCAAATCAAGCTGAAACACAATTTTCAAAACTCAATTGTAATTCAAACAAGCTTAAACATCTATACGTTCGACTTGACTCAACCCATTTACACCCCTACTTGTTGGTTGAGTCTAGGTCAAATACAACGAACTTGATCTTCGTTCATTGTGTTAGGAATATAATGCCAATGATAAAGATAATCACTCGAAAGAAAAATAATAAAAGAACAAGAATTGTTGACCCAGTTCGTCAAAGAATTTGACTACGTCTGGGGTGCTGCCAAGCCAGGATATTCACTATATTTCGTAAATCGTAATAATGAGTTACAATGATATTGAGGCTATTTATAATACAAGATACGTAACCCTAATCGGCGAAAGTTGTGGCTCTGTTTACAGTCTTCAGGCTCCATAACTCAACACGTTGATGCATGAGGGTAAACAATAAAATATAAACGCATCCAGATGCGAGACTTTAATTACAAAAAAAGAAAAAAATTATAACTTTCGCTATCTAGTAAAGAATATTACTATTCTGCCCCTGCCTTGTCACTAAAAACATATTACAACTTCACATCGTGTTCTCTAATTTGTCATATCTAACCGAGGGTATTTTGGTAATTTGCAAAACTTCGCTAACTTAAATTTTAATCTCTACAGAGGTGCCGAGGTGCATTTGATATGCGGAAACTCGGAGATAATTGCCAATGGTACAACAAATAGTTTCGGAATAACCTATTTGGTCACAATTCCGATGCCGGTTTTGCCCTATTCCCCACCGGAATCCAACTGCAAAATCGTCGTTAACACGAAACTTGCGAGCTGCAATTCCACTTTGCCCTCGGGTTTTCTCGAGTCGCCATTAGTACTAATCGGAACTTATATCCTTAAAAACTTGAAGATTTTCAACTTTGCCCCTAGTGGTTTCAGTTTGGTTCCTAGTATGTAGTTCAAAAACATGGCTATATTGTAAACATGAAGACTATATATGGTCATTGAATAAACATGAAGTCTATATTGTAAACATGAAGTCTATATATGGTCATTGAATAAAAGCAAAAATCTTGATTTTGCCATTTTTTGATCTCTATGTTTGTGTATATAAATATAGCCCACAAAGTCCACTTATATGTCAAACTTGAGATTCAAAACATATGAAAAGCTCATTATATATATCAAACACAAGAGAAATGGCACTAACAAATATAGTTTAAAGTCGCAGTATTGGTGATAATATCGAGAGCCGAGAGGTATTGTTTAAGAACCCTATAAGTTTCGAGGATTTTGAAGATATCGAAAAATTATGAGTTTCAACTCTAGAAGGTTGCATATGAAAACTTTTGAAAAAAAGTTTTTGACCTGTTCAACAATATTTCGAGAGACTCTGTATGTAAACTCGATCACATAAGACGATTGTTGTTAAAACAAATTTTTTTGGTCTCAATAATTTAATATTGAAGAAGGACTTGTACTATTGAAACCAAGCACAAAAGTTCACATGTAAACCATGAATTGGCAAATCTTCCATTTTAGGCCAAGATTTGTATGTTTGTGCAAATAGGGAAAATGTTCAAGCAAATAGACAAGCAATAAGAGTTCAACATTTTCAGCAAAATGTACCATCTCCATAAGGAAATATTGCTCTAAGAAGAGGAATAGTATTTTATAGATATTTAATTTACATAAAAAGTTTCATATCATTAGTTTATATATATATAATTTATGATAAGAAAATTCCTCTTTAGTTAAATTCTTTTATATATATCTATATTGTGATAGTGATTAAAAGTAAATAATAAAGTACATATATGTAGTGTAGAATATGAATTTATTAATAACTTAATATTACTTCAAAAATGTGAAATAAAATATTCATACAGTAGGATTCTTATTGTTTTATCCGAAATAATGTAGCATATTATTAGGAATTTTAAGATTTTATTTTGTATGACACAATTATGAAAATATGTTAAGAATAATGTCATATTTATGATGTTGCATAAACATAATAATTCGGTCTCTCCTTTAAGTTTAGCATAACGCAATATAATTACAATTATTTGGATGTAAAAATTATATTATAATTACAATTAACTGTGTAAAATATATCTCAAGTGAGACCCAACCAAAAAAAAATAATTCTAATTATTATATTATAATTTAAAATCTCAAAGCTATTAAGAATCAGTAATTCCCATGAAATGTCATTTCTAACATGTTGTTTTGCATTTTGTCCTATTATTTCCCTCATAAGTCCCTATCTAAATTCTGTTTTCTGCAATGGGTCCTATTTTTTCGTCACGATTGGTTTGTATTTTCGAACAATTATAAGGGTTAATCATGCAAATATTTTTCATCACAATTGCTTTTGTATTTTCGAACAATTATAAGGGTTGAAAATGCAAATTTTTTTTTCTCAATTGCTTTTGTATTTTCGAACAATTATAAGGGTTAATTATGTAAATATTTTTCATCACGACTTCTTTGTATTTTCGAACAATTATAAGGGTTGATCATGCAAATATTTTTCGTTACAATGACTTTTGTATTTTCGAACAATTATAAAGGTTGATCATGCAAATCTTTTTCATCACGATTGATTTGTATTTTCGAACAATTATAAGGGTTGATCATGCAAATATTTTTCATTACAATTGCTTTTGTATTATCGAACAACTATAAAGGTTGATCATGCAAATCTTTTTCATCACGATTGATTTGTATTTTTGAACAATTATAAGGGTTGATCATGCAAATCTTTTTCATCACGATTGATTTGTATTTTTGAACAATTATAATGGCTGATCATGCAAATATTTTTCGTCCCGATTGCTTTTGTATGTTCGAACATCTATAAGGGTTGATCATGCAAATCTTTTCCTCATGTTTGCTTTGTATTTTCTAACAATTATAAAGGTTAATCATGCAAATCTTTTTCGGTTGCTTTTGTATTTTCGAACAATTAAAAGGGTTGATCATGCAAATATCTTTCATTTTACTATTAACGATATTATTGATTTATTGAACATTTTTATCAATTATCATGTCCATTTTGATAATATCCTTCATTATCTCCAATTTATAACTCTTCATAATTAGCTAACTTGTCTCTATATAATTCACTTAGGATAAGAATGGAACAATAGAGAATTGATAGTGACAGCAATGGGATATGCCTAACCCGTCCCATTGCCATCCGATCCACTTCTACCCGAACTACGTATATATAACTAAATTCATATTGCTATATAAATTAATCTTAAATATATATAGTATATATTTATTTCATTAGAAACATGAAACTTCTTCAAATAAAATAAAAATTAGTGTTGAAATAAGGTATATTTTTCCGAAAAATAAGAATAAAAAAATACTACATAAATATGAACAAAATAACTATTTTTAAAGAGTAAATATACATACTTAATTATAATACTTCTAAAGTTTGATGTTGTTTTTAAACTATATAAATATATATATTTATGTGCATATATACAATTGACGGGTTGTAATTATTAAACTCACTATTCCATCTGAAGGTGGCGAATTGCAACATTTTTAAGCCGCAACTATTATTTGAAAATTTCAAACTATCGATTTTCGAAAAAGACGAGTACTACTACCCCTAATATAACCTATCATAAACTATATACATTCAATAAATATAAATAAATGTGATTATCAAAGATTCCAAATTTTACAAACTTATAAATATACATTCAAATATGTCTTTATCAACTAGAACATGTGCATCAATTTGACTCTAAAACTTGATAATGATTCTTCTTTCATTTTTTGCACAATGATTACAGAAAGGCAATGGGACATTGCACATGTGACCTAAACTTTTAATTTAATTTTTTGAACATATAAAATGTCAAAATATAAATATAGAAGACTCCTGCATGGAGACATAATGTGGCAATATAAAATCCCAAATTCACAACCATTTTGCATGATAAGTTATAACACAACTATGTCATAATGTGGATCAATCAAAATTCTATCAAATAAAATAAATGGTTATTTTATTGGTTTTTATGAAAATTTAAATCTTTGTATAATTATAATCATCAATAAATTAAATCATTTTTCTTTTTAAATTTCAAGTTTCTATTACAACCATAGACAAGATATACCTTATTGAGATTCAAGAAAACAATAGCCAATATGATTGTAGTGAGACCTAAAGTCCAAACTCCATAAGGATTACTATGATAACTAGTCAAATATGGCACTAGCTTGGAATACTAAATATTTGTTTATTTATATTTTTTGAGTTAAAATTTTAATTTTTTTTTCCACGAATTGCATTCGTGTGAGAATGATACGTATTTATTATTTTTTTTTTTAAATATTGAAAGTTATAAAATATGTTAATCGAACTATATATATCTATTATCATACTATTGTGTTATTTATTTATCATTAATTGCTATTTCATTTATCTTTATCTATTTTGACCCTATCCAATATACACAAGAAGGAAACATCCATTTAAGTTGAGGACCCCCTAAACTTGAAAATATCTAACCACTTGAGATAACATGATCAATTGATCATATCTATGTTTAGTGGGTTCAACATATCATGAATTTATTGTGTATTATCATCTATCCTATCCCTTACATTTTTCTTGGTTGATTTTTAGTGAATATTGTGACTTTAAGTAGGCATATAAATAAGTCAAGTCGAAATAAACTCAAAGATGTTCACATTTGATTTAATTATTATAATCGAATTTCAAAAATTGTATTTGAATTTAGTTTGATTGTTAATTGAGTCGAGCGCAAACCAACTTTAATCGAGCCGATATTTTATACATGGTATTATTATTATTATTTTACTAATCGAGCCAAGCTCGAGCTAGGCTTTCAAATTTATCAAATACAAAAGTTGTTTAAGCCTGATTTGGTAAGTTATCGAATCAAGCTGGAACAAGTTTTTAGTGATCGAACTCGAGTCGAGTATTGAGTAGTTTGGCTCAACTTTCAGTGCTATTTCCAAGTCATAATATAGTTGCAATCCTTTTAGTACAAAAATTATATTATAAATTTATAATTGTAATTAGCTATGTATATTAGACTTTGAGTGAAATTCAATACATGAATAATTATAATTATATCCATAATTTAGAATGTTGAAAGTTTTTAAGAAAGAATTGTGACTTTTGAGATGTCTTTTCTAACATGTTATTTTGCATTGTGTTTTATTGTCTTGTCTTTTCTAACATGTTATCTTGCATTGTGTCTTGTTGTATCCCTCCTAAGTCTCTATCACAATTTTGTTTTCTGCAATGAGTCTAATTGTAATTATGGTTGCTTTTATATTTTCTATCAATTATTAAGGGCAATTATGCTAGATTTTTTATTCTTTTTTTGAGAGGATAAGCTATTAATGATTGATAGTTTGAACACTTTTTTCAATAATCATGTCCATTTCAATATTATAACTTCACAATTCCCTTAGGATAAGAAATATGAAAATAATTTTTTTTTAAAAAAAAGAATATGAAGAGCAAGTGTATATAAATCAATTTAGTCTTGATTTTTTGTTTGAAAAGGTTTACAATTATTTCCAGTCATATTTTCTTACTTCCTATCCTAACATAAACTACATGAATGTCTCAACATGAATGGATTTGATTGTCTGAAATTTCAAGTTTCAAACTCTTACTAATTATCTCGCGTATACGATAAAGAAAAAAATTCTACTTTTCGTCCCAGAATTTTGTCAAATTTGAATTTTAATCACATTTGTTATACAGTTCTCATATTGAATTCAATAAATTTCAACTATCTCACATTTAACTATATTCTCTCAAATCTAACGCTCAACTTCGTTAGTCAACACTTTAATAAAAAAATTTAGAAGAACTAATGCATGAACATACTCATACATGAATTATAATTAATATTACGATATTTCTATTAATCACATGTATTGCTTATGTTCTCTTACGCACAAAATCTTCCCACAAAGTGTGGTCAAAATATTAACTAAGGAAGTCGATCATTAAAATTTGACAGTGAAACTAATTATAAGACATTTTAAAAGTAATAGGACTATAAATAAGAAACGCATAATAATTAAAATCAAAACTAAACTTGAACTGAATTACGAAACAAAAATTTAAAATTTTCACAAAGATATAATATATATATATATAAGTACATAAATATGATATATATATAGAAGTACATTCACAAATCTATGACAACTATGCTTAGGCAATATTTAGATTAAGACAATTCAAATGTGTCTTTTATGTTACCAAACATGTGCAACAGTTTGACTCTAAAACTTGATAGTGATTAATCATCCTCCTTTACCACAAATGATTACAGAAAGGCAATGGGACCTTGCACATGTGACCTCAACTTATTATTTCTATTTTTTTTGGACATCTAAAATGGCAACACAAAGTCTAAACAAGACTCCTGCATGGAAACATAAAGTGGCATCCAAAATTCACCATCTTTTAGCATGAAAAGTTATTAAATATTTATGCAAATTAAGTGAAAACAATCAAATAAAATGAAATGTGGTACTATCAATTACAAAGAAATGATACCCAATTTGGTACAACCAAATTGAAATATGGATCGAATGATTGTTATTATATTGAAATTTAAAGTTTGAAAACCCCATAAAAAGTCACAATTGAAATGAGGCGCTTGGATACTTAAACGGTTAAACCCGAGCCTGAATAATCCCCATCCATTGACAGCCACAAATGGAATCTATAATTCGAATGCTCATGATTATATTATAATTTAGCATCCAAAAAACCCCATAAAACGTTAGCAAGTCACAATTGAAATAAGGCGCTTGGATACTTAAACACAAGCCTGAATAATTTACTTACACCCAAATGAAATTTATAGTTCGAATAATTGTGATTATATTGAAATTTAGAGTCCGAAAATTCCATAAAAATGTTAGCACATTACAATTGAAATGAGGTGCTTGGATACTTAAACCCGAGCCTGAATAATCCCCGTCCATTGACAGCCCACTGTCTTTAATGATTTAAATTATAGTGTTGATTTATGCAAAAATAACCTTTTCAATTATATAGTGTAGATTAAGCAAAGCTATAACTTTTAGTACAAAAAAGGAAAAGACAAATCCACCCCAAAAGCTACAATTAGCAAACTACATTTAGTGAGCAATCTATAGAGTAGATTCATGCTTTTCTTTACCAATTGTACACTACTAAAACATGAAGAGAAAAGGTGAATTAAACATGAAAAAGACTTCAAATTTATTCGTCAATCTTTAATCTATCTCAAACCAAAAAAAAAAACATCCAAATACAAAGATAGACTCAATATAATACTTAAAGCTATTACAAAACCAAAACTAAATCTACAATAAACAAATCACAACATTAACATCAATATAAATGCTCCAAACATACATAAACAAAGTAATAAACCAAAATCATCCAATAATGTAAATATCTTTAGTAGTAATATCAAACTATTTTAACACTTTGTATCTCATTTTCAGCTTATACAGCAGCCAATAATGAAGGAATTGCAGCCAAATTTGGTGTAGTATTTTTAGCCCTTTTTCCTGCAGAACGTTTTGAAAATGCTCTAATTGGACTTGCTAATGTCCATCCCCAACTTTTATTTGATTTTCCATTAACATTATGATGATTATGATCAACTAAATATGATGAAGATGGGGTTACCATAAATCCACTGAAAATCCCACCACAGCTAACTCTTTCCTTGATGCAATCCTGGCCATTGATCCCACCATTCCTGTGAATCTTGCTCTTCCCAGATTCCCTCTGAGATTCCACTCTCCTGAGTGTACAATCACCTAAGCCTGTTGAGATTCTGTCGAACAAATCACCTGAAAAGGATCTGCTACCACAGCCAACGGATCTGGATCTTGATACCTTTCTGTCAAATGAAGATTCATCATCTGGGCTTGTGCTGTTTTCATCAACGGCCACAAAATCTTCCCTTTTTTTGATTGAAGAACATGAACCCACTATAGAACTAGGAGTTGCTGGTGTAAAGCTTGAATCTTTGAAGTGATTTTCACACTTTTTGGCATTAGAATGCTTTGATGAGTACAAGAATGACCAAAATGAACCTCTTGTTTGTGAGACATTGCTGTTATAATCTGTGGTGGATTTACTCCTCTTGAAGAGAACACTGGTTGAATTTGAATCTGAATCTGAACTGCCCATCATCACAGATTTATCTTTGTTCTTCATCTTATTCTGAGATGAAACAATGGGCAATTTTTGAGAAATGGTGCCATTGAAATCAGATCTAAGTGAGGGTGAAGAAGATGAAGATGAAGATGGAAAAACAGCAACAGGAAATGATGAAGAAACAAGCTTTCCAAGCTTTTCTTGAAGGCACAAAGCACAGATCCCACCTGGGGAACTGTTTTTGAATGGGTGATTTGTGCATTGCATGTTGCTTTCGCACATATCTTCATGCAAAACCTCCATCACCATTGTTGTTGCAGCTCAAAAACGATGAAAGCCCTTAAAAAAGATTGAAACTTTATCTTGGATTTTGACGAAAACAAGTGATTATGAGGAGGAAAATGGGTTATGAGAGAGATAGAATGGTCAAATATTGGTGAAATTAAATGCTTTTGCGTTGAAGTAAAGTGGGGAATGGTGGGGGGATAGTCCCCAGGAGAAAGCACGTGAAAACCAGACTAGTTTTTGTAATAAATATTGAGAAATGAATAAGACAAGAACAACCCTATTGTTGTTTTTATTGGTTTAAATCTAATTTTATTGGGTAAATCAAATTTGAATTAATCTTAATATTGGCTATTTTTACTAATATTATGAGATGATTTTTTATGGGTGAAATAAATTGAATGAGTTAATAATATAAAACGAATTAATAATATAATACGAATACATGTCCCCAGATGAGGGATGACATATTCATCTTAGAAAATTTATTTTCATGATAAAAATGAGAAAAAAATATTTTTAGATATTGTAAAATGTGTGTTTTGATGAGTTTTTTTTAAAGAAAATTTTGTAATTATTGCGGTTAATGTGATATATTTTTTGTCGTGAGAACTTTGTTTGAATTGATATTTGAATATAATTCATAGTAATATTTTTAGTCAAACTCATTAATTTAGCCGTTAAAAAATAGTCATAATGTATCTTATTTTTAATGTTGCCTAATTTATATTAGAATATGTGATTAATTTGATTTTTTGAGTTGATAGATAGTCGAAAAAAAACCTTTTAAATCAATAGAGTGAAATGTCAAACATGAACAATGAGATTTCTTTTTTTTTTTTCTCAAGAATTTCTTCTAAATTATCTTAAATTTGAAGAGATTTTGGAAGAATTCGGGTCAACCCGACTTTATGAAAGAACATGAATTCTTAATACGTAAAATATTTAATAATATATTTTATATTTCTTGTTATTTTATATATATATATAAATAAATAATTATGTATATATATTTATTAAGAAATTTGGAGCTGGAGCCTGCATATTTTATCCACTTCACTAGTTTGTATCCCTATTAAAAATTTCTAAGAAATATTTTGATGTCAAAGTTATGATTGTTTTTGTATTATATGATTTATTATCACGTAAAATCTTTCAATATTTATGTATTTATAATAGTTAAATATTATAACATAATTATATTTATCATAATTTTTTGTGCCAATTTCAGTGTATCATGTTATATTTGTATCAATGTGTTGATATTTGTTAAACTTACACATCAAAAGTACATTACAAAGAACACCATACTTACACGTGTCACCAAGAGAGGTAAATAGTTATTTGATTATTAATTAATTGATTATTAAAGAAGAAAAAGCCTCTGCTCAAATATTAATAATAATATTACTTATCCTCTGCTGAAAAAGAAAGGCTGATTTAACAGTACAGTGGGACTCTATTTTGTCAGAAGAACCTTACATATTTAAATAAGAAAATAATTAAAATAGTTTTTTAATAAACCTTCACTTGATATTTTAAACAAAATCTTGTATTAAAATTAACAAGATAAAAAATCTATTTGTGTGCAATTTCTGATCATATTTCATAACTTTTTAAAAAAAATTATAGTTATTTGTGCTTCATAAATAATACTAATAGTACGAGACGAATAAATAAATAATGCTCAGAAATATACACTATTCATTGTTCAGAAAAACGATGTATAGTAAAGGGTTATAGTAATTTCCGGGGCATTAATATTAATATTAGAATATAGAAATGAAATTTAACATAGATTGTATTATAATAATATCTAGAGATTAAATTTTACAGTCACAATTGGCCCGAATGCTTTTAAGAATGATAAAATGACCCCAATCGATTAAGTGTCATATTTTTATTTAGAATTATATTCCACATTAAAATATTATATATACATATAGCATAGTATTCCTCTCATTTAATGTATATTAATGGACTAATATTAAATTTAAGAGGACCAAAAGAAATCTGAAACAATGAGAAAAGAATCGGTATTATTTGTTTAATTACTTAAACAGCCATAAATCACATGAACATTGGATCTGCAAATCAAATTTTGTCTTTTGTTTCTTGTAAGTTTAATTATAAATTAATAGTGAAATAATTGAATATTAGATAATTCCCTTTGAATTCTGAGTAGGGGGTTTGTTGTATTTTCTTTTATTTATTTGTCTATATATAATTTATATGGATTTTTTTTTTGTTTGAAGGAACAAACAGCCTATGTTCATGGATCTTTAGGGCCAATTGGATTGTACGTTCGTCTATGAAAAAAAATTCATGATAAAACTAAGGAAAAAATATTTTAGGAGTAAGAAATATGATGTGAGATTTGTGTTTGGAGAATTTTTTAAGAGAAACATATGTAATGATTATGGTTGATGTGATATGTTTTTTGTTGTGAAAGAATTGTTATATATAATAAATCATTTTAGTCAAAATCATCAATTTAGATGTCAAAAATAGCCACAATGGATCTTATTTTAAACGTCGCATTATTTTACATTAGAATATGTGATTAATTTGATTTTTGGAGTTGAAAAATAGCCGGAAAAAATCTTATAAATTAATTGTGTGAACTGTCAAATCATGAATAGTAAGAGTAAATTTTTCTCTTTTTTTGCAAAAAGTTCTTTAAATTATCTAAAATTTTGTGAGATTTTCTTAAAGAATTTTTTCGTAACATACCAAACAATTGAATTTTTGTAGTTTTTTTACTCTGAAATATTTTTTTGGGAGTAGAGGCGGCTATCCAATTGGGGCCTTATTTATCTATAAATTTATTGTTTGTTTGTGTTTTGTGACATTTCTTGGAACTATATGAAATGGTGTTTGTTGGATTTTTTTTAACATTAACTGTAACACCCTTACACTAAACATAATGATAATACACACGCTGCTTTTCAAAAACCATCATACGAACATTGCCTTTCAAAATCATCAGACACATACTTTACATATATGTACTCGTTTAATCACAATATTTACACGGAAACGTTTAACCATATTAGTTTATAACCTTCACACAATGGCACAAGGATACAAAAATATACAACATCTTGAAAAGATTTTGTTTCTCAAGCGAGCAAAAAGAAATCCTATATGATATGCAAATGATGAGCCGAGGGTGAAGGACTTGAAACCAGCCAACCGACCTTTGATCCATGCTTCAAACTTTACGTACGACTTCACGATCAACTTTATCTACAACAACTAAAAGAAAAACATTGCGTTTGGTGAGTCGCAAACTCAGCAAGTATAATAAAGTAACGAGTTATTTAACATCATATAAGTACATATGAATCATCAAATAATCAATCTTTAAAGTCATATAAGAATATCATCCAAAATCGTCTCACATTGAATTCATATCATTCGCAAACATAAAATGCATGTGATTGTCATTTTCTTTTACTGTTAATGGCATGTTATAACCAAGAGTAGTCGTGATCACGAAGATGGCCATGGCACTCTGTAATACATATGACACATGTGAGTTCAGTGAACTCGGGTGGCCGTACGGTACTCTGTGGTCTATTCATTTGGACAATCTTTGATACATGACTCAAGGTCTATAACAAATTAACAACCATAACAGCAACCTCTTATCTCTGATGAATGCATTTACATATTACATATCTCACTTTCATCATCACTTCATCAAAAACCTTTTCATCCTAATAAGGATCATCATACAATCCATATCATTATACAATGAGTTCAAATCACCACATTCATTTCCGTCGCTTAAACATCACATAATCTACGTTATAGCACCATAGGCTATTCAATCAACACAATTAAGCAAGTAAATGATTCATTTAGCACCACAAATTAAGAAAGCATCATTGAGTCAAATAACAATCACCAAATTATACTCACAAGTAGTGGATTATCGAGGTGTCTTCGCCTAGTTGACGTTTTCAGCTCCACTATTGGAATCGCGCCCTATTAAGCATATTACAAATCATAACTATACTTGATATAACAGATAAAATGCAAATGAATGCATGAGTATTTCTCTGATTACCTATCCTTGACTTACATATAACTAACAAGTCACCCGTAAGTTACACTAACGGTTTTTACTGTCTAAATTATAATAAATTCTAAACACATGAATTTTATCTCAAATAATTCTGTAATATTGTTAGAACATTGAATAACATGAAATAAAAGTTCCACATTAAATTAACATGTTTGTCATGGTCAGTTCATCCTCCAAGTATACTGCACCCGGAAAATAGTTTCAACACGGGCAAGACTGTTTCAAACAATTTTATAAATTCTCATGTTTCTTTATAAATTCCCAAATTTTCAGTAAACCTTCCTAACATGTATATAAAGGTTTATAAAATATTTCAAATCAACCAAAAATTCCTGGATTGGTGAAATAATTCCAGAGCAACAGCTGTTTGTAATTTTGCCGAGCAACTGGCAGTTTTACGCTACGAATTTTAGAAAATTCTACGTACCTCCAAATTTTACCAAATTTTGCAGTGGTGTTTACAACACCTTGAATTTGACACAGAAAATTCAGAACAATTAATTGCAAAGGTTTATCTACACAATTACAAATGTGAACATGGAACATAGTTTCTGAAATTTTTACATATCAAATGTTATCCACTTAAGTTATCGAATAGACATGTATATGTGTTAAATCACTTAAATTTCAGAATTCACAAGTTCTAAACTTCTAAAACCTTCAAAATACATATTAATTCCAAACCCATGATTAAAACACTTACTCGTTATAAGAACGTCGATTTTCCTAGTTCGATTTA
The DNA here is from genome assembly GCA_963669365.1 of Verbascum thapsus. Lineage (NCBI taxonomy): Eukaryota > Viridiplantae > Streptophyta > Magnoliopsida > Lamiales > Scrophulariaceae > Verbascum > Verbascum thapsus. Next base: position 9,991,334 of record OY770114.1, read on the forward strand.
TGTTCTACTGTTCTTCTCCTATTTACCCACAATTTTTCTTCTCTTTTTCTTTCTTTCCTTTCTTCTCTTTCTCTCTTCTTCTTCCTCTCTATTTTTGCTCTATGTTTCTATCTTTCTTTCCTTCTTGGTTTAAAAAGTAAGGTTAGGACGTGGAAGCTTAAGGACTAACTTTGGTGACTCTTAGTTGATCATATATATTATTTTAATGAAGGAATTATTTGCAGCTGCTAGCTTAATACGTGTTATATGTTTGTACGTTATATTTTCTACGTGTCATATATTTATACTAATCGGGACATATAGGTAACACGTATGTAACGCGTAGTGTGTAAAATATATATATCCGATATCTAATGGGAAGGTTTAGTGTACTGTATTGAATCAAAAATCTAAAGTTAAGCGTGCTCATACGAAAGCAATTAGGGGATGGGTGACCACCTGAGAAGCACGTCAATTATTTGTTCATTAATTAATTGGTAATAAACGCTAGACGTCATGTCTGCTTAATCTAGACGTCATGCATGCTTAGACGTTATGCTTATATAATTAGTGCTAAATGCTAGCAAAATAAATGCGCGTGTTTATGCTAATGTATGATTTAATGAAATGTGAAGTTTTGGGTTGTGACATTAACATCGTTAGGGGATGGAGTAAGAATTTTTCGTATAGGGACGAATACGAAAATAAAGACACTTTACTGTTATGTTTCGACACTCAATAAATAATTTTTTTTGAATATTTTAGAAAACACAAATATTTAAATCATTCTATAGTTTTTCTATCAAGTTCTAATAGTTTTTAAAGGAAAAACGAGATTACACTGCATTGTGCTTCTTGGTGAGTCGGCAAATGCTGGTATACCTTACGAGTACATAGGTATAGCGCGCAATACGTTTAATTTTGAGTCGAATTATTTATATCTTAGTGAACCATCTCTCTGAAAATGTTCCACTAGAAATATCATTGGTAATATGAAATCTTTGAATAATATAAAAAAAATAATGAATATCCAATCAAGATATAATTTTGAAAATAGTGGTGCATTTTCTATATTTCGTAGATAATAATATTATGATCGATCGTATTGTGTCTTATAATTTGTCAGCATTGATCTTAACAATCTCTGACATAAACAACTTCAAAAAAAATCAATACGAATGCTATCAAATATAACATCAATTATAAATAAAAAATTCACTCTCACTCGTTAAATTTGAATATATTTCTCATTTCACACCACTCTAAAAAGTTTGAGATTCTACTATGTCTTCATATCTCATTCTACTATTCACCAAAATTGTTTTGCTTTACCTAATAATTTTGAGTTTAGTGTAACTAGCAGATTAAGGGGTGTAAACGAGTTGAACTTGAAAAAATTTCCAAGTTCAAGCTCGAGCCCGGTTGAAAATTCAAATTTTAGGAGGGAATTTTTAATTTTGACTTTTTTATTTTTTTAATTATTTAATATATATTTTTAATATAATAAAAAAAATAATATATTAAAAAATAAAAAAGCTCGCGAGTCGGGAGAAAGGAGTGAGCTCGAGCTTGTTTGAGACGAGACGAGCCGTCTCGACTTGTCTTATACCCCTCCAGTAGACATTACAAAATGATCAAAGAAATTCTCTACTTCTCATAACCAACTCAGAAATGTATATGGATGTTCTTAACCATGAAAATTCGAAGGTGGATAATGCTTGATTGGCTCATTGCATTTCATACATAATCTAAAAATATCAAGCCTTGCCCCCGGACCAAAAATACTTGGCAATGGCGGGACAAAAAATACTTTATCAATTCTTCTATATATCTACATATCGATCATATATATAAATCATTTCATACATTCCTCAATTAAATTATTTATTGTCCTTTTTTCTTTTCTCTTTTATACTTTAATTTTTATTTTTTATTTATATAATTATTATATATGCACAATCATTCAACACATCATCTCTCAATCTAATAGTGTGATTGAACCGAGCTCTAGTTGAGACTGGAAAATTTTTGGGCAAAATACAAATAACCCGCACGTGAAATATTTTATTGGCTGAAACCCCATGTGAAAAAAATATAGCCTAAAAACCCCATGTGAAATTTTCAAATTGCTTAAAACCCCATGTGAAAAAAATATAGCCTAAAAACTCCTGTAAAATTTTCAAATTGCATGAAACCCCCTGTGAATAAAATATAACCTAAAAACCCCTTGTAAAATTTTCAAATAAGCTGAAAAATAATTTTATATTAAAAAGATGTTTCATCTTTAATCTTTTTAATTGAAAATTTCAAAATGTAAAGTTGATTGACAACACTTTATTGTTGTTGGGGCACTAAGTCTTAGCAGTTAGTGGATTAATCCATTATTAATTAATCCAATCGATCAAATTGGTTAAATTTATTGTTTATATTTTATAATGCTCCTGAAAAATGTATTAGTGTGAGGTATTATTGAAACATTGAAAAAAGTTTACCACTACGAAATTAAAAATTATTGGATAAAGTTTAATTAATATCATAAAACTTGATTATTAGTACTATTAATTAATTTATAAATTTAAAAATTTTACTGGGTGTTTTTAGGCTATATTTTTTACACAGGGGGTTTCATGCAATTTGAAAATTTTACCGGGGGTTTTTAGGCTATATTTTTTTCACATGGGGTTTCATGCAATTTAAAAATTTTACAGGGGGTTTTTATAATATATTTTTTTTCACAGGGGGTTTCATGCAATTTGAAAATTTTACAGGAGGTTTTTAGGCTATATTTTTTTCACAGGGGATTTTTAGCCAATAAAATATTTCACGTGGGGGTTATTTGTATTTTGCCCAAAATTTTTTAGGTTTAAACTCGGGCTCATTTATATTTTTTCGAGCTCGAACATGACGAGCCTAATAATTAAGGTTCAAGCTCAAGCTCGCTAAAGATAAGTCGAACTCGAACGAAAAATTAATTTAGTTACTTTTTAATTTATTTTTATTTTAATTATATTAATTAGATAAATATATTATATTATATAATATATCACAAAAATATAATTTAATTGAACCAATTTGTAGAAACACATATTACAATAGACCTGAATAGAAATATTATAATTTGTTATTATATATTTGCATGTCATACAATAATTAAAATGTTACTTATGTAAGATTAAAATATATTTTAATAAAAATTAAAGTATTATTTTAAAATTTTGAGTATTTACAATCATATATAAAATTAAAATTAATACTAATAAAAAGCATGCGAGCCCGTATGTGAGCTTATGAACGACTACAAATCAACTCAAGCTTCAGCTCGAAATGCTAATCTCGAGCTCGAGCTGAGTTTCAATCAAGTCGACTTATCAAATTTTAAGCCAACTCGACTCACCTGACACCTCTATTTTAAATTAGATATATTTTACAAGTTTTAATAATTTTTTATAATATAAATATAATTTTTTTATAAAAAGAGATATTTTTAATATTCACAAATTTAATAAAGATCTAAACTTTGCTAAGTTTAGAGAATCTAGAGATTGAAACTCAATCATCATTCATCATCATCATCATCATCTACCCCACCTTCACTTAGCAGCAAAAACAAAAATCAATCAGCTTTACAAATTAGAATCACACACAATATTCACTCCAGAACTCTCTCTCTCTCTCATCAGAAGTTCATCTTCTTCAGAAAGCCCAAAAACCCAGCAATAATTGAAGGCAGAGAGATATGAGTGAGGATTTAAAGAGGACTAGCGGCGGAGCTACGGTGGCGCCATCGATCTCCGCCGCCATCGGCCGTACGTCTTCATCCGGCCCGAACCCAGATAAGAAAGTGGTCATAAAGAGCGCTGACATGAAGGAGGAAATGCAGAAAGAAGCTATCGACATCGCCATAGCTGTAAATCCCCCTTCCTCTCTCTGTCTCTGTTGATTTTAGTAAAATTAAGTGTTATTGATTCATATTTACTTTTGTGAATTTTGTGGGTGTTTATGTAGGCGTTTGAGAAGTGTAGTGTGGAGAAAGATGCGGCGGAGAACATAAAGAAGATGTTTGACAACAAATATGGCCCTACCTGGCATTGCATTGTCGGCAAGAATTTTGGTAATCTTTAATCCCCATCTCTAATTCTCTGTTGTACCCTTATTTTTATTGATGATGTTGGATCATTTGGGTGATTGTGTTGTTGTAGATCTAGATTCTTGGCTTATATTAATCCTATGAACACAAATAATTTCCTCAAATCTTGTGTTGGAATAAGTATATACAACTTGTCTTGCTGTTTGGGTAATCATAATAAGATTTTTGCTTGTGTCTTACTATGGATATTGTGTGTGATGGGTTTATGCTTCTTAGAGTTTCGTATTGGCGTTTTGGGTGTTGAAGGAATATGGATTTCGATAAAAACGAAGTACTTTAGTGGCAAAGTTTCTGAATGTATAATTGTTAACCTACTGTAGTTGTAACGTTAGAATCCCGCTTTAAACTTATAAGTCACTTCTCTTGTAATGTGTACCTTGATAATTGGTAAACATCTCTAGTACGGTGGTAGATATAAGTGTTCTTCGCCCAACCTCATAAATCTTGTCTTTCGTGTGTGATTCTTCGTCAAATAGTCTTCTATTGCTTGTTTCATTCCTAACTTGTGGTGCATGTGGATATGATATATATATATATATATATATATATATATGAGTTAGCCATGTAATTTGCAATCGATAATGATCTTGCGACACAACATGAAGATACTAGGTAGATAGTATTAGGATGCTCTACCGGCATCTTACTTGTGTTTGACACCTCAAGAAACTTAAGAAATGTGCTCTAACTTAATTGTGTATAAGTGCTGAATTATAATAGTAGATTAGGTGTTTAGATTGGTACAAGGTGTCAAAGATTAGTATTCATATTGGAGAACACGAGATGTAGAAAGTTATATGTGCTCTAAGAAAATAGACTGCTGAAAACTAGAGGATTTTCTGTTGAAAATACAAAAAAATGTTGAAGAATTGAGGTTAATATATTCCAATTTTGGTAGTGTGGACTTTGTTACCATCACTGAGAAAAAGCATTTATCTGCTCTCTGTCGGCTTGCATAATGCTAATCGTATATGGGCTCTGTTAAAGTTCCATGGTATTAATTATTTGAACCAATTCTAACTATGCTTTTTGATTTTATTTCGCTATTTTTAGTTTTGGACTGCATTAGAGCTTTGATCTTGTATGCAATCTAATCTAAAGTAACGTATCTAAGATATCTTTTGCTTAGAATATGATATTTGGTACTTAACGTTCACCATTCCATTTCTTGCCCAAGAAAAAACAACGGAAATATGAAATGTGGTGTCGGATACCCTTGATAGAGGTTGATGTAAATGATTTCAAAGGGATAGAACACAATGGAACGAGATTGCAAGAAGTAATCGCACTAAGAAATTATTATGTCAAAACTTGTTCTAACTAGAGAAAGATAAGAGAGAATATAATTTTCAAGTTTGTTTGAAGAAATTAAGGTATAAAAAAGGTTGGAAAAGTGTTCTGTATTTTTCATATTCTGCAAAAAAATCGAGAATTAAGGGTGCGTTTGGATGACGATGGATTTCAAATCCCTCCCTCGCCATTCATTTTGAGCTCTTTTCTCCACAATTACGGTGGATTTCAAATTTGAAATCCTTCCTCCAAATCCACTCCTCAAATCTAAATCCATCGATCCAAACGCACCGTAAAGGTATTTCATAGTCTTGCTTCATCTTTGTTCTTTCCCCTCTAAGAAATACGAACTATATTTGAGATCGAATTTGTATCAAGTAATTGTTATACTGCTTCGTATTCTGTTTATGCAATTAAGAAAATCGATAGTTTGGTTTAGTTGACTCTAATTTGGCTTAGGATTGTTACAACAAGTTGTTAAGTATAATTTTTTGATAAAACGGACTTGTTTGAAATTTTTGTCGAAATATTTACTGGAATCTTTGTTTCACGCATGAAGCATCTACGATTTGGTGGATACTTTCTGATAGAATCTTATTTCCATTAATTTCTTCTCCATTTTTTGAAATAAAACAAAGTGAAAATAGTAACACTTTTTTGACGAATGGGCAAAAAATGGTACGATCGTGTCTATTGATAGTTTCTACAACTTTATTTGCGTTTTTTGTTACTTTGATTTTTTTTGAGAATAGAAACGAACCCTTTTTGAATTTTGTTAATCTCGAGTTGATAATGCAACTAATTCTAATTTTTTTCACCTTATGTCCATTTTTAGGTTCTTATGTAACTCATGAGACGAATCACTTTGTGTACTTCTATTTGGACTCAAAAGCGGTACTCTTGTTCAAATCCGGTTGAGCCGGGCGGTGACTTGGATGGACGTATAACGATAAACGAGAATACGCTCGTTTGCGCTTTTGTACGTATTATTGGTGAATTTGGTTTTTTGTATATTTGAGTCGAAACAATTGCTTTATACTTGTTTTGGTGTTTTTTTGCACCAATTTATGGTTTGGTGTTGTTTGCTTGCTATTGCTATTGAAGAAAGAGTGAACAAAACATATATTTTACACTTGTATATTTTCACCATTTATATGATTTGTGTTTGTTTTGCTTTGTCCTTGAAGGAGGTTTATCGAAAAAAATAGTTCGTGTCGAATTTTGGTGAGATTTTTTTTGAATTGGTACGTGTTTGATGGAATTATTTAAAACCCTTTTTGAAATTTATATAATTATATCATAAAGCGAAATGTCGATACTATCGTATGCGTTGTAACTTGTAACATACATTTGATCCCGTCTCACATCTTCATATATTTAATTGAATGGAGAGTTATGCTTGTATTATATTCATATAATTATTATATAATATATAGATGTAATGAAATATTAAATAGTATATATGAAGTATAAATATACTTAGATTTATTATTGTATGTTTTGGAATTCATTTTGTGATATGGTTATGTACATGTGTACAGTTCCTATGTCCATTTGAATGGGGCTCAATTGCTTAACAAAAAATTATCTCTAATTTGGCGATTTTATATTTCAATAGTTCATAATCGATCCGATCCAATAAGACAAGCCCATACACAATAAAAATATTATAAGTATCACTTTATTTCATAAAAAGTTTATTATCTGATTTGCACTATACAAATTAAAAATTCTCTAAGTTTTCTAAAAATTAAAAACCTTAATATTGTCTATGCCTTCTAATATATATCATATTTTAAGAACTACCAAAGACTAAACAAAAAAAAAAAAAAAATATGTAGTACTGTACAAGAAGTTAGGCAAGATGTTCAACACCCAACAGCCCCTTTCAAGGTACAAACATTCAAGCGAAAAGCACAAATAATCATGAGAAAAGTACAAAACTAGAAATCTATACATACACAAATATGTACGCTCCGATCCATTAACATCGCCGGTAACAAAATCACAAGATCAACCCCTGAGAATGGCGGCGTACCAGAAGCTTCTCACCGTCGGCACCAAAATCATCGCCGTCGGCCGCAACTACGCCGCGCACGCCAAAGAACTCGGAAATGCCGTACCTAAAGTATCTGCTCATACACATATTTTTTTTAATTTCTTTTTGTGATGAATTAATTTGTGAATTAAATTGGTGCGTTTTCTTAAAGGAACCAGTGCTGTTTATGAAGCCGACGTCGTCGTATTTGGAGAACGGTGGTAAAATACAGGTGCCGGAGCCTCTGGAGGCGTTGGATCACGAGGTTGAGCTGGCGGTCGTGATCGGTCAACGCGCTCGCGACGTGCCCGAAGCCAAGGCCATGGACTATGTTGGAGGTAAATGAGTCAACTTTGAATTAGTTTGTTTGAATAGTTATGAAGCCATCATCAATCAAACTTTATATTATCCTAAAGATGACAGAGTACTCAACTCGAGCCTGGTCGTAAAAGCTCATTGGTCCAATTGTTTCTTTTCTTCTTCTTTTTAATAATTAGGACTGGTATTAGTAGCAATTTAGTGAAAATTAGTGATACTTAAGGTAATTCTATGTCGTAATAATTCGAGAATATCTATTTCACATAAGTGCGTGTGTGGTTAGAGACACTGAGACCATTGAACTTTGACTGGCATAAAGTTTTTCGCGATTCTTATAAGTTGTTGAGCCCAATAAAACAAACACACTAGATGGTGGATAGCGTATGCGAGTGGGTTTCAAATGAAGGAATGCAAGCGGGTTCCAAATGAATGATTATGATTGCATAGCACGAGCTCGGGTTTACATGCAATTATGATTTCTATCATGTGGTAGGAATTTTGCTATTTGCAAAATGTGTATAATGTTTGTGGAGTTTTTGCCCCATTAGGCCGCTGTCATGAAAATATACAAGAGTTTTTACATTTAGGATCTTCAAGCTATTTGAGAGCTTTTAGAGTGAATTATTTTAATAATTCAGTCATCCTATTGGTAATAGTTGTTTTATGCACGTTGATTTTCGGAAATGCTAAGGATATTATTTTGTGGGCATTGTATTGCAGTACAATTCTTCGTGCTATTTCTTTTCATTATAAAGCTTCAAACGAATAGTCAATAGCTCATGCGTCTAAATATATAAGTTGGACACTACTTATTCAAGATCTACCTGTCTCTTTATCCATGCATATTTATCAATCTCTTGCATATTTATTAGAATTCTTGAGTCAGCAAGAAAGTTTCAGTAATTCTCACTTGCTATTGAAGGTCAGCTGTTTATCTCATCATCAATATCAATATCTTATTCAAGGTTCGAAATTCTTATTTTCCAGGTTATGCCGTTGCTTTGGATATGACTGCAAGAGAGATCCAATCTACTGCTAAGGTTTGTGTACTGTCTACAGCTTACATTACACATTATGTAGACTTCCACAATTCCACCTGCCACTTTGAAGTAGATCATCTTTTTTCTGTGGTTTTTACATTTGTAATTAGATTTCACAAGTTTAGTAGCACATCTTTTCGTTTTCCTTTGTTCTTTCGACTTGCTTGGATGTTTTTCACATTTTTTATTTTGTGCTAAAGTCTGCAGGTCTTCCGTGGTCTGTAGCCAAAGGCCAAGATACTTTCACACCAATCAGCTCTATTGTAAGAACTCAATCAAGTATACTTTTTTCTCGCATTTCTTGATTTATAATGCTACTTAAAAAAACTTCATTTAGAGATCTATCATTCTCTAGTTTATATTGGAAACTAGCCTAGCCCAAAGCCATTCAGAAGAGTTATGTTTCTGCAGCAAACAATTTTGGCTATGTTTGTTTATGCTTTAGAGTTGGAATTTTTGAATTTATCGGGAAATGCGTACTGTGGAGATTTGTGTAAAAATGATGTGATGTGTGTTGTGTTTGCTTATATTCTTAAAAATCGTTGGAAGTTGTTGAATGTGTTAAATCAATGATGATTAGTTGATGTATGATAGGATAAATGACTGTAAAGTATGAAAGAGAAATAGTAAATTATTAGTGAAATAAATAATTATTGATTGATGACATGTTAAATGATGGATGCAGTGAATGGTATGTAGTTATATTGTGGTTTTGAAAAAATAAGTTAGAGAGAATGTGAATTTGACTGAGAATAGTTTGTAGTATGATATTTTCGGATTTGTTTTCTTCGAATGATGAAATATGTTTCCATAAACAAGCATAACCTTTGTTTCCATTTCTTTGAAAGTGAACAAAATCAAAATTCTTACTCCCAAGACTTGTAGCATCATAATAAACATTTGATCTACTGCTTATTTCAATCAACTTGATGAAGCATATATTTAGTTTTGTTGCGACAGTCGTATGCTTATATCCATTTCTTTCTACTAAAATGCTCTTTGTTAAAATTTAACAAATGTAATTCTGCAGTTACCCACATCTTCAGTTCCAGACCCTCACAATTTAGAACTGTGGTTAAAGGTACTACTCAGTTCTTAATCTTAATGTGCTTCACAGTTCACATATCTGTTAACTTCTGTTTATACATACTTTTTTTCCATGTAGGTTGATGGGGAAATACGACAAAAAGGGTCGACTAGTGATATGATATTTAAGATCCCGTTCTTGATCAGCCACATCAGTTCTATCTTTACGCTTCTTGAGGGAGATGTCATTCTAACAGGTAATTGCTGGTTTATTTACTTTTCTATATTTCATTTTGCAAATTTCTCTGTATGTAGAAAATCAAACTTCTTATATACTAAAGTTACTTATCCATGGTGTTGAAAAACAATCACATTAGAGATACGATGGCTTCTATTATCTCAAGTTCTATATAAAAGTTAAATAAAACTCAAAATTGTTTAAAATTTTTAAATTGCTCTATAGTATATATCTTTAAATTTCGGTTTCTCATTTAACATCATATAAGAAATTATGTTTTGGTTTTAATTTGTAACATCTATAATGGCTTCCCTGGTGTTATTTTACCGTATGCAGGAACTCCTCAAGGTGTCGGTCCGGTTAAGATAGGTCAAAAAATTGATGCTGGAATAACAGGGCTTTTGGATATCCACTTTGATGTTGAAAGACGCCGTAAATTAAACCATTCATGAGGTAGGTACACATCCATTTTTATAACATCGGAGATTTTATATTTTGTTGAAGCAGGCGGGCTGAAGACCGTCGACTTGAAGTGATATTTAATTCCCGATTTGTTTATGTTGTTCTGTTTGACACTCGAATTATGTTGCCTGAAAATAATGAAGAACATGTGTAATGGCTTCGAAGACCTCTGGAAATTGTCCTTACCATGAAAATGAGAATTTTGTTCTTCTCAGGGTATACAGTCTGAGATTTCTTTCTTTTTTAGAGCAGATTTACTCAGTACGCATAGTCAAAATTTCCATATGGTTCTTTTCGTGTACTATGTTGTGGTTGAGGTAACAAACTCGTCAATGAACGATGGCTATAGCCCGGATCAGTCTCGTAAATAGACACCAATCAAAGGAAAATTACACTTTCCGTCCTTGTGAACTAGCCCAAGTTAAATTTTGGTCCATTCATTGTGAGTTTCACGTTTAGTCTAATAACTTTAAAATGTCTCACTTTTAATCAAACCGCTTTTAGTAGTCCAAAACTTAATGATCAAACTCCATCAGTCAATATTTTGATCAGATTTTTTGAGATATTGTGTATAAAAGACTTGATATTGAGTTAAAATGTTATTGGATATAATCTACATATGAGTTGAAGTGCTGAAACAAAGTTGACCGTTTATTTTGGACGATGACACTCAACTTAAGATATTTTAACAGTTATGAAACTAAATTTTAGACATTTTAAAAATTATGAGATTAAATATGAAAAAACTTATGAAATTAAAAGTGAATTTGAGCTCAGTTACTAGACTATAAATATGTTTTTTCCCAATCAAATTTTCGGGGTCGGAGAGTGTCCATTACCAGGTGTTGAAGCTTGTATAGAGTGTAGACTAATCTTCTATTCCCTCTCTTTTAACTATGAAATAATAACATTGACAATAATAATACTACATATTTATGTAAGCATTACAAGTTAATAGATTCAATCACTTAGCAATAATTTCATACGTGAAAATATTCAATCCATAAAATCAATAATTATATCATTTTCAAATATCCAAAATTTTTAACATTGTAACTTGTAAGAAATAAGATCCTTAGTTTAGAATTCATTTTTTTTTTCTCCCATAAAAATTGAAACAAAACTGAAAAATCACTTTTGATCTTTATTTTCCTCACAAATTTGACCTGCAAAAATCATTTTTTTCACCCATTGTTTCGAACCGGACGTTCTCGATTCGCTCCCGGTTTTACCTTACTCCGTATTGAAGATGAAAGAGCAATCGGCACAAGAATGCGCTATTTGCTTGTCGGGGTTTGACGAAAACGAGGCGGTACACATCTTGCCGAAGTGTAACCACTCTTTTCATGCCAATTGTGTCGATATATATGTGGTTCAATTCTCACTCCACGTGTCCGATTTGCCGGTCGAAGGTGAAACCGGTCGCAAATGTGGTAAAACCGGCTTCGACCGGTTCGAGCCCGGTTAGTTTCGTGATTAGACCGGGGAATGGAAACGGAATTGCCAATATGACGTCGTTGGAAGGACAGGGAAGGATTGGTGGGGCCGAGCATTGAGGCGTCGCCACTGATTAAGACAGAGTTGGATTGCGAGGTGGCTTCAGAGTTCACCTCCACGATTGTCGTCCTTTAGCAATAAAATACAGTGGCGGAACCAGAAACGAAAAAAAAAACAAAAATGGGTGGGTCGATAGTTATAAAATTATATAATGATTACATAAAATATAAATAAATTATTTTTTTTAATTTTTTATCGCCCCACCCTGTCTCCGCCACTGGTCACGTGGGCCCACTGAGTCCGATCTAGAGTGTGGGCCCTAGTGAGTCACCCGATATAAGACGACCAAGTGAGTGAACTTTGAGTATGGAAACTTTATTTGTTGCTAAAACAAATAAACGAGATTGGCGATTATATGTAATGATCGTACAACCTTAGATTTTTTTGTACATATAGGTAGATGTATTTTTATGAATCTTTTGTAGGTCTCATTAGCTTTATCTCACATACATTTGATTAATTCTACCAATATTCTTTTTATAAAGCTAAATATTATTTATGCATTCACTATAATTTTTTAACAAGCTTCAATACACAACAACGATGAAACATATTTGCAGTAAAATCTATAGTGGCAAAATTAAATTGATATCGACTATAAATATTATATATAAATTAAAAAAGGTTAACAATGACAAAAGTTGCTTACAAGTTGTTACTTTTGGAATTATTCACAAAGAATTTGTTATTATTATTATTAAAATAGTTTTAGTGACAACTTCATAGGGAAAATTGCATTTTTGGTACACTAACGTGACCTGCACGTTTATTTGGTACAATAATATGAGGGGTGGCAATTTGGGTATATTAATGTGGGGCATGTGTGGCAATTTGAATACAAATTCGCCAGAAAATTCGATTTTTGGCCGGAATATTTGATTTTTACCGGAAAATTAATTGATTTTGACTTAAATTAGGGATTTTTACTTAAATTTGGGCAAATTTGTCTAATTTTGACTAATTTATCTCCAATTTTCAATTTTATCAATATTTTTTTCTAATTTAAAATTTATTTTTTCTTTATTTTTTTCTCTTATTCATTGTCTTCTTCCCTCTTTCCCCACCATTACCACCTCCATGCCAACCACCATTACCACCTCCATTTCTAATTTGAAATATCCTTCCCTAAGGTATGCACATCAACTCACATACTTTCTATGAGTTCTCCACCATGGTTTCGAGCTCGGGTGAAAAATGGCAGGTTGCTTCTATTGCTACCTCCCGGCTGCGAAATTCATCTCCTCCAACAACCGATGACATTGTAGCAGCCAACTAGGGTTTTATGAAGAAGATGAGATTAATTAAAATGGGGTTCTAGGGTTTTAATGAAGAAGATGAATATAACTAAAATGAGATTCTAGGGTTTTGACTACAATTTGGGAATTTTGAAATTAATTTGATTAATTGTATATATATATATATATATGTATGTATATATATACGAGAAATGGTGGTTTGTGATGGTGATTTCATGGTTGTGTGAGGAAGAAGAAAACAATGGTGAGTTGGGGAAGAAGAAGACAATGGTGGGTTGAGGAAGAAGACAAAAATGGGAGGGAAAAAAAAGGAAAAAAGAAAAAGAAAATTAGAAAAGTAATTATGAAATTGAAAATTGAAATTTTCCTCCAAAATAGTAGTCCACGTCAGCATTTGGGATCAAAATTGGTCAAAATCCCCAAATTTGAACGCACGTGACCGGCACATGTTATTTTCCGGCGAAAATCGAATTTTCCGGCGTAATTTGTATTCAAATTGCCAGACCTACCCCACATTAATCTACCCAAATTGCCACCCCCATATTAGTGTATCAAATAAACGTGCATGCCACATTGATATACAAAAAATGCAATATTCTCCAACTTCATACAAATACATTATAATGTGTCACTAATTGTCAGTCATAATAGCTTAAAAGAATATATTGTCATAAAATTACTATTATAACAAAACAAAAGAATTTTTTTTTGGTAAAGTTAAATATAGCTGAATAAACCTTTTAAATCAATTGTGTGAACTAGCAAATCATGAATAGTGAATAATGCTATTATCTTTTACATTTATACAACATGAATATGGGCGAAGTAGATGAAAAATGCAATTTAATTGTCAAAGTTATGACAATTTATAGACAAAAAAGAAATTAAATAATACGAGGGAATGATCGATACAATTAGATTGAAACAATAGCAATATATTTGTTGCATGTATGCAACAATTATGAAACGTTGTTAAAGTGATTAAATTTAGGAGAAATTGTACTTTGAGTCCCATGATTTGACATAAGTTCAATTTAAATTTCGTTTGTTACAAATTTCTCACATTAAAAATCTCACATTTTTTTATCTTCAAAATGTTTTACATTTAGTTTAATCGTCTAAAATTTAACAGTCAACTCTCATAGTCAACACTTTGATCGACTTTTTTGAAAATATTCACACATAAATGCGCTCACACACGAATTGTATTCCATATTACGATATGTTTAATTAATTCCACATGTCTCTTATATATAAAATCTTTCAAAAAAGTCTGGTAAAAAATATTGACTACTGAGTTGATTATTAAATTTTGGACGACGGGATCAAATATGAGACATTTTAAAACTTATTAGGGCCAAACTGTGTGAAACTTATAATATCAATGTAGACTTAAAACTAAATTTTGACTAAATTAAGCAATGAAAAGTGCAATTTTCACTTAATTTTAAAACACAAAAAAATGCAATTTTCTATATATAGAAAATGGATCAATTATGGGGTCAAACGATTGAACTTTGAATGATTTGCATGCATGGCCATCTTTCTTTCCCCTATAATTTCTATCAACCTTTCATTATTCTTCGCAATTTTTCTAATTTTAGCAACATAATTCTCAACCCTCCAATTTCTTGTCAATGGCTTCTCTGAATATTTTTCTCATCTTCTATAAATTCAACCCTTTTTATGACAAAATAAATCATCCATTAGAGTTCAAGGGGAATCTACAGTAAGCTAGAAAATCCCTCAGAGCTCTTAATAAATCCTGAAAAAGGAAAAAAAAAAATAAACAAAAAAATTCATAGTAAAAAGAAAACAAAATGGTTACTCCAGATGGGAAGAAGAAGGTAGCCGTCGCCGGACTCGCCTCCATCCTTCTGGTGGCGGCGGTCGTCGGCACCGTTGTGGGCCTCAACCGCAAGGGCGGGGAAGAGGGCGGCGCTGAATCCTCCGGCAACGGCGGCGTTAGCACCACCACGAGGGCGGTGAAGCAATTCTGCTCGCCGACGGACTTTAAGGAAACCTGTGAACAAAGCCTTGCTGATGCAAACAGTGATGACCCTAAAGAGCTTATTAAATTGGCTTTTGATGTAGCGATTAAGAACATTTCGAATGCTATTAAGAACTCCGATTTGATCGAAGCTGCATCTAAGGACGAAAGCACCAAAGGGGCTTTGGAGGTTTGCCATGAAGTGCTTGAAAACTCCATTGATGACCTGAAAAGATCGGTTTCGAAAATCTCCGATTTCGAAATCGCCAAAATGGAAGCTTACGCCGAGGATATCACCACGTGGCTGAGCGCCACCGTGACTTACCAGGAGACATGCATCGACGCCTTTGAGAACACGACGGGTGACACCGGTGAGAAGATGAAGAAGCTTCTGAAAACTGCCCGTGAATTGACCATTAATGGGCTCGCCGTCGTTGAAGAATTCAAGAAAATTATTCCGTCGTTGAACTTGGCCGGACTCAGCAGCCGCCGGTTGCTCACGACTGTCGAGGAGCCACACTGGACGGCCGGTAAACGTCACCTCCTTGCTGCAACTCCGGCGACTTTGAAACCTTTTGCAGTGGTGGCGCAAGACGGAAGCGGGCAGTTCAAGACCATTAGCGCCGCCGTGGCTACATTGCCCAAGAAGAATGAGGGTAACGAGACAAGGGTGATATATATTAAGGCCGGTGTTTACAAGGAAAAAGTTGTGATTCCAAAGATTCATCATGTTATGTTGATCGGAGATGGGCCGTTGAAGACGAGAATCTCCGGCAGCTTGAACTTTAGAGACGGCACTAAGACCTTCCACACTGCAACTCTTGGTGAGTTTCTATGGACAAACTTTAACGTGGTTCACATTTTGAGTGAATTATATTTATCATATAATTCATTATAGCATGGGTAAATTATGAAAAAATTCTAATTTTAATCTTATAAGATATAACCATTTTTGTGTTAATCCTATGTTTTACAAATTTTTTAGAAAACATTTAAATATTTCATCTAGTTGTAATATTAGTTTTTTTATTTGTCTCTTAACCCCTAAAAAATACTTTAAAAATTTGAAGGGATATCATCATCTTTCTCAACTATTTTTTATATATATATTTTTTTAATTTTGCTGAGGTAAGTGACAATAATATTTGTTTAAGGGGTGTTTGATACATTTTAGTTTAAGAGGGGTAAAACTACAATTTTAAATAGCAAAAATAAAGTATATGAGTAACATCGATTAAAAAAAGCACAATCAAGACTGTTTTCAAAATTTTATAAAATATGGGATTGAAACTAAAATCGTGTTATTCTAGGAGATTGAATTTGCAATTTTCCAAGTAAATTACACTCATAATCATTCATTAATATATGTTTCTCATTACAGCCGTGAACGGAGAAGATTTTGTAATGAAGGACATCGGCGTGGAGAACACTGCCGGTGCCGAAGGACACCAAGCCGTGGCGCTCCGCGTCTCCGCCGACAAAGCCGTGATCCACAACTGCCACATCGAGGGTTACCAAGACACGCTCTACGCCCACAACTACCGCCAGTACTACCGCGACTGTCTCATCTCCGGCACCATCGACTTCATCTTTGGAGACGCCCTGTCCGTCTTCCAGAACTGCGAAATCGTCGTCCGAAAACCGGCCGGCAACCAACAATGCATGGTGACGGCTCAAGGCCGGGTCAACAAACGAGTCAACAGCGGAATAATCCTCCAGAACAACACGATCAAGGCGGAGCCCGCTTTCCTCGAGACCCAGCCGCCACTGATAGCCTATCTGGGCCGACCCTGGAAGGAGTTCTCGAGGACGATCATAATGCAGTCGAACATCGATGGGTTCATTCATCCAGATGGGTGGGCACCATGGCAAGGAACTTTGTACTTGAACACATTGTACTATGGGGAGTATGAAAACCGTGGGGCCGGGTCGAACATGGCGAACCGGGTCAAGTGGGCGGGTATCCAGAAGATCACCCCACAAATTGCTCAGAGCTTTACACCTGGAGCATTGTACAGGGGTGAAGGTACTGATGCATGGATCACTGTGACTGGGGTTCCATATCATCCGGACATGATGAAATTGTAAATTTTTATATAGAAATTTGTCACGTTTGGAGTAATTAATAAGTTTTAATGGATCTATGTATGACACTATAATTAATAATCTTAGAGTGATATATTGTATAACATTTTTTATATAGTGTCTATTTTGTTATTTCCAATAGTTATGGTAAATAAATTCTTTACTATTAATTGATTTTAATAAATTTATTATGTTCATACTATGGTAAATAAATTCTTTACTATTAATTGATTTTAATAAATTTATTATGTTCATACTTTTTTAAATAAAAGATTGTGTGAAATAAGTGATATGAAAATAATAGTATATAGCATTTTTCATAATACTATGTAGTCTATTTAATATTCACTGCGGGTAATGATAAAGCAAAAAATCTCAATATTTCGAGTTAAAATTTGAAATATATGCCAAGATAAGGTGTTGGATATCGAATCAAACTAGTTGGTTCTGTTCAATAATTAAATGAATATTTTCCATGTCGATTATATAACCCTTTTTTGCTAAAACGATATAAATTGTCTCTAAATTCAAAATTAAAATAAAAAATAAATTGATTTATAATTTCTAAAGTTTGGAACCTAAAAATAAAAATTAGTATAATATTCTATACGTAGGCTCTAAATCACGAACACTTAAAAAAATAACAAGAACTCGTGTCAGGTACTCAATCGGACACGACACTACTTCAATACTATCTGTCACCATGTCCAACGTAAAAAATTCGTCTCCTTAAATAAAATAAAAAATAAAATTTGAACACCGTATAGGATGCGGCTAGAGAGCGTGTCTAGTACGTATGAGATAACACTGTGAGGTTGTGACTTATCTGAGAATAAGTTTAAATTGCAAAATTAAAAAAATAAAATTTTGATATAATTATTATCAAAAGATAATAGACTTATGCATTATTTAGACAACATTTGCTAATTATTTCACTAATTTTTTGTGATTTCGAAAAATGAAGTATGTCCTTTTGAACTTTTGAAATTAAAATACGCATTTTATAATGTACATTAAGTCATTCTCGTTGTTTATTTCTGTAACCAATTATATTAAAATTAAAATGAAAAGTCTAATTTACATATTTTAGCGTAAATTAATAAACATTAATATGTATAATATCTATATATATTTGATAGTAGTCTCGGAGTCATATCGTGTCCTACTATTTTTTGAAGATATTGTGTCCCGTGTCCGTGTCAGTATCTTGTTGTGCTCCATATCCGTGTCTCATATCCATCCATCATGGTGTATATATATAAACACAAGTAGGATATATAGTGAATATCCAAGTTATAGAAGTATCAACCAAAATCACTGACTAAAGCATATATTATCAAAGAGATGAGACATTAATATCTTTAATTCTTTAAAAAAAATAAATTATATATTAATTCTTTAGTTTGAGTCATCGAAACAATCTATATATCAAATAAGGATCCTTCACTTGTTTAAATGAACAAGTATAATGTAACTCAGTCGTTGACCGACCAAGGCAAGTAATTAATTAATTAAGAAGCTCATTTCTTGAATTAATTAAGCACTAGTCAAAGAGATTTGAATTTACTAACTTTGAATTCCCTACGTCTAGTTTCAAGATAAGTAATTATAAACTTTCTTTGATTTGTGGTTGCCTTATATTTAATGAGATTAAATAATTAATTGAAATATTAAATTAATCAATATAATATAAATTTTCAATTTTGACCATAATGATTATGAGCATGCTATTAATACGTTGGTGATTCACCAAATTGCCTAATTAATTTAAGGTCACGCATAATACTCGCACAAAATCATTTATAAACCAAA
Organism: Verbascum thapsus; assembly: GCA_963669365.1. Lineage (NCBI taxonomy): Eukaryota > Viridiplantae > Streptophyta > Magnoliopsida > Lamiales > Scrophulariaceae > Verbascum > Verbascum thapsus. Next base: position 10,010,572 of record OY770114.1, read on the forward strand.
GGAATATAGCTCAAGTCGAATTAATATATTAATTAAAGAATGTTATTTATTCTATTTTGGGTAAATAATTAATTAAGTTGACTGGATAGATATAATCAAGCCGAAAACATGTTGGTAAAAGCCTAGAAAATAGTTAATGAGTAATTTCTTAGTAAGTATAATATGTATATTGATTTAAGTCTGAAATTATCTTTATCACATGGATTAAATTATGAAAAAGTTAATGTACATCTTAAGTTAAACCAGATAAAAATTTAAGATTGAGATCTAATTATATTTCTAACAAGAAACTACCAAACAAACGAGAAAAATAAAAGATTTTAGACATAGCTAGAAGAACAACCAACACAATTATCCAATGAAATTAAAAGAGTTAATATAAATTTAGACACATTTATGAAATTAACAATTTTATATTTCTGCATATTTCAGCTTGGGATATCAAAACACTAATTATTTTTTCACAGGGTAAATAAGAAGAGACCATATATATATATATAGATTCATATTAAAACCACAAACGGAAGTAAGTTAAAACAATTTTTATTGAAAAATCCGCACAAGAAAATGAATAATAACATTGGTGCATCAATTCCTCTAACTCATAATATCTCTCAAAACTACAAACTGAAGTACATATATAATCTATATATCCCTCAAGAACAATATCAATAATCAACAAAATTATCCATATTGTATAAAATTTATATTTATATCAGGTTAGGATAATATGGAACTCCAGTTTTTGTGATCCATTCATCTGAGCCCTCACCCTTGTACATTGCCCCAGGGCTAAAACTCTGAGCAATTTCTGGTGTAATCTTCTTGATACCCTTCCAATTGACCCGTTGGGCCATGTTCGACCCGGGCCCACGGTTCTCGTATTCGCCATAGTACAACGTGTTCAAGTACAAGTCACCGGTCCACGGTAGCCACCCCTTGGGGTTAATGAACCCGTCGATATTGGACTGCATTATGATTGTCCTCGAGAACTCTTTCCAGGGTCGTCCGAGATACGCCTCCAGACCCGATTTGGGGTCCGCGAAAGCAGGGTCCTCGGCCTCGATCGTACCGTTTTGGATGATGATTCCGGTATTGGCGCGGTCGTGCAGACGGCCCTGAGCAGTGACGACGCACTGGTGTTGGCTGGCGGCCGGTTTTCGGACGACGATTTTGCAGTTCTGGAAGACGGATAGAGCGTCTCCGAAGATGAAGTCGATGGTGCCGGTTATGGTGCAATCGCGGTAGAATTGACGGTAGGCGTGGGCGTAGAGAGTGTCTTGGTAGCCCTCGAAGTGGCAATTTTGGAAAACGGCTTTGTCGCCGGAGACGCGGAGTGCCACGGCTTGGTGACCGTCGGGACCGGCGGTGTTTTCCACGCCGATGTCCTTCATGATGAAATCATCTCCGTTCACGGCTGTAATGAAAAACGTATAATGAATCACCTGATAAGTATAATTCATTTGAAATTATAGTTCATATCCCAATTTCACCAGATTTAAACGTCATTTGTAAGATTAATGGATTATATTTGTGATGAGGTTAGTTACAAGACAAGTAAATTGTACTTAAAATATTTGAATAAGTAAATTGTACTTAAAATATCTGATCACGTGGGATAAAATTTTATTTTTCAAATTTCTATTCTATATTTTATTCCAATATTTGACATGTGTCAAAAATAGAAAATAGAACACAATTTAAAATAGAAAGTATAATTGATATATATATCAAAGAGTTGAAAGTTGAAAGTTGAAACTCACAAAGTGTTGAAGTGTGGAAGGTCTTAGTGCCGTCTCTAAAGTTCAAGCCGCCGGAGATTCTGGTCTTCAACGGCCCATCTCCGATCAACATAACATGATGAATCTTGGGAATCACAACGTGTTCCTTGTAAACACCAGCCTTAATATATATCACCCTTGTCTCGTTAAGGTCATTCTTCTTGGGCAATGTGGCCAGGGCGGCACTAATGGTCTTGAACTGCGCACTTCCGTCTTGCGCCACCACTGCAAATGGCTTCAACGACTCCGGCGCGGCGGCAAGTAATCTCCGGGCATGAGTTTCCCATGAAAGCAACCGGCGACTGCTCAGTCCGGCGGCCAAACCAGCCACCTTGGTCTTAAATTCTTCGACAATGGCGAGCCCGTTGATCGTCAGTTCATGGGTAGTTTTCAGAAGCTTCTTCATCTTCTCACCGGTGTTGCCGGTGGTGTTCTCAAAGGCGTCGATGCATGTTTCTTGGTGAGTCACGGTGGCGCTCAGCCACGTGACGACGTCCTCGACGTAAGCTTCGATTTTCCCGATATCGAAATCGGAGATTTTTGCAGCTGATCTCTTGAGGTCATCAATGGCGTCTTCAAGAACTTCATTGCAGACGGCCAATGCGGCTTTCGTGCTTTCGTCTTTCGAGGCCTCTTCGATTAAATCCGAGTTTTTAACAACGTCGGAAATTTCGTTAACAGCTTTTTCGAAAGCAAGCTTTATAAGCTCCTTTGGATCAGTCGTGTTTGCATTAGCAAGGGTTTGTTCACAGGTTTCCTTATAGTCAGCGGGGGAGCAAAGTTGCTTCACCGCCTTGGTGGTGGCGCTGATGTCACCGCCGCCGTTCTTATGGGTGACGCCGACGACTGTGCCGACGACGGCCGCAACCAGTAGGATGGAGGCGATACTGGCCAATGCTATCTTCTTCTTAGATTCCTGAGTAGCCATTTTTTTTATTTGTTTTTCTTCAGAGCTCTGAGGAAATTTTCTATGTTTCCTTCGAACTCTGATTGATGATTATTTTGTGTGAAAATGATGTGATTTATAGTTGAGATTAGAACTGAATAATCGTGATTAACATGAGATTTGAGGTTGTTAATTATGTTGCTAAAATTAGAAGAACGTAGAAAAAGGAATGGATATTCAAAATTATAGGGGAGATTAAGGTGGCCATGCATGCAGATTGATGGATACTAAAATAGGAGTGTTATATATCTAAAATTTTAGTCCATTTGATAGATATAATTGAATCACAAGAAACAATAAATAAATTATGTTTATTATATTGTAGATTTTATTTTAATTATATATAACTCAAAAAATTGGATGGATTTGCGATAATATTTCCGGTAATTCATTGTCTTAATTATTTATATTACTATTTTAAAAATATGTATTTTGAAAAATATTTTATTCAATTACGAAAATACAATCATGCTCTCACTTAACCACTATTTGTTTGTGACAATATAATGAATAATTTATGATATATAATACTACAAAAATATATATTACTTAACATAATAACAAAAACTCTGTCTTTTCAACTTCTCATACCATTGTCTATGCATTCTTCGGCTCCAAACAATTTGACATTAACATTTTCACAACTTTTCAAATACTCAACAATCACAAAATTTGAGTAAATCCTATTAATTAAATATATGATTTACTAGTGAATTAAAAGATTTTGCACAAACATTTTTCCAATTTTAATTTTCAAATCATTTCAAAACTTTATGAAGCCCTTTCCTATATCATATTCATCTTCTTTCGTTTAACATTTAGCTCTTTATCTATGAGTGACATTTTTTATTTCTCTTATATTGTTGAGATTTTGTAACAGGGATTTTAGAAAAAGATAATTTATATGTGTAGTTGTTCAAATTTTTATGTCTTCCTATGGTTAGATTGATGCACTATTATTATCTTTAGAAGTATTAATGAATAATGAGTATATAATTATTCAATCGTCATAATCAGGGCGTGCGAATAAGATCTTCTATTTCAAAGTTATGTTTCATCTCATATTCTAAAGAATGGATGAAAGCCAAGTGTAAAACACATTAATACTTGTTTGTTTTTTATCAATTGTCTGTATATGTTTACTTTATGAAAATGGAAAATAGATAAATAGGGAAAATTAATAACATAGTTATGAAAAATCTTTTTATGGGTAGATTTAAAATTCAAAAATGTATAAACCAACAAAGAATCAATTAATAAACTCAATTTGTATAAACTCAAATTAATAACCAATTTTTTTAATTAAAAATTATATACAGAAAATCTGTAAAAATTTACGATTAAAGTTGGAAATAAAAATTTAATAATGTGAAGAAAAAAAATCAAAATCAAAGAGTAATTAGCAATTGACGTGCAAAAATCATAATGTATAATATTAGTTTGAATTCTTAAGAGTTAAATCTATAAAATTAGAAAATTGTTAAACCATAAAATTGTTAAAACGAATCATTGTAACATCAGTAATATTATTTGACGGAATCATGATTTCACGGATTACACTCATATACAAAGTCAAAACATGGGCGAAATTGCAGTTTTTGCTTAAAAAGTTAAACATGGTAGAAATGTGAAATATGGAAAACAATATGAAGAGAGAGATCAAAGAAACTAAAGTTAAGGAATTAATTCGTATTATATTCTTATTTCCTTTCTCATCAGAATTTTTTGTTCTTATGCTAATAAACCTTTTTTGGCAAGTCTTAATTATACTAAACCAAACAAGTATTAGTAAGACTAAAATAGTTGGAGTAGAAGATGAACTAGAATTTTGGAGTAGAAGATCTTGTTTGGTATTAATGTGGTTAACTTAGGGGACTATTGAAATAAAATTTTTAATTACCATTAATTCCTAAATTGATGATTATGTTAACATTTGATACTGGCAATAACTTCAAGAGATAAGGAGGCCATATGTTTTTTTTGATGACAATGGAACCCGCAGCCGCTACCGTTAGGTGCGCACTGGGTAAACCCCGCTCTTGTGCAATAGCCTGCAAACCACACAAGAGAGGTAAACCAGCCTAGGTTGCCCATAGCTGACAAGCTCACGGTAGAGAAAGCAAATAGGCATTCCCACAGTGGGATTCGAACCCGTGACCTAGGCCACAAGTTCAAATGCCCTTACCAACTCTAACCAAATTACTTAAATCGAAACTGATGTAGCATTTGAACTAGATTACATGAATTTTGATCAACATTTCAAGAATATCCAAATTTTGATAATAATTAAAAATATTAATGATAAAAATATTAAGAAATAATTAAAATTTTCAATAAAAGTTTGGATACATTTAATTAACAGGATTAAGCAACTTTTATATTAAATTATTAATATAGTGTATATATAAAATATATAGTTAGTGTGGTGAATGAGTATCATTAAAATCTTTTACTGACTTAGAAAAGTACAAATAAATAGGATTTATAGAAAAATTAACGAGCAAAGCTCACAGAAACTTGAGCTTAAGACATACGATTTTGACAAAATATATCATCCAAATTAAAGCAAATAGAATTCTTAAGAGGATTAAAATAAATGTCATCATTGCCCCTTATACATCCACTTTAATTTCCTATTGATAGTTGTGATACTAAAGAAATAACAAGAATTTTTGAGATATAATTTATTAATAATGTAATTAAAGATTAAATATTTAAATTAAGTATAGAGAAATTAAAAATTAGATTTCGATTGAAATTTCAGTTGTATCCTACAAAATAATCTCAAGTGTAGCAAAAATTTTGAAATTTTTGGGCTCCTCTTAAAATTTTGATTGATATTTTATAAAATTAGATTGAAAAGAAAATTTCTCTTTTAGACCATAATTTAAGACCATGAATACAACTCGGCCACTAGTGAATGCATGTTTACTTACTCCTCACTAGTTATCTTTTTTTTATAAAAAAATACATAAAAAATATTATTTGACTCGATTTAATTAATAAATTTAAATAATATTTATTTTGTTAGACTTAATTAGAGAAGAACCTTAATTTATAAGATAAGAACTTTGAGTTGGATGGATCCATTTGACTTATCTCTACTTGGAATTTTGTTCTTGGCAATAAATTCTTCCTATGACCGGCACCCAAATAAACAATCTTGTATGATTGATCAAACATATGTACTTCTAAACTAATCATGTTTCATGTCATTTTTTATTTGTTTTGTTTTAAATATTTTTTGGAATTTTAAAGGTTTATTACGTAACATCCTTATATTAATTCGAAATTATTAATTACCCTCTTTGATTTAAAAAAGGCAAAATAGATATATTATTTTATTAAATTTGTGGCGGAACCTAGTATTTCATTGAATAAACTCATTTAATTATTGACATATGGGAGTTTCTTGCAGGAATTAATAAAATATGGGATTTGTTTTGCCTATTCTTTTAATGTGAAAATTTAACAATTTTGGACTAACACATCGTGCTATTTTGTAACATAGCAGAAATGAATAAAATAAATCCAATTGATTAGGATTATCCAATTTGTCATTATAAATCAATATTGTGTGCCAAACTAAGAGCCGTGCATAAGATGGTTAAAATTACCTAGTGATATAGATTATCATTTTGACAAACTTGTATCAACATAAAAAAGAAATAATAGCGCTAAAACAGACTAATGAAGATGAATGTATTATAAAAATTCAATTGTATTAATTAAATACAAATAATTATTTACTAATTAATATAGGAAAAGTTAAAAATTTTTGGTATGAAAGCAATGATATATAACATCCTCACACATATATATAGTTTAAATTAATTTTGTTTATAGAATTTAAAAGCAAGTGTCTTATAAAAAACACAAATAAATCAAGTTTATCTTATTTACTCTATGAAATTTCAAAAATATTAACTAAAGTCAATCTACATTAAGAATTTTTTTTTGCCTACCAGTTGCAAAGTTCATCAAACATAAGTATTTCTATTTCTATTTATTTTATTTTATTTTTATTTATAATTAATCCTCATCTATAGTCTAATCATAGTAGTTATGGCAGGCTTAATTATCAATGTCACATCATTACAAGCAGCTAGATTATAAGTTTCCTCCATTCAACTTTGCTGCTACCTTGTAAACTAGCACAAAATTAATGAATTAGCAGCCAAATTCTCATTTAAAATCAATAAAAATACTTATAAATAAAGGCAGGCCTTGTTTCTATTTACTTGTCTCTTTTACTTTATGAATCTAAAAATATTTAAAAGATTCTTCATCTAAGTTTCTATACAAACTGACCCAATTTTTTTCCTTAAATGTTTTTCTATTTTTTGTCAGTTTTTATACATGTCTGCATTAAGAAATGGTAGGCCGGCCACGTTTATCCATCTTTTTGTCCAAAAACTACTAAAAAATTCTCTATTTTTTTCCTTATAAAGGCCATTTAATCTCAATATTATGTTAATAGCTTCAAAATTACTCAAAAATTGATGAAGGCACTAATTTTTGCAATATTATTTCCTTTAATAAGCATTTGCATGTCAAAATTTGTTCATGCAGATATGCTTCAATCTTGTTTAATTGATCATAATGTGAATAATTTCTCTCTATATCCAACCTCAGACAATGATCAAACCACATACTTCACTTTACTCGATTTCTCTATTCAAAATCGTCGTTTTACAGATCCTTCGACCCCGAAACCAATTGCCATCATCATGCCAAAGAGCAAGAATGAGCTAATTAACAGTGTTTTATGTTGTAAAAAAAGTTCTTATGAAATTAGGGTTAGGTGTGGTGGGCATAGCTATGAGGGCACTTCATACATATCTCGATCACCGTTTATTTTGATCGATATGATGAATTTGGATCGGGTTTCGGTGGATTTAGAATCCGAAACCGCTTGGGTCGAGGGTGGTGCAACACTAGGGCAAACTTACTATTCGATATCTGAATCGAGCGGTGTACATGGCTTCTCAGCCGGTTCGTGCCCAACAGTTGGGATTAGTGGCCACATAGGTGGTGGTGGATTTGGGCTATTATCAAGAAAATATGGCCTAGCTGCTGATAATGTGGTGGATGCACTTCTTGTTAATGCAGATGGGAAATTACTAAATAGGGCATCCATGGGGGAGGAAGTGTTTTGGGCTATCCGTGGAGGCGGTGGGGGCGTTTTCGGTATTGTATACGCGTGGAAAATAAATCTTGTGCGGGTCCCAAAAACGGTGACGAGTTTCATTATCTCACGGCCCGGATCGAAAGGGCACGTTTCGAAGTTAGTCGACAAATGGCAAGAAGTTGCACCGAGGCTAGAGGACGGGTTTTACTTGTCGGTTTTCGTGGGGGCCGGTTTGCCGGAAATGAAAAGTATCGGGCTTTCGGCAACATTTAAGGGTTTTTACTTAGGTCCTAAAATAGAAGCGGTCGCAATTTTGAAAAGGGTATTTCCGGAATTGCACATTTTGGAAGGGGAATGTAGAGAAATGACTTGGATTGAGTCGATTCACTATTTCTCGGGATTGGGAAATGAAAGCTCGATATCGAGCTTAAAAGATCGATTTTTACGAGACAAGAACTATTTCAAGGCTAAATCAGATTACGTGAGGGGGATTATACCGAGAAGTGGCATAACGTCTGCAGTAGAAATACTCGAGAAAGAGCCAAAAGGGTACGTTATTTTAGACCCTTATGGAGGGGTAATGGACAAAATCAGTAGTGAATCTATACCTTTCCCTCATAGAAAAGGTAATCTTTTCACAATACAATATCTAGTTGAATGGAAAAAGGAGAATAACCCTAAAGCTAAGGACTATATAGATTGGATTAGGGGGTTTTATAGTTCGATGGCACCGTACGTTTCGTCGGGCCCACGGGCCGCTTATATAAACTACGTTGACTTTGATCTTGGAGTTATGGAGTCTATCAATAGATCTACACAAGTTGATGATGTGGAGATGGCTAGGATTTGGGGTGAAAAATACTTCTTGAAAAACTATGATAGATTGGTAAGAGCTAAGACATTGATAGATCCTTTGAATGTTTTTAGAAATCAACAAGGAATTCCTCCTTTGTCTAGTGATTTTGGGAAATCACAACTTTGAAAATGATGGGAATTTGCACTTAGAATGGTATATTTTTCACAAAGATTGGCTGCTTTTTTGCTTCAGTTTTCCCTCGTGACATTGATTGTGTACAATTTTAAGTTGAATTTCTTGCCTTATGTGACTATATTTTGTGTGCAGAAATAGTAGTTGTATACATTTTTTTAGTTTTGTAAACATATGTTTGTATATGGTGAAGCAATTTTCTTTTCATGAGTTGAGACCCTTTTGGACTTAATATGGCTTTTGCAATGTGACCTTAATACACTCTCTTTTAGGTTAAAAAGGAAAAATTACGCCTCAATTTTAAATTAAAAATTTTCATAAAACTCACGGGCTTGGTATCTAATAAAAATTTATCTCAAAATTCAATATAATCCCAAAAAAAAATTGCAAAGAAAAAGAGAAAAATGACTTTTACTATTTATGATTTGACAATTAACATAATCCATAAAATGAGGTTTTTCGGCTATATTTCAATTAAAAAAATTAAATCAATCACATAATAGAATGCAAAATAATGCAACATTTCAAATTAAGATTAACTGCAACTTATTTTTATGTCTAAATCGATGAGTTTGATTAAAAATATTCAATAAAAATTAATTTTTTTTGTTTGTCTGAATATATTGAATTTTTTTGTTTCTCGTACGTTTTTCTGCACTTTTTTTTTCCCAATGTTGTATGATTCATGATCTTGCACCCATTATCAAGCAATATTAAATGAATATGTGGTGTAATACACACTAAATTCTATAAAAAAAAAATATAGACTAGGGTAAAAAACAAGCAAATAAATCCCCTATCACCACCACAAACTTTACCCTTGATCATCCTTGAGGAAGAAAATATGGAATGCATCGAAGCAACAAAGTTGCGGCTAAAGCACCTCATTATTGGGATATTCCATCAACAAATCCGAATTGTGCTCAAGTGTTATAATCCAGTAAAAATCATCCATATTCATAGTACGTAAAGAGTTCTGCGTAAATATCACTTCAATGGTGTACCAAATTAGTGTTCATCTAAAAATAAAATATAAATAATAATTCAAATAAAAAGACACTTGTCAATCCCACAATGATGTGTCACTATTTTGGTACACCTGTGAGATAGACAATCCGCTCAGACGATGGGATAACTATTTTCAATCACTTTTGGATTTTTTTGGCTGGCTTTGTTGATAGTTAAACAACTTTGCAAAGTCTTCTATGAAATTATATTTATGTCAAATTCAGTGTTAAAGGTTGATACCTATTTTGGGCCTAAGTGCCAAGCTTCCTCTGGAGTCCATCTTTACAAGTCCAGTCCAGTGGGCCCTGGCCCATCACATAAACTCGGCGGTCATAGTTGTATTACTTAAACCTTCGAGGAGCTTTCTGTAATTATTTAAGAGTTCCATGTATATATAGTCCTTATGTGACTATTAGGGTTTCATTCCGTCTTTACATTTTTAGCTCTCTAGTTTTTTTCTCTCAAATAAACACTTCCTTTGTATACACTTTTCTGTGCAGATTATTCATCTACTTTCTTTATGTTTTAAGAAGTGTTTCTTTATCTTCTCGAGCTTATTTCAACATGGCATCAAGAGCCTCTATTGGTTCGATCTTATGCGTGTATTCAGTATCTCACTGAAGGTTCTTTGTTCACCTTGTTATTCGGTGTTGGTTCTTTTAATACCCTCACCGAAGACGAACACCGGTGATTTCTTGTAGTTTTTTTTGTGCTATACGCCCCTTGTTACCGATCTGGTTGCTTGGTGCCCGATCTGTGACTACGAGTTCAGATCTGTCACCCTGGTGCTCCGATCTACCGCTTATACCTACGGTTGTGGCGTTTTTACGCAAATCTGGGTTCGGTTTTTTCAGATCTCACGATCTTGAACGGTTTTGTTCTTTTAAGTTCCTTTTTTATCGGATCTGTGGTCATTTTTTGGTTGCTCATTTTATTTACCTATTTCCTTTCAGGAATTGGTGTGCACAAAAACGAGCCCTCTCTGTTCGCTTCCGCTTCACTCCATATCTGTCGTCAGTAAATCCGTTGGATTATCTCTGACTTACGGTTTTTTTTTCTGCGTTTTTTTAATAACAAAAAACGTTGTGGTATATCTTCTTACTTTCTTTCTTCCGATCTGTGGTTATCGGAATTTTTTTGGTACTGTTTCTTCATCGTTGTACCGATCTGTGTTGGTTTTCGGCATATTTCTTGTACTGTTGGTGATCTTGTTTCTATTGCATGTGAGATATAACTTGTTGCTTATGTACTAGTTCCTCACTGTGGTACCGGTTGTGCTAGTTTGACATATTTCTTGTTCTGGTTGGTGCTTTCTTGGCTTCCTTATCCTGGTCTGTTCTGTGCTTGTTGTTTCTTTCTTCTGCATCATGACTGACTCTGTTGAAACTGCTGTTTCCCTTCCTGCTGTTACTTCCATATCGAATCTTGATATAGGTGATCCTTTACACCTGCATGCTTCTGATTATACCAATCAAAGTGTTATCCCTTGTGTGTTAACTGGTAGTAACAATTACACCATATGGAGTCGTGCTATGACCATTGCCCTAACGGGTAAAAACAAACTTGGCTTTGTGTTAGGCACTGTACCATATCCCACTAATCCTGTCTTACAGAATCAGTGGGATAGGTGCAATGCTGTTGTGCTTTCTTGGATTTTAAATTCTGTCAGTAAAGAACTATACACTGGCCTTGTCTTTGCCACTAAAGCCTCTGATGTATGGACCCAACTGTATGCCACTTATAATAAAGTAGACGGGTCTAGGATTTTCTCCATTCATCAGGAGATTTCACAAATCCATCAGGGCTCTGATTTTGTTTCTGTTTATTACACGAAGTTGAAACTTTTATGGGATGAACATGCTGCTTTAGTTGATTTACCACCTTGCACTTGCACTGCATCCACTAAGTCTGTCCAGCATGCGCACAACTTAAAACTCATGCAATTTTTCATGGGCTTAAATGAAAAATATTATGTTGTTAGGAGTAATATCCTGTTGCGTGACCCTCTCCCTGATGTCATGAGTGCTTTTAACATTATTTCTCAAGAAGAGTCTCATAGGTCCTTATCTGCTAGTTCTCATAATACTGTCAAACCACCATCTGCCTTCACCAGTCAGAATAATGATAAACCTGCTGTTAAAACCAACAATCAAAAACTTGTTTGTGAACATTGTGGGAACATTGGGCACTCTATTGAAAAATGTTACAGAATCATAGGGTTTCCTGAAAATTACAGAAATAAAAAGAAGAATGGACAGAATCAAAATAAAAAATCTAACAATGTTGTTTCTGAAAAGAGTGATTCTGTTCAGGTTTCTAATACTACGATCGAATTTACCCCTGAACAACGCTCCCAACTTCTAAATCTTTTAAATGGGAACAATGGATCAGATGAAAACAAAGCCGCAATGGCAGGTATTTCATCCAAATCCTGTTATTCCTCTGTTTGTACGGGGGTTTGGATTGTTGATTCAGGGGCTACCGATCACATTGTCTCTTCTTCCCACATGTTAACACATTTTTCAGATGTTGGTAATCAAAACATGTTTATAAAACTACCTAATGGTGACAGTGCTAAAATTACTCATGTTGGATCTATGAAACTGTTTCCTGATCTTATCCTCACTGACGTGTTAGTTGTTCCTGTGTTTCAATACAATTTATTATCTGTTTCTAAACTCACCAAATCTAGCTCATGCTGCATTAAATTTTTTGAAAAGTACTGTTTTTTTCAGGACCTTCAAAGTGGAAAACTATTGGGGACTGGTAAGCAGGATGGGGGTCTATACCTCTTTCACCTGCCTATAGACCCTATAGGTTCCTCTTCTTCTCATTTGTCCAATTCTGTGACTTGCACTCTTAATTTGTGGCATAAAAGATTAGGTCATCCATCTGATATTGTGTTGAATGTGCTTAAAACTGTTTTGAATATAAATCAGTCTATAGACACTCACCCCTGTGATATCTGTCATAAATCTAAGCAGACACGTAACCCCTTCCCCTTAAGCATGCATAAAAGTCAAAATCCTTTTGATCTCATACATCTTGATCTATGGGGACCTTATAGAATAGAAAGCTACAATGGTTTTAGATTTTTTCTCACTATTGTTGATGACTGCTCCCGTGCAACTTGGCTGTATTTACTTAAGTCCAAATCTGAAACTGCTGCCACTATAAAACTGTTTTTCTCTATGATCAAAACCCAGTTTGCTAAAACCATTAAATGTGTTCGGTCCGATAATGGCACCGAATTCACTAATCATGATTTGCAAATTTTTTTTGTAAATTTGGGAGTCCAACACCAGTTTACATGTGTTGACACTCCCCAACAAAACGGGATTGTGGAACGCAAACACCGTCACTTACTTAATGTTTCCCGTGCCTTATTTTTTCAAAGTGGCTGTCCAGTTCTCTTTTGGTCGGAATGTATCCTAACTGCTGCATATCTCATTAATCGTACGCCAAGCTCCATTCTCAATGGGAAAACTCCGTTTGAAATTATCTATGGTTTTTCTCCTAATTTCAGCATTTTACGCGCTTTCGGTTGCTTATGTTATACTTCGGTTATATCCAATCATGATAAATTTGAGCCCCGTGCACGAAAATGTGTTTTTCTTGGTTATTGTGAGAATAGGAAAGCATATAAAGTAGTTGACCTTGAAACCAATGATGTTATTCTATCTCGTGATGTTAAGTTTTATGAGACTATCTTTCCTTACCATTCTTCTTCCTTTTCTACAGGTAATGATACGGGGTTTTTAGACCCGCTTGAGGAGGGGACGGTGGATGGTGTGCAGCAGGTTTCAGGTACGTTGGTCAATGATGAGTCAGCCACGTCCAATAGAGGTATCAATGGTCGATCTAGTGGTAATACACCCTCTAGTGACAGGGCTGTTTACTCTCCTGCGGACCGCTTAATCACTAGCGATATCAATGCAACACCTGAGACTCCAACAACTACCAAATCTCTCACACCATCCCCATCATCTCCTCAAGCCAACAATTCTATGGAATCTGCCGCCGATAACGATGATTCTACGGATTCTGCTGATAATTCTGTAGAATCTGATCCTAATACGGTTATACGTAAATCAACTGGGATCACAAAAATTCCTTCGCACTTGCAATATTATGATGTTGATTTACCTTTATCTAGCTCTGTTTGTTTGTATCCGTTAGCTAATTCGATAACCTATGATAAAGTGAATCCTAACTATCTCTGTTTTACTTCGTTAATAGATAAAATAAGGGAACCTAGTACTTTTCACGATGCTATTAAAGATAAAAATTGGAAAATAGCTATGGATCTAGAAATGGATGCGTTACAAAACAATAAAACCTGGATTTTAACCGATCTTCCTAAAGATAGAAAGCCTATAGGATGTAAATGGGTTTACAAGGTTAAGTATAACTCCAACGGGTCTGTAGAAAGATATAAAGCACGTCTTGTAGCAAAAGGGTATAGTCAACGGGAGGGTATAGATTACTTTGAAACTTTTTCACCCGTGGTTAAAATGGTTACTATTCGTTCTCTTATTTCTTTAGCTGTTACTAAAGATTGGCCCTTGTTTCATTTGGATGTTAACAATGCTTTTTTAAATGGTGACCTTCATGAGGAGGTATATATGTCTTTGCCGCAAGGGTATTTTGAACAAAATGATAAAAGAGTGTGTAAATTGATAAAATCCTTATATGGGCTAAAACAAGCTCCTCGGCAGTGGAACGAAAAATTTACCAAATGTTTAGGAGAACATGGGTTTAAACAGAGTTTGCATGATTATAGCTTATTTGTTAAAAGTGTAGATTCTGTTTTTATTGCTCTCTTGATTTATGTGGACGATATTTTAATTACCGGGAACTCTGTCTCTCATATTAATATGGTAAAAGGTTTTTTAGATTCCAAGTTTCATGTGAAGGATTTAGGGGATTTAAAATTCTTTCTTGGAATTGAATTTGCTAGATCGTCTAGGGGTATCTGTTTAAATCAACGAAAGTACACTCTAGAATTACTTACCGAATTTGGCGTTTTAGGCTCAAAACCATCCTTAGTGCCTATGGAACAAAACTTAAAGCTTGATCTTGAACCTACGAAAGATGATGGTTTTCTCACGGATGTTAATGCATATCAAAAATTAATTGGGAAACTGATTTATCTAACTAATACTAGACCTGACATTTCTTTTTCGGTACATGTGTTAAGTCAGTTTATGCATAAACCTAAAGAATCCCATTTCAGATCTGCTTTCCGTGTGTTACGTTACTTAAAATCCTCTCCAGGAAATGGTTTATTTTTTCCAAAGGATAATGATATTAGTCTTAGAGCTTATTGCAATTCTGATTGGGCTTCTTGTCCAATTTCTAGAAAGTCGGTTACTGGTTTTTGTATATTTTTTGGCAATTCTGTTATTTCCTGGAAAAGCAAAAAACAGAATACAGTTTCGAAATCATCAGCTGAGGCTGAATACAGGTCTATGTCGGTTACATGTAGTGAGATTGTATGGATTTTAGGCATCTTTAACGATTTAGGGATTATGTCCTTAACTCCGGTAAAATTATTTTGTGATAACCAAGCTGCTGTTCACATTTCATCCAACCCTATTTTTCATGAACGAACCAAACATATTGAGATAGATTGTCACGTTGTTCGTGATTATGTTAAGTCCAATATTATTTCTACTAAATTTGTTCACACTGGTCTTCAAATTGCAGATATATTGACCAAAGCCTTGGGTCGAGTCAAAAATGAAGATTTAATGAAAAGATTGGGCATGCTTGATATTTTTTCACCATCGTTCAGCTTGTGGGAGGGTGTTAAAGGTTGATACCTATTTTGGGCCTAAGTGCCAAGCTTCCTCTGGAGTCCATCTTTACAAGTCCAGTCCAGTGGGCCCTGGCCCATCACATAAACTCGGCGGTCATAGTTGTATTACTTAAACCTTCGAGGACCTTTCTGTAATTATTTAAGAGTTCCATGTATATATAGTCCTTATGTGACTATTAGGGTTTCATTCCGTCTTTACATTTTTAGCTCTCTAGTTTTTTTCTCTCAAATAAACACTTCCTTTGTATACACTTTTCTGTGCAGATTATTCATCTGCTTTCTTTATGTTTTAAGAAGTGTTTCTTTATCTTCTCGAGCTTATTTCAACATTCAGCTTCGTGAAAACATCAAAAGAAAAGTTCAATGCTTAAGTTAAAGAAAAAAAATTGAGTTAACTTTTCATTAAAAGAATCTTCAAATCGGCGCTATTTTGGGTGGAAAATGCCCATTTTGGCGCTGGGTTTGCTCAAACTTAGTGCCAAGTTGTGTGTCACTAGGGTGCTTCGTACAATATTGCGTTATAGTTTAATGGTATTGGCATGTTAAATTGTGCACAACTATGGCGCTTTGCTAAAATGGCAAAACACTACGGCTTGCACCAAAAAGGGCACAGATTTAGTTATTAAAATTAAAAAAAATTATAATTATGTATAATTTATTTTTAAAAACTTGAGAAGTTACAATTACATCATATTAATTATTTCTTGCTCAATTATATATGAATTTCATTTTAAGATTTTAATATAAATTAAAAAATATATTAAAATTTTAGAAAATGCATATGTCATAATTAAAACCATTGACACATTTCAGAATACAAAAAACTACACAACTTTGACAAAACTAATTAAGATTTTTAAAAATAGGAGAATTGCATCAACATCCCCTCAACTTTGTACATTTGACAATTACACACCTCAACTTTGAGATATTGGCATAAACATCCCTTATCCCTCTTTTTAACTAAGTTTTTTGTAAAAAGACAAAAACGCCCTTCCATTTTTAAATTAAAAAAAGGTTAAATTATATAATTAATTGAAGGATGAAATGGTATTACTAAATGATATGATCTTTAAAAATTAATAAAAGGGCATTGTTTAAAGGTATGACTTTCATATTTCTAAACTTAAAAGTAATCATTTTTTTAATATCGAATCATTATGTTCAAGATAGATACTAGTTAAAAGTAGTGATTTTTTCTCTTCTAATTCACCTAATACGAACAATTATAAAATATGTTAGCATTTTGATTGCGTAGTTTTAATTTATGACATCATTCTTATTTTTACGAAAATATACGAAATAAAAATATATTAATTCTTTTTTTTCCACATATCTCACAATTAGAAGAACATTATGCTTCTATTTCGGTTGATGGATTCCTATGAACTTTAAAATCTCAACTCACAAGTGATATTAATAAAATTATTTAAAGGGTAGTTATTAGTTAATAATTAAATTATTTAAGCAAAGATAATTAAATAAATAATGTAAACAAGTGTAATACTATTATATACCAATTAGTAAACATTTCAACATCTATTCATATAAGAAATTTATTTAAGGCGAAGGTAAGAAAACAAATTATCTAAACAAATGTAACAATGTAATAAATGTAAATATAAGTGTTATTTGTTCTTTTTTGTTGTGTATTTTGTCGGTTGCTTTAGAGAATAAAGAACATTATGTAAGTTCAAGTTAATCAATAAAATGTGGATTTAGAAGTACAATATTTCTACACATCAAAAATTTTCAGTAATACATTGTGTCTGATTTTTTTTAAGGTTAGGTTTGAGACGTGTCATAATAAGTCACCTCTCTTTTAAGGTTATCTTTGCTTTCAAAGTTTGTTCCGGTGTTTCTTGAACCGGCTTTGTCAATCTTTCTTCGTATGCTTGCATCGATCTGACAAGCTCATCCACGGTCATGGTGTCCAAATCTTTGGACTCTTCAATGGCGACAACAACATAATTAAATTTCGCATCCAATGATCGTAGAATTTTTTCAACAATCTGGTTATCCTTCATCTCATCTCCATATCTTTTCATTTGGTTAGTAATAACCAAAACTCTTGAAATGTAATCGATACCAATTCCTAGTCTTTCATGCGTAGAGATTTGAACTCACTTCTCAATGTTTGGAGACGCACCTTCTTGACTTTATCAACTCCTTTGAATGAAGCTTGAAGAATATCTTAAGCTTGTTTCGACATGGTTGCACTAGCAACTTTCTCGAACATCTTCTCATCTAAACCTTGATGGATGAGTGCTAGCGCCTTTTGATCCTTCTTCTTGATGGTTGCTTCATTTCCATCAACTCCATTTTCGATGGAGTCCCAAACTTCATAGGCTCCACACAAAGCCTTCATTCGTATACACCAATTATCAAAATTATCTTTGGTGAGAGTTGGAACTTACAAAGGTGCTCCATTCGACATCTTCGAAATTGAGAATATCTCCAAATAAAATTGGCTCTGATACCACTTTGTTAGAATATGGAGAGAAAATAATTGAAAAACTTGAAGGAAGATAGTGGAGGAAACTTTTATTTTATTTCTAATTCCACTCAACTTGTCTCAAAATGTGAGATTACATGGGGTATTTATACTATTTTCTAGTCATATACCTACACTTGGTACATGTATGACGAATTGATAACGTTCATCCTAATTTACTAAGTACATGTATCATACCAAAAGACATATCCCTCCATATATGAATAAATATCTACCATTCATGCATAATTATCTAGACTATCCTACAATAAATCTAGATTAATATATTATTATTATTTCAACATCCATATTTGGTCTCAAGCATGTGGAAGAGGCTGGTATAGTTCCCGATTTACGTGAAGAATTTGTAATAATTGGTGAAAATGAAGCTGATGATAGTTTAATCATGAGTTTACGTTCGATTCAAGGGTAAAGTAGGTAAATTTATTTGCATCCCTTTATATTAATAATATAGTATTAGCTTTATGATTTAATGAACATAATTGATATTGTATTAAGATTTTATATTCAAACCTTTCAAATATTATGTGATTAATGTTTTGTGTAGGTTATGATATTGATTATTGAGGCATGATCGTCAGAAAGGCCTGAGTGAGCCTCTCGACTAAGAAATTAGAGCCCACCCCCGGTGACATGATTCGAAACCCGAAGCTGGTTTTTGAGAAGGTGAGTACATGGTTTTTGAGAAAGTGAGTACATAGGATAAGTATTATACTTATAAATAATCTCGTTTAGGATGTGTTTGGATTGAACAATCGGAAAGCCATGAATTTCAAAATTTTCAACGTATCCATTAAACATGTTTGGTTGATTTCAACTTAAACTGGATTCTAAACCCCTTTGAACTTTAATAATCAAAAATCATTCTTCAAATCCAAAACCACAATCCAAACACCACCCTAGTTTTCGATAATTTATTTATGACTGAAATTTGAAATTTTGGTGTTTGCATGTATAACGTGTTTTGATTTGAGCTTGTTATTGTTAGTTAAATATAATGTGAAATTTAGACATGCATGCATGCAATATTATTACTAATCGCTTTACTTGATTTTGTTGTTAATTAAGTTTGTTTTCTGTTCCCGCTCAAGTAGGTTTGCTTTGATAGAATATCCAATACCCAATAGATTTATTTTATTACTCCAAACGTATAAATACAAAACATATACATCTATATATACATATATTATACATACGAAAAACTCACTTCTATTTCTAAATTCTTTTGAATAAGGGAAAAACTCACTTCTATTTTCTTTCGTATAACCTTGATAGATTGTTCTTAGGCTCTCTTCAATCCACATTCTTTTGAACTGCATTCATCGATCAATGGCCTTTAATGTACCATTAGGATTTCGGTTTGTTCCTACGGACCAACAACTGATTAGTGGTTACTTGGAAGAAAAGATGATGAATGAGACCATCAAATATGATTTTATACATGATGCCGAGGTTTACAAACACAATCCGCAAACCTTGATAAGTAAGTATTTCGATATATATATTGCATGTTTTTTCATTATAAAACTAAGATATTGTAATTATATGACAACATAATGTTATTTGCAAGTTTTTTTAGATTAGTGGGTTTTGCTTTTTTCTGTAAATAGGTTAAATTATTTTAATGGTCGTAAAATTTAAAAATTGTAGCTTCCTATTGAATCTTGAAAAACTATGATAGATTGGTAAGAGCTAAGACATTGATAGATCCTTTGAATGTTTTTAGAAATCAACAAGGAATTCCTCCTTTGTCTAGTGATTTTGGGAAATCACAACTTTGAAAATGATGGGAATTTGCACTTAGAATTGTAAATCTTACACAAAGATTGGATGGTTTTTTGCTTCACTTTTTCCTTGTGACATTGATTGTGTACAATTTTAAGTTAAATTTTTTGCCTTATGTGACCATTGTGTGCAAAATTAGTAGTTGTAGGCATTTTTTAGTTTTGTAAACATATGTTTATATATGGTGAAAAGCAAATTTCTTTTCATGAGTTGAGATTCTTTTTTGGGCTTAATATGGCTTTGCAATGTCATACACTCTCTTTTAGGTTAAAAAGGCAAAAAAAAATTACGCCTCAATTTCAAATTAAAAAATTTCATAAAACTCATGTGTTTGGTATCTAATAAAAATTTAGAAAAGAGAAACATGACTTTTACTATTCACGACTTGATAATTAACATAATTCATAATATAAAGTTTTTCGGCTATATTTCAACTCAAAAAATTTACAGAATGCAAAATAACGCAATATTTCAAATTAAAATAACTTATTCATGTGTATAAATTGATGAGTTTAACTAAACAGATTCAATAAAATTTAAAAAAATTGTTTACTGAATATATTAATATTTTTTGTTTCTCCTACGATTTTCAATAAATCTCCTATCACCACCACAAACTTTACCCTTGATCGTTCTTGAGCAAGAAAATATGGAATGCATCGAAGCAACAAAGTTGCGGCTAAAGCACCTCATTATTGGGATATTCCATCAGCAAATCCGAGTTGTTCTCAAGTGTTATAATCTTGTAAAAATCATCCATATCCATAGTACTTGAAGAGTTCTGCGTACAAATCATATAACCAAATAATTTATATATGTCAAATCTAACTTCATGAAAACATCAAAAGAAAAATTCAAAATGCTTAATCAAGGAAAAGAAATGGATTTCTAACTTTTTTAAAGGCTTTTCCAACTTGGCATTATTTAGGGTTGAAGATGCCTTTTTGGCACTGGCTATTCTCAAATCGGTGCCAAGTTATGTGCCATTGCGGCACTTTGCAAAAATGGCGAAACATGATGGCTTGCGCCAAAAATGGCAGAAGCTTTATATTTTTGTTTTCACTTCTATTGGTGTTTATTATTCGTATGGATTTTAAATTTATTGATTAAAAGTTTAAAAAGTTATAATTATGTAAAATTTAGTTCTTAAAAACGTAAGAAGTTACAATCATATCCTATGAATATTATTTTGACAAAATTTTAACTTAGATACACTAAGTTTGTAACACCCCATTTTTGGAAAATCTTGTATATCATATTTTGGCATATAAATACAATTTTATTTACTAGTTTATTATTAATAATTTATTTTATGTTTAACTGAGCTTTCCGTTTAAACGTTTGTAACGAACTAATTTTTTTTTTCTTCAAGTTTGATTAGTCTTGCAGGATAGCTACCCGAAGAGACCGAGTTCGATCGTGATGCACTCAATACGAAATATATTTATAAAGTTTTTTTTTGTCAAAATTATATTACTTAAATATATATATATATATATATATATATATATTCATGGGAGCAAATTATAAATTTTGAAAGATTGGAGAATTATGGGTTAATTTCACCTAAATTTAATATGTGTCCTACACTTGGCAACATTAGGGTATTGACACCTCAACCTTGCTCCATATTTTTCCAATTAGCAACTTTAGACTTAAGACACCTCAACCCTTGCATGCAAAGTAGTGATACAAAATATTTTGTGTACAAAATCATTCTTCCATTTTCCAAATCATATGCAAGACTATTTTTCTCTCAAAGCTATCAAGTAAATAAGCCTTTTGTTTCTTTAACTAGAGGTAAAAATTTATGAATTTCCATTAATTTCTACCTTACTTTGTTCAATATAATGTGTATATATATACATATCATTAAGTGTTGATTATGAAAGTGTCATTTTAAGTGTTGGTAGTGTGAATAGATGTGAAAAATGGCTTTGCATGTTTAATTTTCTTACCTAAAATTATTGCATGTATGATTTGAGAGTGATCTCCTAGAAGTATGATGAAATTTGTTAAAATTTTGTTAAATGTGATAGATAAAAAAAATGTGCAATTTTGAGTGTGATTGTGAAATTTCATGTTGAAATTTTACTTTGCATGTTTGATTATCATGTCTAAACTTGTTGCATGTGTAATAATATGATGTTGATGTGGTTTGTATTGTGGATGTTTGGTTAAAAAGCTTGGAAGTGCATTTTATTTTTAGGAAATATGTGAAGTTGAGCAGTTTGTGAAGAATCCTGAAATTTCAGTCCACTTTGTCGATTTTTATAAATTTTTGTACTTGGAATTTTAGAACACTATTTATGACGAATTCTCAAAAATAGTCCCGCCAGAATTACAGTTTTCTATGATAGTTTCTTTTGGTGGTGTTAAGTAATCAAATGGGGGAATTTCTTCATGTAAACTTTTTTGGAACCTAACTATCATTTATTTGAAATAGTTTGGTAAGATGTATATATCAATCATCAATCAAAGTTTACAATTAGTTCCTTACACCACTATATCTCAGTATACCAAATTTACATTGTATCAAACTGCCTATACTATCCACAATCTCTTTCGGTCCCCTCCTGTCTCGTGTAAAGATTCTGCAATTCCGTTCTTGCCAAATAGTATAAACAATGGCCGCAAACAAGCATCTCTTGGCTTGGCTTAAGCTCGTTTTACCCACACTAATTCGCGCTGCCCACTTCGTGACATCATTCCACTTCTCATACCTACATTGGAGCTCATATTGCATCTAGCTGCTTTGTAATACTTCTTTGGTGAACTCACATTGAAAAAACAAGTGATCCCTCGTCTCCAAACTGCTGTTACAAAGAACACACTTCTCATCCAAATCCTCTATCCATTTCCCCAACCTATCCCTTGTTTTAAGTCTATTTTGTATAGCTAACCACAAAATAATTCTATGTTTTGCAATCGAACCCTTACCCCAAACCAATTTCTTCCACTCCACCGCATCTTTATGCTCCTTAATATGTTCATAGGCTTTTCGGATAGAAAACGCTCCTCTTACCCATTGGTTCTGCACAACATCAACAACGTCAAGAAAACTTGTTCTGATGCCCATTAATCGCCTCCAATACCAAGAATCTGTATTCTTAATTGGGACTGTCCAAATGCTGTGTGTTTCAAATAATAAGCATCCACCCATCGTATCCAAAGTGTATCCGCTTTTTGGGCAATATTCCAAATGACCTTGAAAAGGGCTGCCACATTCCAATGCTCAATTGACGTGATACCCAATCCTCCCTCTTCCTTCGAACAACAGATATCCCCCCATTTAACAGCTGCTGCATGAGATCCAGTGGTTTTACCGCTCCAAAAGAATCTTCTACACATGGCTTCAATCTCTCGGATGACCATAATCGGTAGCGGAAAAATCTGAGACCAATAGGATTGAACTCCAAAGAGCACCGCTTTAATTAGTAACACCCTCCCCGCCATTGAGAGGTGCCTCGTTGTCCACGTTTGAATTCTACTCATAATCTTGTCTATCAAACTTTGACAATTTAGCACTGTCAATCTAGCCGAAATCAGTGGGACTCCCAAATATCTCATGGGCAAGGAGCCTTCCACAAACCCAGTCTCACCAAGAATGCTCTCTTTTTCCTCATTGGATTTAACACCTCCAAAAATTATTTGGCTCTTGTCTAAGTTTGCCTGTAATCCTGTCACCGTCGAGAACTGATCAAACACCTCCTTGATCCTTCCTGTGGCAGCCCGAGTCCCCTTACAAAACATCATCAAATCATCCGCAAAACACAAATTTATAATACCAACCTTCTTACATCTCGGGTGAATTACTACATATTAATGTGTGTGTTTTTTAGTGTTTTATAAAATTTGAGAATTTCCTGAGTAATAGAATAATTAGTAATATTATTTTAATTTGGGTTGTCTGTCCTAAAATTATTCATGATAAATTATATGTTTTGTAAGTAAAGCCAAATTTAGAATTTTCATTGGTTTTAAAAATTATATGGAATGTTTTACATAGTTTATGTCTTTTTCTTTAGGGTTTGAATTAGAAATGTTATAGTTATGAATGTTCATATATTAGATGTTAATTTGTTATTGTTTAGCCTTCGAGTTTAATGGATAATAATAAACTACCTATATTTAAATATATGTATATACATTTTGAAATACATATGTTTTAAAATCTAAACGTTGATAAACGGTCGAGTGCAGTACGAGACGACCGAATACTTCAAGAGCTATCCCCACATCTTTAGCGAAACGTCAAGTAGGTAACATTTATTTTCAGTTATATTGTTTAGAATAACTCTTATGTTGATTGAAATGAAATGACATGATAAAGTACAAGATTGACGAACCTTGGAGTAGACCAGGTCTTCGGACCTTGGAGTTAGGCCAGGTCTTCGGACCTTGGAGATGATGCTTTTGACATACTAGTTAATCTTGTCTACGTGACAGTTAATAACGTTATCCACTAAGATTTCTCAAATCTTACGTTGCTCAATTTAATTTTTTTTTTCAGGTCCAGTACGACGAAGCGGATGAGTAGCTGGCTGGATGGACTTCCCCTAGAAGCATATATATATATATATATATATATATATATATATATATATATATATATAAATATTACGCTTTCCATATATTTTAATCCGTGGAAATCTGATACTATATATTTTGGGAACTACTTTATCGGATTAAGTAAGAAAATTTTTCATTTGTTTATAACTAGGTTTTGATTTACAAATGTGGGTGTAACACGAGTTAATTTTGTATGGTTAGTTTGAAAAACAAAATGCTCGTGTTTTTACAACGAAGTTTTTCGCTGTATTTTGTTTATGAAATATTACATATTTATTTGGAAAATTGCTTAAGGTCACGATGACAACTCGACTCCTATTAAGCTGGGGTCGGGGTGCTACAAAGTTGGCGTATTTAGGCTTTATTTTGGCTCACTGTCAATTTGGATACATTATATTGAAAAGATCATGACAAATTGACTCAATTTGAGGAGTTTTTTTTTAATTTTAGCGGCATATTCGCAAAATTGGATGAATTTCACATATATTTTAACAAAAATGCGCAAATCCTCAATTTCCCCCAATTCAACCTCACTTCACTCTAATAAACCCAATTTCACCCTCAAAATCCCCCTAATTCTTCACAATTATTCAATTAGGATTCATAAAGGCAAATGACCATCTATCTACCTCGAACATGAATGCATCTATTTCTAACCCACCTTCACAAAATGGATTGGCGCACATAAATTATACGTCGAGCCCATCGACAAGTGGCTCTTCACGTGCACCTCCCTCCCGCGAAATCCTTCAAAGAGGAACAAAAGGATGAAACCCCCACCCATACATAACATGGGCCCGCCTATATACATGATATGTGGTACCAAGAGATGATTGATGAATTGCCTTCTAAAGCAGTTGTTGATTCTATTAACGATCTAGGGGCAAAAGTTGCGCATTTTCTGCCCATCAAAAGAAGCATCCTAATAAAGGCGGGAATGGATCTTCTATCCCACAATGATGTACCAAAATTGTGTCACATCATTGTGAGAATGACAAATGTCCATCTAAAAATAAAATATAAATAATAATTCAAATAAAAAAATAATTGTCGATCCCACAATGATGTGTCACCATTTTGGTACACCATTGTGGGATGGAAGATCCGCTCGGACGATGGGATAACTATTTTCGATCACTTTCGGACTTTTTTGGCTGACTTTTTTGCTAGTTGAACAACTTTGCAAAGTCTTCTGGTGAAACTATATTTATTTCAAACAGCTTCATGAAAACATCAAAAGAAAAGTTCAATGCTTAAATTAAAGAAAAAAAATTGAGTTATCTTTTCATTAAAAGCATCTTCACATCGGCGCTATTTTGGGTCGAAGATGCCCATTTTGGCGCTGGGTTTGCTCAAAGTTAGTGCCAAGTTGTGTATCATTATGGTGATTTGTACAATGTTGCGTTATAGTTTTATGGTATTGGAGTGTTAAATTGTGCGCAACTATGGCGCTTTGCTAAAATGGCAAAACACTATGGCTTGCACCAAAAAGGGCACAAGCTTTTCGATTTAGTTATTAAAATTTAAAAAAAGTTATAATTATGTATAATTTGTTTTTAAAAACTTGGGAAGTTACAATTACATCTTATGAATTATTTCTTGCTCAATTATATATGAATTTCATTTTAAGATATTATTATAAATTAAAAGATAAATTAAATTTTTAGAAAATGTATGTCATAATCAAAACCATTGACACATTTCAGAACACAAAAGACTACACAACTTTGACAAAACTAATTAAGATATTTTAAAACAGGAGAATTGCATCAACCTCCCCTCAACTTTGTACATTTGGCATTCACACACCTCAACTTTGAAATATTGGCATAAACACCCCTTATCCTTCTTTTTCACTAAGTTTTTAGTAAAAAGACAAAAATACCCTTCCATTTAAATTTAAAAAAAAGTTAAATTATATAATTCATTGAAGGATGAAATGGTATTACTAAATGATGTGATCTTAAAAAAGCAATAAAAAGGCATTATTGAAAGTTATGACTTTCATATTTCTAAACTTAAAATTAATCATTTTTTTAAAATGTCGAATCATTATGTACAAGATAGATACTAGTTAAAACTAGTGATTTTTTCTCTTCTAATTCACCTAATGTGAACAATTATAAAATATGTTAGTATTTTGATTGCGCATTTTTAATTTATGACATCATTCTTATTTTTACTAAAATATTCAAAATAAAAATTTATTAATTCTTTTTTTTTCCACATAATCTCACAATTGGAAGAACATTATGCTTCTGTTTCAGTTGATGGATTCCTAGGAACTTTAAAGTCTCAACTCACAAGTGATATTAATAAAATTATTTAAGGGTAGTTAATAGTTAATTAATAATACTTCTATACACCTTTTAATTTTGACCTGGTTTGTGTTAATTTGTACTAATTTCTTACATGCAAAACTTATTTACGACTGAAATTTGTGATTTCTTACATGCAAAACTTATTATTCTGTTTAGTGTTAGTTAAATATAATAATGTGAAATTTCTTACATGCATGCAATATTATTACTAATCACTTTACTTGATTTTGTTGTTGGTTTGTTTTCTGTTCCCAATCACACGCTCAAGTAGGTTTGCTTTGATAGAATATCAAATATCCAATAGATTTATTTTATTACTCCAAACGTATAAATACAAAACATATACATATACGAAAAACTCACTTCTATTTCTAAATTCTTTTGAATAAGGGAAAAACTCACTTTCTTGGATTTATGTTCATAGATTGTTCTTAGGCTCTCTTCAATCTTAAACTCTCTCCTTTTGAGAACTGCATTCATCACATCATCAATGGCCTTTAATGTACCATTAGGATTTCGGTTTGTTCCTACGGACCAACAATTGATTAGTGGTTACTTGGAAGAAAAGATGATGAATGAGACCATCAAATATGATTTTATACATGATGCCGAGGTTTACAAACACAATCCGCAAACCTTGACAAGTAAGTATTTCGATATATTATTGCATGTTTTTTCATTATAAAACTAAGATATTGTAATTATATGACAACATAATTAATGCTTTCTTGAATTTTGATGATATATATATATATATATATAATTAAGCTCAAAGGGAAATTTACACTAGATTCGTGATATAATTAATTTCTGGGTTTGTTCTTTAAAGATGTTCTTCAGTCTTTTCTTTAATTTTGTTTTTCTTTAAAGATTTGTCTTTTTAATGTTTATGTTTCTTCTGGGAGGCTTCAAGTTTGTTGCATGTTTATGTTTATGTTTTCAGGCGTTTCTTTATTGGCCCTTTCTTTGATGGTAAAATAAAATACAGGGGCTTCTTTACATTTAACCCTAATAAATATTTGCAGTTTAGCCCCTGCAATATTGGTGAACTCCATGTTAACCCTATATAGATGGTCTCTTAAGTAATAGATTGGACCGCAAGATAAATATTATGGGCCTAACACCGTATGTGAGCCCAATAACTTTGTTGGACTAATAATATATCCAACAATTTAGACCACTCTTATATATTAGTCCTATATTCTCTTATTTTGCTGAATATATTACTCTTATATATTAGTCCTATATTTATTATAATATCCTTCAGCCCGAAATATACTATTAAGAGTCAAAAAAGGAAAATTCAGTATTTTAGACACTTTAAGAATAAATCTGCAGTATATTTTCACAGCCTGAAATAGAACACTTGTTAAATATTAAACATATTGCATCCTAATGTTTTTTGTTTTTCTTTTTAATTATTATAGGCATGTTTCTTAACACTGGAAATGACGAGTGCTACTTTTTCACTTCAACGAACCGTAAATATCCGAATGGAAGTCGAGCTAGTCGAAAAGCAGGAACGGGCTTTTGGAAGGCCACATTAGGCGAAAAGCCGATTCGTAATAATCGTAAAGAATGTATTGGGTACAAACAAACGTTGGTTTTTTATGAAGGCGTTCCCTCAGACAGTGTCAAAACAAATTGGATAATGCATGAGTATCGGACGGATCTCCCTTCGAGAAACAGAAACGGCAAAGAAGATATGAAGGTAAAAATTCATTTTTATTCCACTTTTCGATCACAAACATTTATTTAGTTTGTAACAACATTCAAATGTTATATTGTTTGACCGAAAATTATATATATTTGATGAGATCTCTACTTTTATTGTTGATTTGAAATATTTTCCGTTTTTTTTTTTTTTTTTTTTTTCAGCTTGATGATTGGGTGATATGTAGAATACATCTCAACACCAAAAACTCGGGTAGGAGACCCGAGAATCATGTTGAGGCTATGGGCGTGATCGATAATGTCCCACATAATGCTCCCGATCAAATTCCCGAGATTCATCAAGCTGACGGAGTACTCGACGAACGCGTTGGACAAAATGTTCCATCGATTAGCACTTATAACGCTCCCGATCAAGTTCAAGACCATTCTCTTCCTATCTACAATGCACAAAGCAATACGGATTTTGATGGAAGTATCGATAGCAACGGAACATTTGACGACGTTTTGGATCTTGAGGGGCTATTTGATCACAACGGAACATTTGATGAAAATGGAGGGGATTTTGGAGCACCAAGTATTGCATTTGCATTGACAGACAACCTTGACGATATATTTGATTCTAATGGAGAGGATTTTGAAGACAGTATTTTAGAAGAAGAATGTTTGTCAACTTTCCTTAGTACTTGTGCTCCGGAGGATGATACATCAAATTTGCCACAACCAGTTGATGATGATTCTTTGGTAACATTTTTTTCTCTACTTTTTTCAATATTTTATATAAATATATTTCTTCATTTTTTTGACATACTTTTTATTATTTTTTGTCTTAAAAGAGATCAAGAAAGAGGCAAAGAAGGGATGTTTCGAATTCCGAAGATAGCACTCCTAGAGAAGTTCATGTTTCTAGGTAAAATAATACTATATTAAATTATTTGAGGTTTTTTTTTTTTTTTTGCTTTATTTTCAGTTTATTTAAATCAAATAAATAATTCCTGTCATTATTATTTTTCAGGAATCGAACTCTTTGATGACGGCATCTTCGAGAGCAAAGTAACATCATAGATCAAGCCTTCTTGTTTCTTTTGTCCCTATTAGAGGCTTAGAGCAAGCCTTCTTGTTTCTGTATTCAGACCAAACCTAATGAAATCTTTGTTTCTATGTACTAAAGTAATATTTGCAACTCAATTGAACCATAACCCAAGTGCAAAATTAACCCACTCACAAATTCAATGACTCGTACTCGTACAAGTTATATTTTTTCATGCTTCTGTATGTAGTACAACAGAATGGAGCATAAGAACAAATTAATTTTAGCACATTATAAAATGCTCCTATTGCTTTAGTAAATTGAAAAGGTTAAAAAGAAAAGGAAGAACAAGAAAGACAAACATACTAGAGAAAGTTGAGGATAGCAAAATTCCAATACTTCTGAGATTTTTGCACTTTATTCATGTCATAATTTGGAGGAATGCATAGGAAAATTCCCAATTCGTATAAACTTACTCCCGAGCAAGTGTTCTTAAAGAAGCATAAAACATCTTGGATCAAAAGGTTTATACCAAACCTATTGAAATCTTTCTTTCTATGTACTAAAGTATTGGCTCCCATAGCTAGATTATAAGTTTCCTCCATTTAACTTTGCTGCTACCTTGTAAACTAGCACAAAATTAATAAATTAGCAGCCAAATTTCCATTAAAAATCACTAAAAATACTAATAATAAAGGCAGGCTTGTTTCTATTTACTTGGCTGCTTTAGTTTATTAACCTTAAAATATTTTAAAAGATTCTTCATTTAAGTTTCTATTAAAACTCACCAAAATTTTGGATTATTTTTCTTTTTTTGTCAGTTTTTATACATGTCTGCATTAAGAAATGGTAGGCCGGCCACGTTTATCAATCTTTTTGTCCAAAAACTGCTAAATAATTCCCTATTTTTTCCCTTATAAAGGCCATTTAATCTCAATATTATGTTAATATCTTCGAAACTCTAAAATTGATGAAGGTACTCATATTTGCAATATTATTTCCTTTAATAAGCATTTGCATGTCAAAATTTGTTCATGCAGATATGCTTCAAACTTGCTTGATTGATCATAATGTGAATAATTTCTCTCTATATCCAACCTCAGATAATGATCAAACCACATACTTCAGTTTACTCGATTTCTCTATTCAAAATCGTCGTTTTTCAGATCCTTCGACCCTGAAACCAATTGCCATCATCATGCCAAAGAGCAAGAATGAGCTAATTAACAGTGTTTTATGCTGTGAAAAAAGTTCTTATGAAATTAGGGTTAGGTGTGGTGGGTGTAAAGAAATGGATGATCTCCATGGACAGAAACAAACAACAGATAGCCATTGATGGAAAGCTTGGAGAGAAAGAAATTTTATTATTATGAATGAATAATGATTTCAACTTACAAACAAAGGCTAACTAAAAGCTATATATAAGCGGGAAAAACCAACTAACACATAAACGCGTTTCACAATATAAACGCGCCTCTATAACAGAAATAACGAATAATGGAAGAGCTCTTTCTAATACTCCCCCTCAAGTTAGTTGTCTATACATATCATAGACACCTAACTTGCCAAGAAGAAACTCAAATTGAACTCTCCCCAAAGCTTTAGTTAGAACATCAGCCGGCTGTTGAGTACTCGGAATATACTTAGTACAAATCTTTCCTTCTTGAATCTTTTCCCTCACGAAGTGACAATCAACCTCCAAATGTTTAGTTCGTTCATGGAAAACCGGATTATCCCCAATCTGTATAGCAGATTTACTATCAGTATACAAGGTCAAATGTTGAAGTTTGTTGAAACCCAAGTCTTTGAATAAAGCCAGCAGCCAGGTGACTTCTGCAGTGACAGCCCCCATTGCTCTATACTCAGCTTCAGCTGAGCTTCTTGAAACAGTAGCTTATTTCTTCGACTTCCAAGATATAAGAGAATTACCCAATTGTATAGCAAAACCGGTTAAGGATTTTCTAGACATTGGACAAGATGCCCAATCACTGTCACAGAAGGCCTTAATCTCCAACTTGCAATCTGCAGAAAATAAGAGTCCTAGACTTGGCTTTCCTTTTATATATCTTAGGATCCTATGAACTGCATCCAAGTGTGACTTCCTAGGCTTGTGCATAAATTGGCTCACCAACTGTACAACATATGTGATGTTTGGTCTAGTCAGGCACAAATAAATCAACCTTCCCACAACTCTCTGAAAAGCAGCA
This sequence comes from Verbascum thapsus, assembly GCA_963669365.1. Taxonomy (NCBI): domain Eukaryota; kingdom Viridiplantae; phylum Streptophyta; class Magnoliopsida; order Lamiales; family Scrophulariaceae; genus Verbascum; species Verbascum thapsus. Next base: position 10,042,348 of record OY770114.1, read on the forward strand.
ATATCTTTAAGGCATGGATCATCATTGTTCAAATCCTCATCATAATACTTTTTATTCTGCTCAATAGGAACATTAGCTGGTTTACTCCCAATCATACCAGTTTTTGCCAATAACTCCAATGCATATTTTCTTTGATTCAAGCATATACCCTTTTGAGATCGTGCAACTTCAATCCCCAAGAAAAATTTCAGCTCCCCCAAATCTTTCATATAAAAAGTTTGTTTCAAATAATCCTTGCATTCTGAAATCAATTGATCATTGTTCCCTGTTATGAGAATGTCATCCACATATACTTAGAGCACCACCATACTACTCCCCCTTGACATGATAAACAGGGAGTAATCATTCTTGGACTGGACAAAACCAAACTTGAGAACAGCTTCTGTGAACTTGGTGTTCCATTGCCTGGAGGCCTGCTTGAGTCCATATAATGACTTCTCCAATCTGCATACCTTGTTCGTTGCATCACTGTCAGGAAGTAAAACTCCAGGTGGAAGTGCCATGTAAACTTCTTCATGGAGATCACCTTGCAAGAATGCATTGGTGACATCCATTTGCCATAGCTTCCAATGATGAATGGCTGCAAGAGAGATGACAACCCTGATAGTAACATGCTTAACAACTGGAGAAAATGTGTCAGTATAATCAATTCCATGAAGTTGGGTATATCCTTTGGCCACTAATCTGGCCTTATACCTCTTTATAGATCCATCAGACCTATTTTTGATAGTGTATACCCACCTGCAACCAATAGCACTCTTCTCAGGTGACAAGTATTGTACCATGTTTTGTTAAGTTCTAAAGCTTGTAATTTAGTTTGCATAGCATCTTCCCACTTAAGATTACCTTTAGCCTCATGATAATAGGTTGGTACAAATTCACTAGATAAGGCAGTAAGGTATGCTCTATAGTTAGGACTTACGTTCTGATATTGTATAGAGTTAGATATAGGATGCTTTGTAGAGGCAGTCATATTAGAATCATACTCAATATCAGAAGGGGAAACATAATCTTGCATCCATGTAGGTGGTCTAACAGGTCTAGAAGACCTCTTATTAACAACAGGTTGTGGTGATATCCTGGGGCTGGAATTATCCATTCTTGGAGACATGTTTCCATTGGAAGTTTGCTCATTAATAAGGTCTATGGAAGGCATTCTGTCAACAGGTTCTTCATTACCCAAAAAGGAGTCTTCAACAAAAACACCATGATCAGTAGAAGGGAATTTTTTAGTAAAAGATTTGTCAGAAGACTGTGCAAAGGGAAATATATACTCATAAAATAGCACATCTCTAGACACAATAATATTTTGAGACTTTAAGTCTAATAGTCTGTATCCCTTTTGCACATTAGAGTAACCAATGAAGACACATGCTTGAGACCTAGCCTGAAACTTATTTGAGGGTTTTTGCAAAGCATAAGCAACCAAAAGACTTTAAATGTTGGTATGAAGGCATCTTCCCATAAAGAACAGTGAAAGGACTTTTCCCTTTAAGCAAGGGAGTAGGAATTCTGTTTATTAGGTAGACAGCCGTTTTGACACATTCCCCCCAATACTTTATAGGTAAACATGATTGAAATTTTAGGGCCCTAGCCATGTCTAATATGTGCCTATGCTTTCTTTCTACAACCCCATTTTGTTGGGGTGTATAGGCACAAGAACTCTGATAAATGATTCCCAGAGAATTGAATAAATCTGTACAATCCTTTCCAAAAAATTCAGCAGCATTATCAGTCCTTATAATTTTAATCTTCTTAGAAAATTGAGTATTGACATAAGAACAGAAGATTTTAAGGTAGTGACAAGCTTCTGATTTAAATTGCAACAAAAACACCCATGTACTCCTAGAGAAATCATCAACAATGGTTAAAAAAAACTTCTCATTATTATAAGTAAGTTCTCTATAGGGACCCCATATATCTATGTGCAGGGAATATTGCATTTTTGGTACATCAATGTGGCCTGCACGTTTATTTGATACATTAATATGGAGGGGTGGCAATTTGAGTACACTAATGTGGGGCATGTGTGGCAATTTGAATACAAATTTCGCCGGAAAATTCGATTTTCACCGGAATATTCGATTTTCGCAGGAAAATTAATTAATTTTGACCAAATTTGGGGATTTTGACTGAATTTGGGGATTTTAACTATAAAAGAGAATTGACCTATTTTGACCAAATTTAATTTTGTCTTTTTTCTTCTTTATTTTCAATTTAATTATTTATCAAAGAATTATATTTTATTTTCCCACCACCACCGCATCACCGTGCTGCTGTTGCCGCCGCCACCACCAGACTCGGCGGCGGAATCTCTCCAAGCGAGCAGGAGATAAATCAATCTTTCATTCCCTCCCTCTTGTGTGTGAGCTTGACTGGTGCTCTTCGCCATCTGTCTTGAAAGTCAGAGTTACGAAGTCCCATTAGACGAGTCCGCTTCCGATCGAACCACATTGATGGTTATGGTGGAGTGAATCGAGCTTGGTTTGGTCGCCCTAAGCCGAAGCTTCTTATTTATTGATCTTGCCCATCGTTTAGGGAGGGTTGAAGAAGATGGTTATGGTGGTGAAATGGTTATGGTGGTAGGGTTGAAGAAGATGGTTATGGTGGTGAAATGGTTATGGTGGTAGCCTGGTAGGGTTGAAGAAGATGAAAATTAACTAAACTTTAGGGGTCAAATTGGTAGAAGAAGGAAGAAAAGGGGTGGGAAAAATGAAAGTGAAAAATTGATAAATTTGGAAATTGGGGGAAAATTAGATAAAGTAGGTCAATTTTGGTCAAAATTATGCAAAAATTTCCAATTTTGGTCAAAATGCCCAATTTAAGTCAAAATCCCAAATTCTAGTCAAAATCAATCAATTTTCCGGCCAATTTTGAATTTTCCGGCGAAATTTGTATTCAAATTGCCACACATGCCCCACATTAGTGTACTCAAATTGCCACCCCCCCATATTAGTGTATCAAATAAACGTGCAGGCCACATTGATGTACCAAAAATGCAATATTCCCTCTATGTGCACTAGTTCAAAAATCTCAGAAGTAACAGTGGTTCTTATAGGGAATGGCAGTCTTCTTTGCTTGGCAGTAGGACAAATGGGGCAAAAAAACCTTATTTTTATTTGGAGATATTCCAAGCTCAGGAAGGAATTCAAATCTTCCAAAAGACATGCCCAAATCTTTCGTGCCATAACAAGATTTTATTAGAATGTAAAGAACTTTCATTGTTGGTGATATTATAAGAAAGCAAAGTATTACACTTATTGTTGTGAACAGGATTACAAGATGAATTGCACAAAAAATACAGGCCATTATGAAGTTTACCATAAGCCCTTATCAATCCAGTCTGGATCTCCTGTATGACACAAAAAAGGGATAAAAAATCACTGAAACATTGGCATCCAAAGTTAGCTTAGAAACAAATAATAGGTTATGCTTGAACTCAGGGAGATATAAAGCATCAATTAATTTCAGATTATTCCCCAATATCACTGTTCCAGACTTATGTGCTTTACTTAGGTGGCCATTAGGTAGTTTCACTGTCTTATCTATAGGTAAGCAGTCCATAAAATCACTATATAAGTCAGGGTTAGACACCATATGTTGATTTGCACCGGAGTCAATAATCCAAACATTACTTTTACATAAATGATTAGGGATCATACCTGCCCCGACTGTATTACCTGCATTGTTGCCAAGGGCCATATTGTTTGATGTAGTTGTCCCTTGCAAATTGGTATCACCCATGGCTCCTATCAAATTCATTATTTGTTGGTATTGATGAGGGGTAATTGTGGGCTGAGAACATGTAGAACCTTTTGATTCTCCAGCTTCTTGTCTTTCTGAATTGGAAGCTGCACAGTTGATATTAGATGTTGCCCTTCCAGAACTGCCACCTTGATTACCTCCTCTGCGCCCTCCACCGCGCCTTCCTCCCCTATTTCAGTTAGGGGGATAACCATGAATTTTAAAGCATGTATCCTCCGTATGACTATTATAATTGCAATGATCACAATATAGGGTAGATTTATCAGTGTTTTTGTTATTGGTTGAGGTTCCTAGTAATGCGATTGAGGAATCCGTATTTGCATTTGGCAATCCAATCCCGCGCTGCATTTCTTCATTCAAGACCATGGAATATACTTGACAGTGGCTAGGTAGGGGCAACATCATCAAGATTTGTGACCTAATTATACCGTAGCACTCATTCAACCCCATCAAGAATCGCATCATCTTGAGTTGACAACAAAAATCAGTGTATTCTTGGGAAACATGATCTGAAGGTGATGGTATTAGAGAATCATACTCGTCCCATAACATCCGTAGGCTTGAATAATAGTCGGAAACAGTGTTTGTGCCTTGTGTTATGGTGTTGATCTTTTTGTACAGTGCATATAACCGTGCACCATTAATCTTGTCGAACCTCTCCTTCAGATCAGACCAAATCAAGAATGCCGAATCAAGATATACTACCCCATGTATGAGTTCTCGACTCAAGGAACGGTGAATCCACGATTTCACCAATGCATTACAGCGCTTCCAATGTGGGTAATGTGGTGATCCTTGATCTGGAGCTTTGCAGGAGCCATCTATAAAACCTATTTTGTTTTTTCTTCCAAAGCGACGATCACCTCTCTATTCCATATCTTGTAGTTCTCCGATCTTTTGAGAACTTCGGTAACCAAATCCAAATTTGGGGTATGAAACTAGGAATTTATTATCTTAAATTAAATGCATTGAATACAAATTGATAGTTTAATGAGTGACACGTAATCCTATGTAATTTTTTCAAAATTTGACCTCTATCAGATTGATTGAAAACTTTTCACATTTCACCATAACAAATGTTGTCCCTTTTTACTGTTCTTCATCTTCATCTCTTATTGCACAAAAACAAACTCGAAAATTTAAGTGGGTTTTCAAATAGATCTTCAAATCTGTCACAAATGTACTTCAATCTTGTTTTTTTTTTTACTTGTTAAATTGATATTCTCCTCTACCATTAAAAGGTAATACTTCTTTCTATGTACGCCTGGGTTTGTGTTAATTTGTGCTAAATTTTTACATGCAAAAGCTATTTATGAGTTAAATTTGTGATTTTGGTGTTCGCATGTATAATTTGTTTTGATTTGAGCTTGAGATGTATGTATAATCTCTTTCTTGTCATTGTCTGTTATTCTGTTTAGTGTTAGTTAAATACTTAAATATAATAGACATGCAATATTATTACTAATTGCTTTACTTGTTCTTAATTTGTTTTCTCTTCCGAAATACATGGAGGGTCAAAAGAGGAAATCAAATGTCCAATAGGTTTCTTTTATTACTCATAACGTGGGTACATATATATATATATATATATATATATACACAAACAACAAATCTTCAGAACACTTTTATTCGCTTCAAATTTCTAAATTCTCCCCTGGAATTCAGTTCTATTTTTTTCTTCAGCTCTCTTAACATTTTCCTTTTACTCCTGAACTACATTCATAATGGCTTCAAATCAGTTTATAATACCAGTAGGATTTCAATTTCTACCTACTGATGAAGAACTCATCATTTACTTGAATGCAAAAATGATGAATGAGACCATCAGATTCGATCATATTCATGATGCTGATATCTACAAACACAATCCGCAAACCTTGATAAGTAAGTATTTCTATTCTTCCATTCTTTGTTTTTTTCATAATTGTTGTCTTCGTATTTGAAATTCTTATACATGATATAGCGTTTTTTTATTATAAAACTAAGATATAGTTGTATCACTGCATACATAGATTCTTGTTGTTTTATGTTCTTGATTATTTTGATGCATTAAGGATTAGATACCCAAATTAGGTTCTTGATATAATTTCTTGGTTTGTTGTTTAAGGATGTTTAGTCTTTTCTTGAATTTTGTTTTTTCTTTAAAGATTGTTTTTCTTATGTTTATGTTTTTGTTTCTTGTGCTTCAATTTTTCAGCTATTTTTGCTTGCCCTTTTCTTTCTTTTTCATCAGTATGATAGTAAATAATTATTTGCATGGTTTTTTATATTACTGGGTTTTGGTTTTGGTTTTGGTTTTTTCTCTAAATAGGTTGAAGTAGTTAGCTATTCGTTAATTCTTGGGGTTGTTTCACATTTTTAGTGTAATACAGGGTCTTCTTCTGTAATTTAACCCTAATAAGTAATTTGCACATTTGTCCCTGCAATATTGGTGAACTCCATATTGACCCTAGATAGATGGGCTCTGAAGTAATAAACTGGACCGCAATACAAAAATATAATGGGCCCAAAACCGTATGATAATTGATAGCCCAATAGCTTTGCTGGACCAATTAAAATAATAACATATAATTTATACTCTTATATATTAGTACTATATATTCTCTTATTCAATATTTTAGACATTTTAAGAGCAGTATTATCAGCACTAATCTGGGAATGTACTCTGTTCGAAACTTTATTCACAGCTTCAAATTGCACTCTTCTTAAATGTTAAACAGCTTACATCCTAATGTTTATTATTTTTCTTTTTAAATGTTTATTATTTTTCTTTTTAATTATTATAGGCATGTTTGTTAACATTGGAAATCACGAGTGCTACTTTTTCACTCCGAGGGACCGTAGATATCCGAATGGAAGTCGCCCTAGTCGAAAAGCAGGAACGGGCTTTTGGAAGGCCACATCAGGCGAAAAGCCGATTCGTAATGATGGTAAAGAATGTATTGGGTACAAACAAACGTTGGTTTTTTATGAAGGCGTTCCCACATATGGTGTCAAAACCAATTGGATAATGCATGAGTATCTGGCGGATCTCCCTTCAAGAAACCAAAGCAATAAAGAAGATATGAAGGTAAAAATTCATTTTTATTTCACTTTTTCGATCACAAACATTTATTTAGTTTGTAACAACATTCAAATGTTATATTGTTTGACCGAAAAATATATATATTTGATGAGATTTCTATTTTTATTGTTGATTTGAAATATTTTCCAATTTTTTTTTTCTTTTTCAGCTTGATGATTGGGTGTTGTGTCGAATACATCTCAATACCAAAAACTCGGGTAGGAGACCCCGTAATCATGTTGTCCCACCTAACGCTCCCGATCAAATTCCCGAGATTCATCAAGTTGATGTAGTAATGGACGAACGTGTTGGACAAAATGTTCCATCGATTAGCACTTATAACGCTCCCGATCAAGTTCAAGAACATTCTCTTCCTATCTACAATGCACAAGGCAATATGAATTTTGGAGGGGATTTTGGAGCACCAAGTATTGCATTTGGACTTACAGACAACCTTGACGACATATTTGATCATAATGGAGAGGATTTTGATGACAGTATTTTAGATGATGAATTTTTGTCAACTTTCTAGGTAAAATAAATGCTATATTAATCTATTGACTTTTTTTATTTAAATAATATAATATTAATTATAAAATCTCATTTTATCATATTTTGGAAAAAATTATGTAATTAGGAAAAGACGATACTGTCACGTCTTCTAATTAGAGACCAATTTAATATGTTTTATTTAACTTTTTCATAGATGCCGTCTTTTCTTTTAGTTTCAGAAATAAAATTAAATGGCATCGTCGGAGGTCTTCTAAAAGTAATTGACAGATCCAACAATTATGCTGTCTTCTATTGCCCACTATGTTTGCCCCAAAAATAATCTATGAAAAACCCATACCCAATTAAAAAGAATAAGAATATGTGTTTACACATATCTAAGACTGAATATATAAGGGATTTAGTGCTTGAGAAAAACTGAATAAGTAATAGAAGACGGCAACAATATCACCGCCTTCCTTTTATTAGCAATTAAAAAAATAGATGATGACTCCTTAGATCCCGTCTTTAAATTTATTATTTAAAATTAATAGAAAGCGGTGTCATGGATGTCTTCTTTTACTAATTACACAACTCATGTCAAAATGAGAGTTTTTAATTACTTTTATATTATTTAAATAATAAAAAAAAAACCCTTCATTTATTTGAGTTTTTTTGCTTTATTGTCAGTTTCCTAATTTTCAGTGTCATTATTATTTTTCAGGAATCGAAGCTGTTTGACCAAGTCATCTCCAAGAACATAGTAACATTTCTCTTTTACTTTCTTTGTGCTTATATTTTTCTTGATGTACATTATTTGCTTTGCTCATTTGTCGTGTTAACAAAATTTTCCAACAAAGAATGTGAAACTTTTATATAAAGTTTTATTAAAACATCTTGAATCTTTGATTAAATTGGAATGTGTTTTCAAAATTTTATGTGAATTTCGTGACAAGCATAGACGTAATTGGTGATACTTTCTTTGATAAATCCCTCTTGAGCTAAACCTAAACGTGGGTAAAGTAATCATGTTGATTCATAAATCTAAAGTCGTTGAGTAACCGGGTACATTCATTACCAAATGTTTGTATTCGCGTCAAAAGACGACATAAAGTGCAATGTTGTTGAGTAACCGGGTGCATTCATTAACAAATGTTTGTATTCGCGTCAAAAGACGACATGTGCTAAAAAAAAACTTGTCTTGTAAAAAGACAAGGAATCAATATCAGTTTGCTAACCAGTTTGTAGTAGTGAAGAGGGATAATAACAAAGTTAGTTGAAACATAATCGAGTATGTAAGTCTCCTGGTTTGCATAAAATTGAGAGATAATCATAGACATAAAATTGAAGATTCAAGTATGTTTTGATATTTCGTTATATGATCTTTTTACATTCTAAGTATGGAGATTTTGGTTGATCGATATGAGCGGATATGTATTGTGCATCAAGGAGAAATTTGGCATTTAGAAGGTAAATAGAAGTGTTGTCTTTTGTTGTATATTTTTTCGGTTGTTTTCAGACATTATGTACACTTCGATTCTATCAATAAAATGCGCATTTAGAAGTATTAAAATTTCTGATAGCAGAATTTTGTTTAGCCTTTTGTTGTTGGCTTTTAATCTTAGTGTAGAATTCATCCAATGCTGCATCAAAATGAAGAATTAAAAAAGACAGAAAAATGAAAAATAAAGTAATATTTGCAACTCAAATGAACCATATATAACCCAAATTATATAACCCCAAGTGCAAAATTAACCTCACAAGTTCAACTAGTCGTACAAGTTATATATTTAAAAAGGAAAAGTAGAACAAGAAAGACAAACAATACTAAAGACATCCAAATTTTGAACCATATAAAGGGTAATTGCAATTTGCTATTGCTATTGCTATTAGTATCCAATCCATCCACATTTCAGCAAGTTGTATGAAATACTCAAAATACAAAACTCTCAATTCGATCCCTAAAGTTGTGCAAATACACTGAATTATGTAACAATATGAGCAAAATTAACGTTCTCCTTTGCTCGAGGCCTTCTTGCTTTTCTTCTGTTTTTGCTTCAACTGAGTCAACCCGGCTGCTGAAACCTTCACGTTCCCAACTATAGCAGCAACGAGCTCGGGATCTGTGCAAGCTTTCATTAACTCTTTCTCCCTTGTTGTTGCCTCGGGCATGTGACTAAACAAATTCATTGCAGTTTTGGCCGCTGCATTCAAACACAAGTTCAAATTCTAATGGAAATGAAAAGGACTCGTTTTTCAAGTTTGCTGAGATAATTACATGCACAACCCTTCATTTAGTAAGTAATTACCACAAAGATCCCTAAGATTTTTGCAAATTACCAAATATATCATACCCTACCAACTCGGAAAAAATAAGGCACGAAAAATAATTTGTCGACATAAGTACCTTTGCCTTTCTTCAATGAGCCTGGAATTATCTTGACACGGTATTTATATGATTGTAGAGCGTTATAAGGACCACAGACAGGTACGGCATACAATAAGACGTCATTAGGCAGTGGATTTCCAGTCAAGTAGTCCACATCATTTAGTTTTTCTTTCTCTTCTTCGCCAATCTCATTAATATCGTCTTCCTCCATGGTCACCTTGTCCATCTCACTCGTAACCTTTTCATCCGGATGTTCTGGACAATCTCGAGACATATGACCGACCTTCTTGCATTTATAACATATTTTTAAAGCATCATCTGTGGGTCCTGCAAAGAAAGGGATGCTATATTCAAGATACAGTAAAGCACAGATTTACAATCACCATCAAAGCTACCGAGAAGTTATATGAAAACTGCAAAACGAGGAAACTCAAAATTGAATTATATTGGGCTAATGTGGTTCATGAAGCAACATTATTACGAACTAACAATCAAATATTCAACGAACTACTCAAAAGGTATATGAGGCAGATCAAAGATGTCATTTTTCCAGAGTATTCGAATCAAAACAAAAAACTCTTGGAAGTGCATAAGATTATGGATCCTCCAAACGTAAATCAGCTTATACGCTACTAGCTTTCATAGCAGTTTTTTCTCTTCTTGCATATTTAAACTAGTGAATGTGTGTGGCTATGGTGGGGTTGGGGGTGTTCTTACAAAGTGAATGAAACAAATATTAATCCCATAATCTGTATCTATAGCGAAAAGTTTACCAGTGGTGATTTTGGTTACATTTTCTGCATTGGCCTCCTCAGCGTCAGACTTTACGATGTTCTTCTTGGGTTTGCCAGCAGCCTGCAGATTAGTTGTAATCAATGAAACTGTAATTTATGAAGCACCATGGTAGTTCACTAAGTAACTAAGTTCTTTTTTTTCTTTGTTCTTTTAATGGATCCAAACAACCATAATTGGCTTATATGCTCGATGATTCGCGCTATTGCAAGAGATGTTGCTTGTGTCTTAGGGTGTAACGAGAAATCAAATTCTCAGGAACAGAATAGCAGTTCTTCTATCAGTTTATCATATATTTATATATATATATATATTATCAATTTGTTTTCCAGTAAGTTCTCCACCAATCTATATTACCAATGTTATTACACACGAATATATATTTATACATATATACATTGGTGAAGAACCAATTAGAAAACAAATTGACAGTAACTATTATCTGTCTCATAATAATCTACAGTGAAGTTTAACATAGAAATACTTACGGCCAACAGAGCCATTCTAATGCTCCGTTCTTCCTCATCTTGGTCAGCATACTTTTCCTTTATCTTCTTCAGTTTTCCTCTCTGTCCACGGCTAGGTTTTCCACCACCTGGCTGTGAAGTTTTAGCATTATTGTCTGTCTGACTCACAAGGGCATTATTTTCTTCAGTGTCTTTCTCATGTTCACCAACCATACCATCTTTCCGACCTTTATTGAGCTTTCTTCTTTCCGCTTTTGAGACATACGGTTTATCTCTCTGCACTGCTTTTCTTACTTCATGCTGATTTTCCTCCACTGTTTGCTCTTGAGAAGCTTGGAGCCCGTATTTCTTAGATGTACTAGATCCAAGCTCAAGAGCTCTATCGATTAAATCCTCCAAATTTGCTGTATTTTTGCTGGAAACATCAGGTACCTTATCATTACCAATGTCATTTACTGAAATGGCATTTTCATTAGATGACCCATGTGACTTATTAGTTGCATCGGAAACATTCAAGTCACTGGAGGACGCAGTTAAACCGAAACCCTCCCCTGTTGAAGATTCTAATGTTGCTTTGTCATCTGATATTTCCGTCTCAGAATCAGAGTCAGATATTTCTTTGAATGGTTCACTTTGCTCGTTGTCATTTAGTCCTTCCTCTTCTCCTCTTACCCTCCTTTCATTCAGATGAGATCCCAAAGAACTCTCGTCCAAACGAAATAAAATTCCAAAACCCATAATGAGAGGATGTGGTGGAAGAAAATTCTTTTTACCACGAATCATGAAGCTTCCAACCGTAAGATATTCTCCTGTAGGAGCTGTTTTACTGACCTGGTGAGGGTACACCCACCAAGCACTTGTCACAATTTTCGAATCCCAAGCCTGGCTGTGGCAGACCTTCATAAGGATAGAGATACTGTTACTTTCTCTGCAGTAGAGAAGATATAACAAAAACAGGAAAAATATATATATATATATATATATATATATAATTACAACTTACTGTGAAACATCCTGCTTGGTTCAAAGTGAGAGGGGGTACAGGGTTTCCAGGCTTGTGATTCTTAATCACAGTACTAGAAGCACCATGGAGATCTGCATGAATATACCTGTTTTACAGTAACTTGAAGACATTAGTGAAAATTATATTATCTTATTATTTCAAATTTACACTGGCGTAGACAAGTTGACTGAAGGAAACAAATAGATTTCTGATCAGTAATAGGACAAGAATGACAAAATATTCAAGTACTGCAATTGGCAAGAAACAGAAGACTATTAGAAGGATTGCAGAAAGAAGAGAGACAGCAGCAGAAGTATGTAAAAGGAATAATATCTAACAAACATTTGAAGTTGATATCTTCGCATGGCAAATCCTACATACAAATTAAGGCACTAATATACCTAATAAAAGTGATAAATCTTTAATCAAGTCAACAAACAAAAATGTACCAGAGGTAGACCTAATTACTACCATAGAGACATGAAGCTTTAAAAAAGAGGAGAAAGCCACCAAATTAAATGGCATATATTACCAATTAACGCAGAGGCATGGCCTTGCAACGACATAAAATCATTCAGATACATATTTTACATCATTCAGCAGCAGACAGTCTCTTAAATTAGGGGAGAATCTATCTAAAACATCTCGACCTCAAGTGAACCAAAAACATTAACAAAGTATGTGAAAAATTACTTACAGATCTCCTTTTGACATGTATCTTTTGACTATCATCTCATTTTGTTGAGCATCTCGCCCACTGACAACCAGATAATTCTCACTGGTGATGAACCAATTGAATTTTTCAAACCAATGAACCTTACGCATGTGTGAAATTGTGGCAACTGCTTTTTCCTGCAAAGTGAATACATGGAAAGTATTAAGCACTTCAGAGAACAATATATTCCTAGTAGATAGAGCAGTTACATATATAGTTATATACAACTAAGATTAAGTTTGCTATAATACAACATATGGCCCACTCTCATCCTTTTTGTTTCTACTTGTTTGCATAGCATGAGTATGATTCTCCTGAACTATCAAGTTATCGTTTATTGGTTCTCATTTCCTGACTGGTTTCTATCTTTCGTTTCATTATCTTTTTACATGGTTAATTATATAATAGATCAACTTGACCATCACAAATCTCTCTGGCGTTTTGCGAGAAAGAAGCAACACACGAGACTTTCCAACAGCTACACTATAATATTTCTGAAATCAGAACTAAACTTGATCGATAAAGGAAGGAGCTAATTTGCAACATATTTCCAAATGTCCAGCATCTAATAGAATGTACATATAGTCACTTGCAGATCTCAATTTGTAAAACAGCAAATTTGAGATGGACAAAAAACTAAAACAGAAAACCCCCAAAAGTGGAAAAGTAAACTAAAAAGGGAACTCAAAGTCACTCTTCAGCTACCTGTGAAAGTTGCTTGCGGGTTTTTCTCTCAGCAGCTTTGAAAGCTTTCTCATGTGCTGTAATGGTTTTCTCCTGTTTGCTCTCTTGTTTCTTCTTCATTTCATAATAACGTCGAGCATTAGCATGCGCTGAAAGCGCAAGATCAACTTCAACCTACAAAAACTCCACCATTAGAGGATATATCGAATTGAGGCCCTATATGCTATATATTCCTTTTCCTCTTACGAAGAAAAAGTAAGATGTGAAGTATTTATCAGTCAAGTCGAAACAATTATATGACAGATAATGATTGTTCTAAAAGTATAAGTAATGAGTGCAAAACGTGCAAAACAACACTGTGCAGTCAAGTGAATGCACCTAATGTTCTAATGTAGCTATGTCACGACTACGAAAATGCCTGATTATAATTCTAATCCTTCATTATTCTGAAACACGACATATGTTAGAAAATGATTAGTAGAAAAATCCAAGTTTTCATGGCATACCTTGTCCACTGGTTGCGTTTTCTCATCATCATCCATCTCATCAAGATTGTTGCTCAAGAGTAGCGTCATGCAATTTCTTTCCAGATGAAGCTTATCAATGAGGCCAGCTACAGGGTTTCCCGATTTCTTTTCCTCTTTCACCATACGACCCAGATCAACCCAGCTCATACCATTTGCAAGAGCTACACGGACTGCTAAGATGGCAGCGTCTACATCTTCTAAGTTATATTCTATCAGTTCTGCCAGTTTGACACACTGTTCAACTTCTCTCTTTAGTGCATGCACACGGCTTTCCTGTAGTATTGAGTACAACTTTTAGCATGAGGCAGTATTTATTTAACATTGACTAATATAATAATATTACATTCAACATTGATTTTTGCTATCTTCAACTCTGAGATTCTGTTTAGACCACAAAACTTCTAGAGATAAGTACCAGACGTTGCACTTTACTCATGTCATAATTTGGAGGAAAATATAGAAAAAATTCCAAGTTCTACAGAAATTTATTTATGATGATGGACCTGATCAACTTTGATTTTATCAAGTTTCTGCATAGCAGAATTTTCTTTAGCCTTTTGTTGCTGCTCAGACCGTTGGCTTTCAATTTTACTGTAGAATTCATCCAATGCTGCATCAAAAGTCTCAAATTCAATAGAATCTCTTGATTTAAACTGATTCAGCAACAGCGGGCAGAATTCATCATAGATCTGCAGAAAATGAAAAATAAGAAAACATTAAAAATATGGAAAAGGAATATATAGAAAAGACAGAAAAAGAGAATGTAAGGAAGATGGAAAAAAAAACAGAGGATGATAGCAAAGATCACCTGCATAGAAGTTCCTTTTTCAGATAAAGCATCATTCCTTTTTCCCGAACTCTTTTGCTGCATCAGGATGTAACCTTCTGGAATCTTCTCACCAGAAATCACATCGGCTAGCCAGTCCTCAAACCTCGTTACAGCTTCAGACAGCACCCGAGTGGTATCATCGTCCAATTTAAAATCCTTACTAATTTTTGTGCTTGGAGTCAAACCAGCATCTAAAATAATATGTTCCGACAATGCTGGCCCGTAACCCAATGCTTCCCCAAGAACAACCTTCAGAGTTGCCTGCTTTGCACGGGTGTTGTCACTTTTCTTCGACTCAGTAGACTTCATGTTCTTTTGGCTTGTGTGCTTTTCTGTGGGGTCATTTGAATTATCATTTCCATGTTCAATATTATTCAGATGCTCACCTCTATTACCCTCCACTGAAGAATTTAGGCCTGCCAACATTTTCTCTGTAGTTGTACGCTCAAACACCCTAGATAATTCGACTGGATAACGATGCCGTGACATGATTGCAACTCCCTTATTGTCATCTCTGTCATTAGATGGAATAATATCAGAATTAGTCATTTGCAGTTAGTCATAAATTAGCAAGCCAACTAATGAGTCCAAACGTATCAATTAAGGTTAGTAAACAACAACAACAAATCACTAACCTGTGTGACCGCAGGAGAGTCAAAACGGTCAACTCAGAATCTGTAAGAATAATATTCCCTTGTGCATAAAGCTCCAAAATGACATAATGAGCATTAACACCCAAGCCGAATTGAAAAAGTATTATCTGTATACCACCAAAAAATATTCAACCTTATGAAATCATTCTAAAGAGTGACTATGAGATAACGGTAATCTATGGAGGTTCAAAGCATACCCTATCATATCCAAGTTGGCGCACATCCTCAAGCCTTCTTGTTCTTATGTGTTTCCTCAATTTCAGCGTAAACCCTGATGGGGTATTGCTTTTGTCCCTGTTAGAGCAACAACACTCCTGTATTCAGCTCGTATAAACTTACTCCCCAGCAAGTGTTTATATAAGATTCGCACATATTCCTCTCAGTTCTAAAAGAAGCATACAACATCTCAGAGCACGAGGTTTACACCAAACCTATTGAAATCTTTCTTTCTAAGTACTAAAGTATTAGCTACCGTAATATTTGCAACTCAAATGAACCATCACCCAAGTGCAAAATTAACCCATTCACAAGGTCAATGAGTCGTACAAGTCATATATTGTCTTGCCACTGAATGTAGGAGAAGAGAATGCATCAGAACAATTCTATTTTAACACATAAATATATGAGATCTGGCATTTTCCAAGTCATGCTATGCGCCTCCGACAAATTTCACTTCGTACAAATACATTTATTCCCTCAAGTGTGTTTAGAACTAAATGGTAAATGCATAATGTATCATAAATTATACACAAAACGTCCCTAGAGTTTTTACAACAAATACAGTGCCAAATTCCACTCTACATCCAAATCAGCGAAGTTTCTTCCTTCAACTTCTTTCTGAATGGGAAATGCAAAAATGTACACAGAGAAATGTATGTAAGTATAGAGTTTTACCGCATATACACCGTTGTGTGCAATCTGACACCACTCTCCATCAACAACAAAACCTTCTCGCTCTCCCCGGACTCTGTCACTCCACTGCTACTCATCAGCTTAAACACATAAGTCTACAACACATTTTCACAATGCAAATTAGTTGAAAATAAACATAAATTTTAAAAAAATCAGATAATAGTAAAAAAAATTTGATTGCATAGCATTCAAGCTTATGTAACTAAGACTGAAATACGATTCAAACTATTCATAACCGACTCTTGCAGAGCTAGATTACTCAAAGCTCTTGAAATCGAGCTAAAAATCAAACTAATCGAACCCAATACCTACTCTAAAATCATCGTAAACTAAATATATAGATAAATATACCTTGGGTGAGAGATCGTACACGTTGGAGCAACGCATACCGATTAAGCGGCGGAGACACTTGACCTCCGCCGCCACGTCGGCGGTATTCATTCGCACCTTCACCATTTTCTTGATATATCTATTCAATCGATGTCAAAAGCCAAGCAAAAATTTTGATATCTTATAAACGCCCACTATATATATAGGAATCCCTAAAAATAAAATCTAATTCCCCTAATATTAATTCAATGTTTTAAAAACGGGTTATCAAATCGGAAATTTTACCGATTTTGATTTTTGAGTTGACTGGTCGGATTGTGGTTTAACATAGTTGAATATGTGATATTGATATAAATAATTATTAATATATTAAAATTATATACAAATAATTAAATACATAAATATGCAACAAAAATAAAAAAAATCAACCCTTAATTTTGGCATTTACAAAAATGCAAATTAATCAAAAATGTATCTTTTGTATTTTTCATTATGCGTTTTTATAATCCAAAATTTATGCAAAATGTGTAAAATTTAATTTTCTTAATGCATCATAAAAAAAAATAATAGTGATGAGAATCAGAGTTGAAAAAATCAAATTGAAAGTTTGAGGACACACTAACTAAGTCTTTCTTAGTATTAAAAAAAAAAACTCTGAGACATACAATAAAGCGAAAAAGAGAGTTTGAGAGCATATAATTATTAATTTTAAAAGATATTAAAGATAGAAGAGAAGGGAACTTGTTCAAATTAGCATTCCGGTGAAAATTTAGAAATTAGACTAAAAAGTTATACACATAAAAATTATCGATCTTTGTGAACTTTGATTGATTTAAACGGTTCACCAATTTGACTGCGGTTCAAATGATTTCACCAGGTTTTAAACAATGTCGATTGAACTTTAGAGGGCAAATCGAACTTGTATAAGATCCAATGTGCGGTTCAATCGGTTCGATTTTTAAAACACCGCATAAATCTTCTAATTTCAATTAAAAATAAAAGAAAGTAAAAAAGACAACTTAATGAAACAAATAGTGTCTTGTTTCACATGGGCCGGCCCAACGGACCAAAATCTTCTCTTTTTATAGAAACCCTATTTTATAGGCTGTCTTTGGACTTTTGTTAAGAGTTAGGCCCAATTTTTGCATAATTGATTAATTATAAAATTGTTTACATTGAGTTTTTGCAAGCATAAGGCTCACATTTTAAAATTGTTAAGGTATTTTCCTTAGTCTAAAATTTTAAAAAAATTTGCTTATGACAAAAGCTAGAATTTTAAAACATGGGTTTTCGACAGGAAAAAAATGTCCGAATTAAGCGATAAAGGAAAATGAATCACGAGTGTGTCCACTCAAGAAATCGATATACTTAGTACTGTATGTTGTTCATGAAGTAATCAACCAAACAGTAGAATAAGCGATTCGATTAGTTCATGAAATATTTAGTTTTGAGCAAATTAAGTGGTCTTATGTGTACTCTAAAAGGCTAAGACTATGTACATCCGGAAGGCAATTTGGGGGGGAAATGGGGGGGGGGGGAAAAAGGAGTGATACATCCGGAAGGGAATGTGGAAGGCAAAATGTGAGAAAGGGAATTTTTCACTTTGGGGAAATGGATGGGAAATTAGTTTGTGGGGCCCACTTAAATTAAAAAAAAAACAAAAACAAAAAGACAACCAATTGAATGATGCCATGTGTCACTCTTTATTTCTTTTTCTTCTTTTTTCTAAATCAATTTTTTATTATTAAATATGCAAAATAAAAATAAAAAAAAATCATCATTATTTTTCTTTTTTCAAACTCTATAAATAGAGACTAAGTTTGTGTCATTTGGACACCAAATATTTTTAGAGGTTTTTACTCCATATTTTTATTTCAATTTTCAATTTAAAAGTTTAACCTTCAATTTCCTTCATGGATCCTAGAAAAAACTACAATTTTTCTCAAAACTACAACTTTCCTAATCACCCTATGAATCCTAATATGCAAAATTAATATTTTATAAAAAAATAAATATTTTAAATATTTAATTAATAAATATAATTATAAAATTATTTTTTATTAAAATTAATTGTAAGTATAAAATTAATTATTAAAATTAGTGATGTGGATGAAAGAGAAAGTAAAAAAAATTTAATTGCCTAGCTGATGTGGAGTTGAAAGGAATGTGATAGGGAATGTGGTAGGGAATCTGATGTGGCAGAGAATAAAAGGGAAAAATTTGCCTACCGGATGTACATGGTCTAAGTGAGAAAAATTTGATATACTTAGTACTGTATGTTGTTGACATGTTGATCATTTGTATAGATTAATCTAAAACTCATAAGGTAAATACATGATCACAAAACCAAACCCATGTAAAAAGTTTGGGTACTGTTTGGAATTGCAGGATATATGAGCTTGAAAAGATTGATTAGCATGAGTGTATTGAGATCGATGAGTGTTTATATTGAGATCATAGCTACAGTAAATATAATCACGTTAATAAAAAAAATGAGTAAATTGTGATCAAATTGATCAAACCACATAAATCTATTTGTTGTGCTTATGTAATTGTTATGGGCGATATTAGGGGTGTTTACGAGTCGAGCCGGCTCGAAAATAGCTCGATTCGAGCTCGAATTTTTTCGAGCTCGAGCTCGAGTCTAAAAATGTATGTTCGCGAGCTGGAATAAAAAAATAATTTTTAATTAATATATATAAAAAATAAATATTTATTCATATAAAAAATAAATATTTATTCATATATTTTTATATAATATGATATATTATAATAATATATGTATAAATAATAATAGTTTTTACATTAATTATGACTATATTTAATAATATATGAATAATTATAAAATTTTAAAAATATTTTTTTATAAAAAAATTTATTTTTAATAAAAAAATTATTTTTTTGAGCTCGAGCTCGAGCTCAAATTTTTTGCCCAGCTCGACTCGTGAACACCCCTAGGCGATATTATCGATTGCTTAAAATGATAACGAACGCAGAGTGAAAATATCATTTTGTTGAGTCTTAAATCTTAATATTATGACGTCCTATATTTTTCTTTGAATTTTTAAAAATGCCAAAAAAAAATCCATATGTCGAATGAATAGGCTAATCACACTATGTGTTATCAAAAATATGTGTTGTGATATTTTTTTTTTTTTTGATGACAAGGGAACCCGCAGCCGCTACCGTTAGGTGCGCACTGGGTAAACCCCGCTCTTGTGCAATAGCCTGCAAACCACACAAGAGAGGTAAACCAACCTAGGTTGCCCATAGCTGACAGGCTCACAGTAGAGAAGGCAATAGGCATTCCCACAGTGGGATTCGAACCCGTGACCTAGGCCACAAGTTCAAATGCCCTTACCAACTCTACCAGGGGTTGCCCCCATATGTGTTGTGATATTGATTCTATGTTACAAAGATAGAAGTAAATATGCGTCTCGTGTAAAATAACATTATCGAACTTTAAAAAACACATAAAAAAAGGTATAAATATCACATTAGATGTTAATAAAAGTGAAAAACATAAAAACATTCTTATTTTCTAACAAAAAAAAAGTATTTCACGTTGAATCTATGATCATAGAGAGTATTACTTTCTTAACAAATGTTTTTCAATTTTTCAAACTTATTCAAAAAACACCCTCTTTTTTCCCTCAAATAATATATTTTTAGAAGCATCTATAATGGAAGTGGATTTATGTCCACTTTTGAACTGTCAAATTTAAATTCAAATAAATAAAACAAGCTGCAGAAAACAATAGAGAATTTGGAATTTCCATCTCAAAGATATATATATATATATATATATATATATATATATATATATATATATATATATTGTATGACTTTCAAGTTTCAACAGCTAAATTACTAGTTGCTAATGCCATCCTAGGATTGATCAGTTGACCTTGAAGGAAAACGTTGACATGTTTGTTTCTTTAATAAAAAAAAATCTTTGAATTCTTAGGTTTGACATTTTTTCTATTAACCCTTTGAAATATGTTTGATAATGGGTAGTAGATTAAATGATTGCCACTCTGTTGCAAATTGACTTCAACTTCCTTAAATATTATAATAATATTAAAAGTCAAAGTAAATCTACATAAACAAATATAATTTACTGATATACACTAATATATTTATATTTGTTAAGTGATCATAGTTTTTTATTTGTTTTATAGTAATAGTGGTTACAAGCATAATAAAATAAAATTTGTGTATAAATTTGTGCTGTAGATAATTAATCACATTAAATAAAATTCTTGTGAGAATTAATTTTTATTGTGGTAAAGTAATTCTTGTGAGAATTAATTTTTTTTTTTTTTTACTAATTCTGCCAAATTTTTGTTTAATTAATATAATATCATTAAAACGTAAATATATTGGATTTAGTTACCATAGAAAACTCTAGTCGAGATTAGGGAATATTTTCTTAAATAATATACATTAGAAGCTTCTTTTGTTGACAAATAAACACACGTATGGTCAACTACATGGTGTCTTTGACTTTATAGACTTTGAAATCTAAGGTAATAACAAATCAAAGAAATATAAGTCAATTAGGACAATGTCTTAAAGCTAATAAATAATTAATAGTATTTCAATTGGATAGAATTTGGCTTTAACCATTTGATTAAATAATCAATTAACAACTTATAACTTATTTTAAGATAAAAATAACATGAGAGAGACAAGGGTTCATTGAAATTTTAAGTAGTAATTTAATGCATACTTTTCTAGATTTTCAATAGCATAATTAAGTGGTTTAATTAAAGGTTAAAGTATTTGTTAATACTTAATTAATAAGAGACCAAATGCAATTATAAATCATATTAACAATGTTATATGCTAAGGCTTTTGCCAACCAATAGTCGAAAATTGCTTTTTGAGTTGTTGAGTTCATACTTGACATGTTTAAGCCTATTTTGTCTATTTTGTAACTTTATTTATGTGTTTATTACCATTTCCTCTTATATATGCTATATATTTTATATAATATATATGTTTATGTAATTCTCTTTTATTCTAAACTATGAGTGAGAGAGATATGTAGTATTTTTTTCTCTATATGAATTTAGGAGGTAATTACGTTTCGTAAATTATATAATTTAGTTTTTTATTTCAATGTAAAAATTTTAATTTTTATTGTGAAAACATAGAGTTTGCTAGTAGTTTTTTTTATGTGTGTATATTGACTTATAATGTTTGATGTAGCGTATACTTTCAACTTATTTTTTTAATGGATTTATGGGGCCGTGGTGATCAAATTGGACTGTCCTAACGAACTTTGACAAAAGAATAAATAGTTAAAAGTTAAAATTCATTTTTTTTTAGTGATGCTTATGTATGTATAAGTCGACATTTTTAATATAAGCTGAATATCTGCTTAAGTCGGCATAAAAAGACCAACAGTTTAAAAAGGAATTTGTAAGTAGAATTGTTTTATTAATGTTAACACTAGTTGAAACTTGAAACTCCACAAATGAAATTTATGTGGAATAATTTTGATTTATCATTTAAAAAAAATATATTTTTAATATTTTTCAAAAATTTATTCACATCCGCTACATCATATATTTACCCTATATGATTAACATTTTTCCATTCGGGATTCAAACAATTGGTAAAATACAATAAGACATATTATCTTATAATTTGTTCATAATTCACATGTTTTTTAATTAAAATTTAAATAATCTCATTCGACCCTAATACATTTTTGCTTGTATTTATCATTATCATCGTCTTATTTTTATAATTGTCATCATCGTAATCGTCATGATTTCACATAAATCCACATCAACTCTTTTGTTTGGATAAATACATATATATTAATAATTTCAAACAATGTTAACACACATGTGGCCTTATTGTTTGATCATTTTTGACAAAGATGATGATAATAACGTTTAGATATTTGTTATGTTCATGAGAAAATGATAGATCAAAGACAAATACATGAAGCAAAATGAATTTATATTGGTGGTAAATTGGTCCCCTCCCCTCTTCTTCTCTTACAAATGTCACATATGCCTAATGCTTATCCCCTTAACATTTGTGAATTTTATCACACAATCTTTCAAGTAGAATATCTTAATATTGATTTTTAAAAGATGTACATTGGTAATTTTATTCAAGTTAAAAGATGTTTCCAACAAAACTTAGGGTGTGAATGAGTCGAGTCGATTCGAGCAGAATAATTTGTTGTTCAAATTTGTTTGAATTACAATCAAGCTTTAAAATTTGGGGAAAAATGTAAAAAAAACCCATATGTTAATTCGAAAATGCAAAAAAACCCATGCGTTAGTGAAATAGGCTGAAAGGCACCTTGTGTTATTCAAAATTCTGTAAATAATACCAATTTTGTTAGAAGTTAACATGATTTTTGTTCACGCGCTGGTGTATTAATATGAAGTTTTAAGTTAGAACTATTTTATTAATATGAAGGGTATAATGGGCATTGCAGACTAAAAATTAACAGCGTACGTAGAAATCTTTGACGGAATGAGCACACGGGTATTATTTGCAAACTTTTGAATAATACAAGGTGCCTTTCAGCTTATTTCATTAACACATGGGTTTTTCTTTTGCATTTTCGAATTAACACATGGGGCTTTTTTGTATTTTTCCCTTAAAATTTGTGTTTGAACTTATTTGAAAATGCTAAGTGAGTCGAGTTTAAATGAAATTTAATAGAGACGAACAGGAGTCGAACTCAAGTAATTTAATTTTTTTGTACATATTTGTACTATTATTTAATAATATCGTTGAACTCAAAAGGTTGTTCAAACTTAATTTGATAAATTAATAAATTAATTTCAAACAAACTTTTAATGACCGACCTTGAGCCGAGTATCAAGTATTAGAAAACTCTTAATCCCTTATAGCAACTCGAGTACATCATTTTGTGTGTTATAATTATTCATTTTAGAACTTTTATGAGAAAAATTTATTAGTTTATTCTTATTTCCGAAAATTAATATTATTATAGTAATATGATCAATTTATTTTTGCTATATTTGTTATAGATACCACCATTTTTTAAACAAAAAATTAAATGTATAATCTATCAGGAAAATCTTGTATACAGTATACACCAATTGTTGATTACGAAAATATGTAAATTATGACATATTAGCAATGAGATATAATACCATACATTAATACGATGCCATCTATATTCTTTGGTATATGATATACTTAATGTATTTAAAAAATCATGACAAATTAGCAATGAGATATATCATATATCAATATGTCACGATCTACACTCTTTGCTATATGATATGCTTATGTATTAATAAAAAAATTTAGTCATAATTCGTATATATATCTCATAGGACTTTTGAATTTCCTTGAGACACAAGTTTTCAATCTTGAAAATACAAAAATTTGGTAAATATACACAAAACTAAATTCTAAGGTTCATGTATATACACCAATCTAGCTAGTAGAAATTTCTTTATACATACCTAACTTAATATAATATATAGTTGTACATAATAATATAAATTAAGCATGCTTTTGGGGGTCAAAAATAAAATTTTGTAAAGTTACGAGCCCTATATACATATTTGGGTCAAAGACGTCTCATAGGAGAATAAATAAAGAAGAATAATTACTATACTAAACTTGCTCTAATTGATATTATATAATATTGAGTGCTTGAGTGTAATATTTCTAGATAGGTCTTTTTTTTTTCTTACTTTATGACTGTGAACTCATTTATTAATTTATTACTCGGTTTAGGTTCAAATTTAAGTAATAGATTATGGGCAAAAAATTTTAAATTTAGTTTTACATGATATTATGATTTTAATTTTAATCTCATAATTAACAAAATTTTAAAACTAGACTCAATAATGTTGCAATGTTAGTGTTTTGTTTAATCAATGTTACTCCTATACTTTATTTCTATTATTAAAAATTGCATTTTATCTCTTGAACTATGTAGAATGTATCAAACACCCCTTAAACAAATATCATTATCACTTATATACCCCACAGAAATTGAAGAAAATAAAAATGGTTGAGAAAAGTTTTTATTAGGTCATGTTAAGAATGACCTGACTGAAATTATATTTTTTCCTCATAATATGTGAATTAAAAAAATCAGACATTGTATTATTATGTTTTAAATAATTTCTAATTATTTTTTATTTTCAGAATTTCATGGAGATTTGGAATTCCACAAACAGATTAGGAGCAATAGCATACGGGGATATGAATTACAGTAGATCAACTTTGTGTTTAGCATTTAATATTGGAAGATAAAATTATTTAATTCTAATTTCAATCTAAATAATGGCTTATTAGGCAAGTTACACTAAATATTAAAAATCTTGAAATTTTTGAAGTCATAATTTTTCAGGCATTTCTTGACAAAACTTCATATATTTTACTAAAAGTCTGCAGACTTTGATGAGTGATTTTCTTGTAATTTCTGCCATAGTTAGAAATATTGAGCACATTCTGTTATTTTCCGCAAAACGTGGGAGAAATTTCTGATTACTTTTCACAAATGCAAAAAAGAAAAAAAAATGAAATAATTCCAAGAATATTGATTAGTTGAAATTTATCGAAAAAATTAAATAAATAATAGAATTTTTAATTTTCTTTCAAAAATAGTACAGATTTTTGGGGTGTTCAAAACATACCACAATGTATCTTAATAGAAGACGCATGGTCAAAAATTAAAATAAGACGCATGCATGCCATCCAATAGTAAATTCTTTTTTCTAATTCGGTTAATTTTTAATATTTGATCTTATTTTTCTTACTTTTCTATATTATTTTGGATTTGGAGTTCAACACGAAAAATTTAATTTGACATATAAAGTTTTCAACCTCAGAAATATTAGTTTATTTTGAGTTAGTGTAAAAATTGATATTGTTCAATTATAAAAATTGATGGAGAATGGAGAATATAAGCTAATATTCTCAAAGTGATAGCATTTATGTGACGCATGCATGAATCCATCATGATATTTTAACAATGGAATTTCAGGGGAGGTGGATACTATTTTCCTTATATCAAATGATATTTATATTTTCGAATTAATCTATAAAATCCATCTTCTTTAATAGTTAATATTATCTAGCACAAAATACAAATTAATATTAAAAAGATAATTATAAAAAAATTCAATTGATTTATGATTCATTGATCGTGTACTTATATATTTAAATATAGTACTTAGCAGTTCAAAATCAACATAAAATATCAGAAGATGGCGGAAACTACAAAAATTCTTCAAATCCAAAAATTTCAGTGTTCAGAAGTTTTTTTATGTAACAAAATTCTTAAAATTACAACATTTATTCCAAGATTAAATGATGTAGGATAAGTAACAAAAAGAAAAAAAAAATCTTAAGAAAAAAATATCCAAAAATAAACCAACAATCAAGATAACTAATGATAATCACTATCAATTCATTCAAATGTATATAAAAGGATTTTAGCCATACTTTATTTGGACTCTATAAGATGACTGATAAAAGGAAATAAATTTAAATAAGTTAATTAAGCTAGATAATAAAACATTAAAACATTATATTCTTCAGATTGTTTTCCTAATATAAATGATAATTGAATCCCTTAATATCATCTTATTCATTTTCGGTCCCCATCATAATGTAGTAAACAATGACATAAATATCAAGATAAAGGAAGATCAAAGTGAAGAGTCGAACTTGAAGTTTTCAACTTTCACGTATCAATTATATCACTGGACCCGAGATTAAGTTGCTTAAACCTCGTGATAATATTATAAAATTAAAATACACTTTGAAACAAATCAAATAAGCCTTTTCTACTCCAAAATTCTTGAAAGAAAAATAAGAGGATAGAAATAGGGATTATAATCCATTATTAATTTTAATCAATAAATTTCATTTGTCACTGTATTTTTGTGTTTTCATTTTACAAACATAAAATTTTATTATGTACACTATCAAAATTACTAATATTATTTAAAATTTTAAATAATACCTTCCAACACTATGTATATGTCACTTGTGCTTTACTATTTCTTTGATTATTAATTGGCAAAAGTCCAAGATTTATATAAATTGTGTGTTGATTGTCAATATGTGGTCATGTTTGTTTATATAATCTTCAAATTCATCATATCTCTATTTCTGAAGCAGTCTCACTTATATACCATGAGCACATAAATAATATCAGTATATGATAATTTGGGTAAATAAATGTTGAACTTAGAACGGGGCTTGATTTGAATTTGATGACATACTATTTCTTTCTTTTTTTCTTTTTTTTCCCTCATTTCTCAAGAAAAAATAAATTATCGAATTATATTTGTTTATACCCATCAATATTTTAATATGAGCGTAAAAACCTTAATTCAAAATGACACAACATGCAAATAAGATCTAGTTTACTTTATTAATGGTCTGGACTAGGGGTGTTCACGAGTCGAGCCGGCTCACGAGCTCGGCGAGCCGGCTCGAAAATAGCTCGACTCGAGCTCGAAAAAATTCGAGCTCGAGCTCGAGCCGAGCTCGAGCCTAAACATGCATGTTCGCCAGCTCGCGAGCCGGCTCGCAAGCCTGAATAAAAAAATAATTTTTAATTAATTTATATAAAAAAATAAATATTTATTAGATTTTTTATATAAAATAATATATTATAATAATATATTTATAAATAATATATTTATAAATAATAATATTTTTGACTTTAATTATAACTATATTTAATAATATATGAATAAATATAAAATTAATTAAATATTTTTATTAAAAAAAAAATATAAAAAAATATTTTTTTATAAAAAAATATTATTTTATAAAAGAAAATTATTTTTTTGAGCTCGAGCTCGGCTCGACTCGGCTCGAGTCTGGCTCGAGCTCGAGCTCGAGCTCATATTCTTGCAGCTCGTCGAGCTCGAGCTCGAAAATTGTGGTTCGAGCTCGAGCTCGAATTTTTTGGCAAGCTCGGTTCGAGCTCGACTCGTGAACACCCCTAGTATGGACTTAACTTTTATATATATAAATATATATATTCATGATTTATTATAGAAAAAAAGACACTTATAATAATTTCTAAAAAAAGTTAATTAATTAATTTATTTTAAAAAAAATACATTCAGAAGTTATATTTACATTTTGGCGAAATATAGGATCTATTGTGTATTTACATTTTACACCTATATGATTAGTTCTAAATTTGAATATAATTTTGTATACCACATGAGACATCTTATTGTATAACATCATACTTATAATGTGACATGAAAATCATGACAATGAAGAAACAAAAAGAAAAGATGTTCCTAGTACACAAGACCTTAGAGACATAAAAAAACACCTTTGTATTATTTTATTAGTGTATGTTCATATACATGCATTTTGCATTTGCGGCAAAATATTTTATTCAGGATAGTCCTGCATTATATATATAGGGTAATGATGTTAATCTATTCAATTTTTTGATTTTTTTTGTACTTTTTAAGTAATATTTTTTGTTTTGAATTTGGTTATATTACATAATAGAACATTTTGATAGAATATTATAACACATGTGACGGAGATGAAATAAAATAGTGCGATAATAATAATTCGTTTGGATAAAAAAATGTTAAAAAAAGTTTGTTTGAACTCATCGGCTAAAAAACGCGGTGGAATATTCAGGTGAAAACTGAAAACTACCAAAATATAAAATTATATAAAACCAATTTAGTTGAGATAAGTAATGCAAAAAATGAGCAAATGAATATTAATTTCTTAATTAATGATATTGTAACGATATTAATTATTTTTCCACACTTAAGTGTATGATAGTGGGTTACATATGAACCGCTGAATATCAATAAAATGAAATAATGACATTAATTTCGGAAGTGGCATGGGATAGCCGATGTTTTATTTTAAACGTTCCGTTTAACTAGGTTACTACTATTTCTTTTTATGCAATCAAAATGTAGAGAGGTAGCTAAATAAAGCAATTATGCAATAATCTATATATTATTCTTCCTTCAAACCATTTTTGAACTTATACATAGTTTTAATTGGAATTATAAATTTGAATATTAATAAGTACATTTACTCTTTAGATATTCTGAAAAACTAAGCATATGGAATGTTCATTTTAAACTAAGCATATGGAATGTTCATTTTAAAATTATGTTATTTGTTTCATATTTGGATACTTTATAAGTAAAAGTGAATAATTGTAATGTATCTTCAAAGGATAGATGAAAATTGTTACTTTATTTGTTTCATCCTTTTATGCTATATATAGAATGATTATGATCATGTCAATTAATAACTAATAAGTTGAAAATAACAATACATATAGCAATGAACAATAAATGTAATAAATAAACACAAACTTAGCATTGAAAAATAATAATTTAACCTATGAAGTAACTGTGGAGCTGATACTATTTTAAAAATAAAAATTCGACTGAGAAAAATTAATAAATCTACCCCTGAACTAGCTAAAACTACAGCTAAAAGTAAAATTTACAGTATAAAGATTAACTAAAATTAGTATTCTGAATTACAGATTATATTATTCGGATCAGATTCAAAATATTCACCTGCGCTAAGTATCAAAATAAAGAAAACCTTAATAATCAAAATGTAAGTGAAAAAACTTGCAAACAAAAGGTCTTCATTTTCTATAATTAATAACACATAGTAGGTCAATTTTGACAACTTTAATAGTAACATACACTGCATATTTTGCCGTGAAAATGTTTTACTAATTAGAATAAACTTCTAATAATTATTTTACATAGTTGTGATATATATGAGGATGGTTATTATATATTTTAAAAAATATATATTTCTTTAAGACATATTTAAAAGTGTTATTAGTTGTTACTTGCAAGATATATTAAGGAAACACAATCACATAAATCATAACCATTTTAATTTTTCTATGATTATCATCAATTATCACTAAACTATTTTCTTTATAAATATTGTATCAAACTAAACATTAATTTTGTAAACCACATTTTTCATAATTATTGTTTATAAAATAAAATGAGATGAAACGTCAACAATTCTCCGCCTCATTAATTTCTTACACTCTATAAGGCTATAAGCTTTAAACTAATTACAATACTATTGAATGTGTGTAAGTAGGTGATTTAATAGGCCAAAATATATAATTATTGAAGCATAGAAACAAAATAGAGGGTATCGGCTACATTAATTGAGATAATCAATACATTAACCCTTATATTCTATATAGGATTGTACAATTCTTTTATAGCTTACATAACATATTACATACATTTATTTTGCATATTTACCCTATATTTCAGGCAAATCCTTTGTTACTGATAAAGGAAAAAAAAACATGTATAAAGTTGTGATTATAACGACCAATTGCGTAAATTTATGTAATGTTATTATGATTTTGTTATTTCTTAAGATTTGTTAATTTGAAGAAACTTGATATTTAGTTGTTTTTAACTTCATCGATAAATATATTTTAAATTGTATTGTTATAGACTTTGTAGAATTTTTATTTAACGGAATTAAAATAACTAGTTTTCCTTTAGAAATAATTTGAGAAAATCGTAATTGTAGCAAAATAATAATTATTCTCATTATGTGCTTGTCTTAAATGATATTTTGAAATTATCACCTTTAGAGTTTATTACTTCAAATACAACCGTTCGTAACCAATGAAATAGTATGAGTAATAAAATAACAAGAATCATGTTAAAATTGCGAGATGATATTGGTATTCAAACATGATAGAGGCATATCATTTTAAATATTATCTTAGACATTTAACAAGGTTGCCTATGAATTAATAAAAAATATTATTGTATTATATTATAATAAATAATATAGATAGATATTAATAGAATGGAATAATGAACCTTACAACCTAAATAAAGCAACACAATAATTTTTTATCTCTCTGTACCTTTTTCTATCATTATATATTAAATTTATTACGGAAACTTATATATGCTACACATATAGGAGGAAATTAGCTCTTTTATTGTATTAGATAGGTTGTATTTTTTATAAAATTTCGAAATTTATTTAATATTTTTATACCATATATTATAATCTAACAGAAAGCAAAAAGTAATTACCCAACTTCTCTGTTACTCAATACTTACAATTTAATTTATCGTGAAATATATGAGTTGAGTTGTAAAAAAAAACTGTACAACTTAACAACAACTATTGCAACTTAAAATATAGAACATTTATTACATCAAAGAAAAAAAAAAGAGAGGTGAAAGAGTCCTATTATAAAAGAAAAAATTGCACATTTTTACCCTACATTTTTATTATAATTTAAGTGTTGATCATCATATATTAAAAATTTATAATTATCATTACAAATAAATAAAATTCTTTCATTAGTTCATGGACAAATTGCTTTTTAAGAAGTTCAAATTATATATACATATAAATCATTTTTGCTAGCAAAAAAGAAGTAACAAAACAATTAAATTGCCATATATTTGCGCAATCACAATATAATTCTTTTTGAAACTTTCTAACTTATCTTCAACTCAAGTACTTAATTAATAGGAATTTCTAGCCCACTCCCTTTAATTAAAATACAACATCCATTAAATTAGTACATATTACATTCTCCATTGTGGAAATTTATCAACAGCTTGATTAAATAGTCATAAAGTCAACAATTACATGGCAACTTGCATGATTAATAAATTGACATATTATAAGTAGAAATCATTAAATAAAAAACCCCATTTCCACACACAATGAAATATACAAAGTCAATTAGTCAAAGTGTCAAACTCATTTATTTAATTATTAAAATAAAACCGCAATAGTACTCCATATTTTTCAAGAGTGTGCTTACTTAATTAATTACAAATTAAATAACCATTAATTAATATATTCAATTGCCATCTTTTTTCCACTATTATTTTCAAACCCCTCTATATAAAGCCCCACAAATCTCTATTCATATTCATATCACATATCCCATCAAAGAAATATTTTCCATCATCGACTTTTCTTAGCTTGTGTCAATAAATCAATCAAATATTTTATTTAATTTTTTTGATCATTTAGGGTTTTTCAAAAGAAATAAAAATGGAAGAGCAATATAAAGGAATTTCATCATCAAGCAACAATTATCAAAGTGAAGATGAATTAGTTATGGAGTTAAGAAGAGGGCCATGGACTGTTGAAGAAGATTTTACTCTGATTAATTATGTAGCTCATCATGGTGAAGGCCGTTGGAATTCTCTTGCTCGATCTGCAGGTAATTTAATTTAATATTTTTAATTTTTTTATATAATTTTTTTTGTAATTTTCAATTTTATTATTAAATTGTTGGATAATTAAATGATTGAAAATTTAAAAATTTCAGGTTTAAAGAGAACTGGAAAGAGCTGCAGATTGAGATGGCTAAACTATTTACGCCCCGACGTCCGACGTGGCAATATCTCTCTCGAGGAACAGCTTTTGATTCTTGAACTCCATTCTCGATGGGGCAATAGGTATATATATATATATATGTACATACACATATTAGTTATTTAGTTCATATTGTTACATTAATATTAACCCAGAAAAAAAAAAGAATTTATAATCATGATCCTTGATTTTTATCATTTTCCACATTGTTCAAATTGGTTAGGCTAATGTATTGTGAATCCGTTTTTCTTTATGTTTAAATGATTTTAAATTGTTATTATTTAATATTCACAACATATATAATTAAATCGATTCATTTAAGTTTTCGGGTTTTTCTGATTAATTTTTTTGTTGAAATATATAGGTGGTCGAAAATCGCTCAACATTTACCTGGCAGAACCGATAACGAGATAAAAAATTACTGGCGAACACGGGTCCAAAAGCATGCTAAGCAGCTCAAATGTGACGTGAACAGCAAGCAATTTAAGGACACCATGCGTTACCTTTGGATGCCTAGATTAGTCGAGAGAATTCAGGCTGCCGCTGCCGGCGCCGGCGCCGCCACAGGCGGCGGAGCCACCACATCCTCCTCCTCCACCACCACCACAAATTACCAACTCAATACAAATAATGATCTTGACATGGGCTCATCTCAGAATCAGATTATGCTTCAACAGCCTGATCATCAAAATACAGTCGCCGGAGTTCATAACTACAGTACGCCGGAAAACTCAAGCGCCGCCGCATCATCTGACTCTTTTGGAACGCCGGCGTCTGACGTGGCGGAGTGTTACAATCCGGCGAATCAGTTTTGTTACGGTGATCAATCCTTGACTAGCCCAACTGGTTATTTTAACCAAGGGTTGGATTTTCTTGAGCTCAACAGCCAATGGATGGACGGTGGAGATTTGTCGGGCAATTTGTGGAATGTTGATGATGTGTGGTTTTAATTTTTAATAATTGCAATTTTTAAAACTAGACAAATAGATTTTAATTTATTGGAGACATGTTTATTTTTTTTCTTTTAATTTAATTTTTGTAAGGTGTGTTTTTCGAGCTAAAAAATTGTAGTTCGTGGGGGTTAAGGAAAATTTATCATGTCCATTTT
This sequence comes from Verbascum thapsus, assembly GCA_963669365.1. Taxonomy (NCBI): domain Eukaryota; kingdom Viridiplantae; phylum Streptophyta; class Magnoliopsida; order Lamiales; family Scrophulariaceae; genus Verbascum; species Verbascum thapsus. The sequence continues at coordinate 10,075,471 of OY770114.1, forward strand.
TGAAACTGACTATAGTGCCATATTATTCTATTACAACTAGTATAATTTCCTTTTAATTTATTTTTTTACTACTTATGATTGCACTATAGAAAAATAATAATTTTGTAGGCGATTATAAATTATAATTGATTCCACCATAGACATTTAATTATCTTTAACCTAGACAATAGGGCTTTGATTGAGATGCCTGAAAATCGTTATTCACAATTTTATTTAAAAAATGTCGATAGTACGTCGGCTTGTTAGAGAAAAATCTAAAAGGAAAAAAAGATGAAAAAGTTGATAAGAATTAGACTTAAATGGATATTTTACTTATAAGGTTTTTTAGTATGGATTATTAAATAATACATCTAATTAGTAAAAAAGTTTTTATCAGACACTATTTCATTATTTGCTGTTAAACTATTCACATATATTAAATCAAAATCAGACAAATATTCATTACTTTCTTTATTAAGAATAACATTTTTTTTATTTTGTTAAGATAATAACAACTCATTCAAATACAGTTTCTACACCAAAAATAAATTATTTTTATCATAATGTTTTTTATATATAGATGAAACATCCATTCAATAGGGCCCTTGTGATCTATATATATCTCACAGAACTACAGTTTCAACTATTAATGCTATTTTTGAATTATTTTTTATTTCTTTTGGTTGATCAGTATATTGTACAAAAAAAAAATTGAATGTTATTGATGCTTCAAATTTAATAAGTACGGCTAACGTATAAGTCTATAAATAGAAACATCAAAGTTTACAATTATATATGAGAATCGTATTGCAGAAATCTATTTTAATCGTCTATATCATGTTTTATCTCGTGTTTCATTATAAAAATACATATTAAATATCATCCATCCAGATTTACATTTATCTTATGAAATATTTTATATACATGAGATGATACTTATAGTACTTGATATATATGAATCACCAAATAAAATAAAAAAATTAAAATAAAAAATCTAATATGCTCGAAATCTTTCATAATCGTGTGTATTTTTAGTGATATAAATTCATGGGTTTACAAATTTTGTATCATTTTCATTAAATGATTTAGTAAGAAATTGTAAGAATTAGATTGTACTACATGTAACATGCCAATAAGATGGGTCAAAGACTTAAAAACGTGATGAAATTGTACAACAAATAGTAGACGTAGGCGGCGGGAATTTCTAGTATGCCACGTGTCCTTTCAAGAAGCCATCTAATTGGTCCCATGAAAAGGTGTTGTGAGCTTTCAATACTTAATTTTATTCTATATTAGTTCTAATATAATCGTGTTAATTTTCATCATTAGATTTATCAATATGGATAGTATTTTATTAAAATATGGAATATGATTTTCTATTCTAAATTAGTGTTCCATTTTGTTATATATTTAGATAATTGACAATTGTAATTTACGCATACACTTATTAAGGTATGTATAACACGTTTAAATATTTTTATACTTGTCCTATAGAATAGAAGATGGAATACCAGCTTGAAAAAGAAAATCATATCCCTTGAAATACCCTATAATTCTGATCTAGTCAAATATTGGTGAATGATGTTTTATACTCGTACTACAAGCTGCCTACGTACCTCAATTGGGATCAAGTCTAACGTATTTCTAATATGTATATTTCACTTTGTATAATAACAGCTCGTATGGTACAGGAAAACATTCGTCCTGAGAATGAGCATTCAATGTTGTATTTATAGTTCTTTTAACCACTATTCATGAAGTGACATATATATGGGTTTGTAATGGGCTGCAACTTGTCATTAATCTGGTGGTCCATGATTCATTTTATAATATAATATGAACCGAGTCAGATCATGCTACTATCCATACCCGTTATCTAAGAGCCCATACAGCAGTACTGGACTCGTAGCCTAATGATTGTGCCACCTCGTATCGTATAGATACATGAATCCCAATATTATTTCATTAAACAATTCAACCACCTCGTACAGGGCTCCACCTCGTATTCAGAATTACTCCATATCGAATTCAATCATAAAAACTAAATTGTATTATATTTACCTAAGATACGCACAGAGAGAAGACATTACACTTCAAAAAACTATTATGACCAGGACATACCATGTACTTGCTAGTAGTTCAAAGTTCATTTATTTCTTTCGAATTTCATTATTCATATTGGCCATCGATGAATGTTTAATAATGTGCCTTTGAGCACATTCATTTTCGCTTTAGTTCGAGTTGGCCACTGGTCAAGCGTTGAATAAGTGCATTTGATCACACCTTAGTCGCAATAGATTTTTAGTTCACTTAGTTACCCTTCAAATTAGTATCTTCTATAAATGTATAAATGCTTTTGTTGATTGAATCACTTAACTAATAGCAAACAATATTAAGTCACACGAAAATCTAGAACACGAGCTCCTCGGGACATAGAACTCCGGACCGGAGCCATAACATAATCAATACAAGGTCCATTGGTCCTCAAAAGGCTCACTTAGAGGCCAAGAAAGGAGACAATAAGAATGCCCTCAACTTATGAAATTTCGACTGAGGACCTATAGTTCACTTAATAACCTATTCAAAAGGGATCGAAACTCAAAAAATTATATTTAAGGAATGATAATTCCCCAACACAAATGAGAAATGAATATTTCCCTTTAAAATTTATGCGAAATTGGTATTTCGAAAACCCGACAATTTAAAACATAATGACAATAAATCGCGGACACTTGTTCATCTGAATCTTATATAGGAGGGCAATTGTATGCAGCTCTAGAGTTTCTTTAGTGTTTGCAACACAAAGTTTCACAATATCAAATCATGAGAAATTAACCTTTAACTTTTTTTAGTTTCACATTTATATCACTCTAAAACACTATGTATATATATAAATATTATATATATAACATATATCAATCCATAAACCCTCCAAGTCCAACTCATCTAAGCAAGAAAAGCCCTAAACCCTACTTCTAAGCTATCATATATATATATCAATCCATAAACCCTCCAAGTCCAACTCATACGTACCCTAAACTCTTCTTCTAGGCTATTTTAATTTATATCTATATTATATATATATCTCAATCCATAAACCCTCCAAACCCAACTCATCTAAGCAAGAAAAAAGCCCTAAAACCCTACTTCTAAGCTATCATATATGTATATCAATCCATAAACCCTCCAAGTCCAACTCATCTAAGCAAAAAACAAACCCTAAACCCTACTTCTAAGCTATTATATATATATATATATATATATATATATCAATCCATAAACCCTACAAAGTCGAACTCATATAAGCAAGAAAAAAGCCATAAACCCTACTTCTAAGCTTGAACTAAAGTCAAAGTTACCAATAATGACGAAATCTGCAAAACGTATACATACACGGAAGCAATACATCATGTATGTATCTATCTATCTACAGAATGTACCTACCCATGAATGAAGTTATTTCACAACTGGATTCCACCATAATTATTTGATTTTTCTTTCAAACATGTTATATTTCTTCAAGTCCACAGTGCCAAATGGACCATTTTCAGTGACCTGAAGTGCCAAATTTGACCATTTTCAATGATTTAATTAGGTCCGTTCAGTTCTATAGTTGAAATTTTTTATCTTATTTGAATTATGGGTTTGGCTTAAAAAAAACCTGGATTTATCATAAATTAAATGAAATAAAAAAAAAATTTGGTTACAATATATAGAATGAATAAACTATAAATTTTAAATTATTTCATGCAAATTTGTATGCTACTATTCATTATTGTTTTCCTTTAAAACCAAAAATCATAGATTTACTCTCATGGATAACCTAGTTGAACTAGTAGATATTTAAGAATATTATGGTATTTTATCCTTTTGAATTTTTATTGTACTAAATAAAATAAATAACTAAACACTGAAACTATTTATTTAATATATTTTGACTTATTTGTGCATGTTTTATTCACAAGATCATGGTACTTATCCCATTAAAGAAAGAATTAAAAAATAAGCATTAATCACGAATTAATATTAAAAAAATGTGCTCTTTACTAATTATGTACATGTTATACAATAAAAGTTAGTATAAAGGGTTTATCATATTAATTCTAATGAGTAATATAATACTTAATAAATAACTAATTTCATCAAAAAGTATTATCAAAAAAATGGAAAAACATGAAAATTTTCAGTAGAAATTTAAATAAAAATAAAAGTTTTAACAGAAGTCTGATATTTATGTGTCCATAATGATTATATATAGATTTTATGTGAAACCATTTTCAGTTTACTGCACATTATTTATAATATCACAATCATATTTCAATTTTAATTCTTTGAAGATTATTTATCGAATTTTGATTATATATCAACATGGTGAAACTGTAATGAAATTTAACTATCAAAGGGCCAATTGTTGATTTCCAAAGAGTGTTTGACGCATTCGCTATATATTAAGTGTTAAATTAAGAAATGCGTCATATTCTATCGCGGGTAGGGGTGAAAATGAGCCGAGTCGAGCCGAACGCATGGATGTTCAAACTTGTTTGAATTACAATCGAGCTTTGAAAATTATGTTTGAGCTTGGTTTGATTGTTCATCGAGCCGAGCTCAAACGAGCTTTAATCGAGTCGATCACGAGTCGAGCTCGAGTAGTTTGAATATTTTATACATGTTTTTGTTATTTTTTGCTTATCGAGCCGAGCTCGAGTCGAGCTTCAAAATTTATCAAACAGAAAAAGTTGTTCAAGTTTGGTTTGATAATTTATCGAACCGAGCTTGAACCAAGCTTTTGGCGATCGAGCTCGAGTCGAGTATCGAGTATCGAGCTAAATTTTCACCCCTAATCGCGGGTGTAATAGCAATCGTTATAGCTATATATTTTTGTTATATAGACATTAGTTGGCCTCACAGTCATCTCGATGTTGATTTTGACAATCTTGTAATATATAATTTTAATAATCATAATCTAATTTAGTTTATGCCAAAATGTGTCCCTATAATTATATAACATAAATATATTATTGTCCTCCTCTAGAACTCGTCAAATGGACATATGCATTTAATTATAATTAGTCCATCAAAAAGAAAATTTAAGTCTAAGGATGAAAATAGTCAACTATTTTACTTAATAAGTGGACGATTCAAATGCAAATAAGTAGAACTAATGATACTTATTATATGTATATAGGAATAAATGCAAATAACCTCATGTGAAATATTTTATTAGCTGAAAACCCACTGTGAAAAAAATATAGGCTAAAAACCCCCTGTGAAATTTTTAAATTGCATAAAACCCCCTGTGAAAAATAATTGGCTAAAAACCCCTTGTGAAATTTTCAAATTGCATGAAACCCCATGTGAAAAAAAATATAGCCTAAAAACTCCCTGTAAAATTTTTAAATTTACAAATTAATTAATAGTACTAATAATCAAATTTTAGGATATTAATTAAACTTTATCCAACAATTAATTTTCAATGTAGTTATATTTCTTAATGATAAAATTTTACAAGGGATTTTTAGGTTATATTTTTTTCACATGGGGTTTCATGCAATTTGAAAATTTCACAGGGGGTTTTATACTATATTTTTTTTACATGGGGTTTCATGCAGTTTAAAAATTTCATAGGAGGTTTTTAGCCTATATTTTTTTTCACATGGGTTTTTCAGCCAATAAAATATTTCACGTGGGGTTATTTGCATTTATCCCTATGTATATATTTATTGATTATTTGTTTTCAACACGTAATTAGTCATAACTATCCACTCAAATATTAAAAGGAAAAACATGGGGTCAAAGAAAGGATGATTAATTATAATTAATCACTTTGTTAGCGTATGGGATTAGTGGAATTTAGAGAGTGCTGCGGTCTCAATAATGGTATCACTACTTACGTCACTTTATAAGATATATTCAGCGTGTTAAGAAATTTGACTAAAAAGATAATTAAATTTTTAATAAGTGCAATAATTTATTATATTTGTTTGTTTGTTAAATTTGGATAATAGTGAATGATTTAATACATTTTATGTTAGAATTATTGCATCAAAATAGCGAATCAGTATAGCAAAAAAATTATATTTCAAATAGGATTTACTTGATCTAGTTATAAATAATTATATATATGAAAAGAAATACATGAACTTATGAAATAAAAATACAATCACATAAGGCTTTGTTTGTTTATATTTTTGGGATAAATTTTTGAAATTTTATCGGGGATCGCGTACTATATAGTAGATGTTTATTTATATTTTTAAAAATAGGTTTAAAGTTGTAAGACATGTCAAATCAATAGTGATAGGTTGATGGATGATGTGTATAATAAATGTGTTAGTGGTGTATATAATGGTTATGTGAATTAAAAACTAAAAAAATATATAATACAATATGTACATAAATATGCAACAACAATAAAAAGAGAATCAATACTTCAAATTTAAGCATTCTCAAATGACAAATAAAATAAAATATCCAAACAGGCGCCTACACTTAAACACAACTTTAATATAAAAGCACAATAAAATAAATATAATCTAGTTAATAATAAATTGTGATCTCCAATTTTTTAAAATTAAGCGATGTAAATTTTCAACCATCTCATTGTTTTAAGCCATCTTAAAATTAATTTTTTTAGCGATTTTAATTGATGAGTGATTGGTATACCTACTTAATGACTCGGTCAGTTTATGACTTTATGTTAAAAGAACCACATTCAATTTGAATGGTTCATCGAGTTTTCCACCGATTTTTAAATTTAACTAGTTTTTAAGGATTAATCGGAATGTAATATGCACTGTCTGACCGGTCCAGTCTCATTTTTAAACCTTGTTTTTTTGGTAAATATAATATCCTAAGAAGGGAAATTTGATTATATGACCAAATTTGATAATGTAATTTGAGTCTATATCTTTCACATATATATGAGTAAGATTACAAATAATATATTTTACTGCGTGAAAAAATTATTCAATAAAACTATCAAATTTGATTTAGAGCAAAATTTTCAACTCAAAGGTCACCTAGATTATAATGATATAGGTTTTTTAGGGGCTTTTTGTATATAACCCCCGAGGTATTTAGCATTAGCAAACAACCCTTTCTATTAAGTTGACCGTTAGTCAACGGTTAAGTTAAAGGGCAAAATTGTAATTTATATATAAAAAACAAGGAACAACAAAAATGAATAAATAAATTTTAATTTCACTTTATACAACAATAATTTTTCTCAATTTCAAATATTTATATATTTATCTAAAAATTTAAATATATATTATATTACTCTATCTAAATTTTAGACTATCATTGTGTCCTTGAAGGCTTTCATTAAGATCGCACCGTTGATGCATGAAATAAATATATTTACTCATTATGATTTATGAGAACTAAATGCTATTTGGGCCATCTCTTAATTAACCATTCATGTGAGCCGAAAAAAATGATTGAGCCCCTATCAATTATCATGTGATATCCTGGATATTTAAGTATGATTGATTGATTTGCCTAATATGATTTAATTCTAGAGATATCACTATTTAATTATATGCACTCATGCACATATAAATGTAGTCCATAAATGACCATTGATTCATTAATAGTTTACAATTAAATAATTTTATATAAGGATGATAATGAAACGAGCTCGTGGAAGGTATTTTAGATCTAAAGATTTATTAACTTTTTAATGATCGACTTTTTAACTATCTGAACCAATCCTGGACCCGACGGGTACCCAGTGAAATCATAATTTAATTTTTTTTTATTTTTCACTAACACTTTCAAAATAAAAATAAATAATATAAATACTGCAATCACAAAAAACACATAAGAAATACAATCATTCACAAACAAATTTAAATTTAAATAGGTAATGCCATTCGAAATATTATTATATCTCTCACAATAATACTTAAATCATTTACATTCAAACAAAATTAAAGCAGTAAATGACTAAACTCTAATTTTTATCATATTGTAAATAATAATTGAATATATATATATATTTATAAATATATATAATAAATAATCGAATTCAGGTCCGAATCCAATTTTGGAGCGGGTATATGTTGGACTCAGACCGATAAATCATGAGTTTTGATACCACACGGACTGAGACCCGGGTCTGGGCGGGTATTCACTTTACCCGGCTCCATTGCCATATATAATTTTAGGGAAAATAGCATCCACCTCCCCTCAACTATGGGCTATTGGCATCCACACCCTTCATGTTTAGTTTTTTGGTAATGACATCCCTTCCATCCAATTTTTTGTCAATTTTTTCTTTTTATGACTAAAATGCCCTTTGTAGTGGAAATTCATTCATCAAAATTACAAAAAAAATTATCACCATAATTAACACAAATTACCCTTTATTAATTAATTATATACCATAAATATAGAAACATATGCTTATCGTAAGAATTCTACTATCGATCAACATGATCTAAAACAAATTAAGGTATTTGAAATTCGATTGAAAATTGATAGACAATCATCTAAATTTAATTGGTATAATACAACAAACAAGTTCTAGTTAATACATTTCTACTCCAAAATCTGATCTCAAGTTCAACGAATTAGTTAAAAAATAATGAATAAATATAAAATATTAAGTTATACAATCATGATCTACATTAAATTCAACATAAAGTTATACAATCATGTTGATCGATAGTAGAATTCTTACGATAAGCATATGTTTCTATATTTATGGTATATAATTAATTAATAAAGGGTAATTTGTGTTAATTTTGGTGATAATTTTTGTGTAATTTTGATGAATGAATTTCCACTACAAAGGGCATTTCAGTCATAAGAAGAAAAAATTGACAAAAAATTGGATGGAAGGGAGGTCATTGTCAAAAACTTAAACATAAGGGGTGTGGATGCCAATTGGCCATAGTTGAGGGGATGTGAATGCTATTTTCCCTATAATTTTATTGATGTGCGTATTGGATCTAATAGACCCAATTCAACAAGGATAAAATATATGGGCTTCTTTTGGCCCATTATATATTGGCCCATTAAATTCAAAATTCTATATAGTTGGCCCACTTTATATGCTTTATTAAAAGGAGTTAAACATTTGACACATGGCATAAATTAATTTGTCATTAATATAATATAATCCGAAAAAGTTGCTGTCTGGATTTCTTCACATTTTTTTAGTTCCGTGTCAGAGCCGACAAATCTGACCCGCATTTGAATAATTCTTATTTAAATGACGATACAGCCCTTGGCTACCTCTTTTAGATCTGTCCCACTTTATCCAGTTCATATTTTATTTATTTTGTGGATCAGAAATTGGGAAAAGCAAGAGGTCACACAAAATTTATCCAAAAAAGAATTTTCTATAAGAAAAATCAATTTTCCTTCTTTCTTGGAAATTATTATTTTAATATATTATTTTTATTATTATTGAGAATAGAAATTCCCACAAAAATCACATTGATAGTTGATCAGTTCTTGGTCAATATTTATGTCTTTCTTCTATATTTGTGTTAATATTTATGTAACTTTATTGTCAACGGCATATACTGATATATGTGTTTTATCTATATTCACATTTCTAATAATATATATATATATATAACTTATTTTTCTCCATGATAAAAATTTGTTTTAAAATGCCAATTAAATTGTATAGGGTGTCTTCAATTCTTCAAATATTGTTATAATTCATATTTACGTCGCTTGTTGTAATGTCCACGTCTTTATTTTAAACTCAAATAAACTTTAACACCAAAACAATAAAAGGAATATGAATTTGAACTCAAAAATCACTTCAATTGTCACGTTAGTGATCTCTGAGTGTTGAAGAAAAAAGTTAAATACAATTTTTTTTGAATAATTTAAATTCATATCTCTTGGACTCTAATTTTATCAACTATTATTACATTCAAATATCTAAAGCCACCAAAAGGAAATTACAAATTCAATCCACTTGTGAGGTTAAAAATGGAATTCCAACATTTTATCCTTTCTATTGTTTGTACCTTACGCATCGATTCTTTGAACCTTCACTTTTTCTGTATCTATATATACCCCATTAAAGCTCCCACCTTTTGCATCTCACATAAACAGTTCTTAAAACTCAAACTTTTTTTCTCATAAATCCCAACTGTAAGTCTCTTTTGCTCTTGTTCAATTTCTTATTTTTAGTTTTATACTTCTTAATTTGTATTTATATTTAGGTATGTTCAATATCTGTTAATTACATATTTCTAAAATTAACAGACCTGTAAATATATTGTTTCATACTCTTAGATCTCATTTTTAAGAACTCAATAGCATATTAAAGTATATTGGGTTTTTGAGATTTGGTATAAAAGTAAACCCTGTAGTATAAATCACCCAAAAAAATCAACTTTTTGGGTTTGAAAATTAAGGGTTTATCATAAGTCACAGAAAAGATTGAGTCTTTAGGTATAAAATTGAAGTCTTTAACATTTATTGTCCAAAACAAATTGAATTTTTAGGTAAAGACTGAAAATTGATTGATTACAACGGTTGATTTGTATTTTGAAATGTTGTCAAGAAAAATTAACTCTGGGAGTTGTATTGGGATTTCCAGTATGAAACCCTGTTGTAATATATTGATTCATGGAAGAAATTCATCATTTTTTGGATGCCCATTTAAAAAACGCACTCAGTTTACAAAATCTAATTTGTCGAAATCACTATTGAAATTAAATTCTTTGATGGAAAACAATTGTTGCAATAGCAATAGGAATAAGGGTTTTACATATAGGGTTGTCATTGACCCGAATCGGAGTATTTTTTGTCATTCCGATTCAAATTGGGGTCAATCTAGGCGTTTTTCGGTGGATAAAAACACTAAATATGTCAATCATATAGCAAATGTAGCGTCAAATATTAGGAACCATTCAACTTCGGTTGAATCCCGTGTAAATGAAAATAGCTTCGAGAAGATATATATTCAAGGGGGGTTTAATGTAAAACCCTTGGTAATTGAAAGAATCGAGGACCAAGATTTGGTTGGAAATATTGAGGTAAATGATGATCCAAATACACAAACGGGTCGTGGATCACGGGTTTTGGACCCGACCCATGATCGACATGTGTCTGAGGTGGAAAAGGAGGCGTGGAAATTGCTTCGTGAAGCGGTGGTTGACTATTGTGGTCAACCTGTTGGGACATTAGCAGCCGTTGATCCAGCTGATAAACAGCCGTTGAATTATGATCAAGTTTTTGTTCGTGATTTTGTTCCATCGGCTCTTGCATTCTTGCTTAACGGAGAAGGAGAAATTGTCAAGAATTTTTTGCTCCATACTCTGCAGTTACAGGTGATTATACACACATATATATATATATATATATATATATATATATATATATATATATATATCTTCATAGTTTTAAGTTTATTTGTCTCTAGAACTTTAAGGGCCTAATTGGATGGCATATCCATCTCTGAAATAAAAGCAAGGAAAAATATTTTTAGAAATAAGAAATATGATGTGAGATGTGTGTTTGGAAGAATTTTTTAATAGAAAAATATGTAATGATTATGGTTGATGTGATATGTTTTTTATTGTGAAAAAATTGTTGGGATTGTTATTTGAATATAATTTATAATAGGGGTGGCAAATTGGTTCCGGAACCGTGGGTCCAACCTGACCCAATTAGTTTTGGGTTTGGATGGATCTTTAAAAAAAGAATTATGGTTCCAATTGGTTTTGTATTTATTGAATTTTCAAGACTTTGGTTTCTTATGGTTTTTGATTGGGTCCAAATTGGTTCCAATAATGGGCCTATTTTGGTTCCTAAATGGATCCAATTAAAAAAGAGAGAAATAATTCTCAATTTTTTCTTTCTTAGCCCCAATTGGTTTTCTTTATTTAAAATTTCACTTGTAGAGAATATGTGATTGCTTAAAAACTAAACCCATACTTGTTTTAGTCATTTGAACTTTTTATAATAAGATCAAAAAATTATTTTATATTATTTTTAGTCATTTGAGCTTTTTTATTTTTTAATATATATTATATTTTTATTATTATATTAATAAATATATATTAAATAATTAAAAATAAATAAAAATATTTGGCTCGGCTCGAGTACGGACTCGAGCTCACGAGTTTGGGCTAGGCTCGAGCTCGAACCCATGCTCGCGAGCTCGAGTCCGAGCTCGAAAATTTTGGGCTCGGCTCGAGTTCGAGCTCGAGCTCGTGAGCTTGGGCTCGGCTCGAGCTCGAACCCATGCTCACGAGCTCGAGTCCGAGCTCGAAAATTTTGGGCTCGGCTCGAGTTCGCGAGCTTGGGCTCGGCTCGAGCTCGAACCCATGCTCACGAGCTCGAACCCGAGCTCGAAAAAAAAATTATATCCTTAATTTCTCTACATTAATTTTTTCGTTATAAATTAAAATACATTAGTTAATAATATATTTTACATATAAATTATTACATTTGTATAATATGATTGGAATTTTTATAAGAAAATTATAAAAATATAATGTAATAAGTTAGTTAGTGAACAAGAAAAAAAAAATTGTTTGCACTATATTGGATTAGTTGGTGAACAAGAAAAAAAGATTAGTGATTAGTATATACAAATATTTGCATTATGTTGGATCCATAAGTCACCAACTCACTAATTGGGTCTATTATGGTTCTATAATGGTTCTTTTTGTATAAGAACCATTTGGAACCAATCAAAACCAATAAGGACCCAATTCATATTGAAAAGATATATTGGTTTCTTGTTGGTTCCAACTTATCTTTTTTATAAACCCAATTCGACCCAACCCAAATCCGATCCGATCCACCCATTTGCCACCCCTAATTTATAATAAATCATTTTAGTCAAAATCATCGATTTAGATGTCAAAAGATAGCCACAATGGATCTTATTTTAAATGTTGCATTATTTTACATTAGAGTATGTGATCAATTTGATTTTTGGAGTTGAAAAATAGCCGGAAAAAACCTTATAAATCGATTGTGTGAACTGTCAAATCATGAATAGTAAGAATAATTTTTTCTCTTTTTTTGCGAAAATTTCTTCAAAATTATCTAAAATTTTGAGTGGTTTTTAATTTTTTTTTTGTAACGTACCAAACAGTGGATACTTTTTGGAGTTTTTTTACTTTGAAATTATTTTCTTTGGAATGGAGTTACCATCCAATTGAAGCCTAATCTATTTGAAGGTTTTTGTGGATAAATTGGTTTCTACTTTTAGTGAAAATCTAATTTAAGAATTTCATTTTGCTCCACATTTAGAGTTGGGAAAAGACTGTTGACTGTTATAGCCCTGGACAAGGGTTGATGCCTGCAAGTTTTAAAATTAGAGCTGCGCCTCTTGAAGGGCGAAATGGGGATTTTGAGGATGTTTTGGATCCCGATTTTGGCGAATCAGCTATTGGACGAGTTGCGCCTGTTGATTCTGGTATGGTTCATATGTATATATTTTAGGGTATATTACATAAATATCTCCTCTCTAATTGCGAAAAACGCCCCTATATTTGAGAAATTACCATAATTTTCCTTTTAAGTAAAATCATATTACAATTTCGCCCCGTATTGCAAGTTGTCTGACGGGGTGTCTTGGTAATTTACAAAATCTAAAGGGGCTCTTGGTAATTATCCAGAAAGTGAGGGGTTATGCTTATAAATATCCCTATTTTAGTTGTCTAGATTTCTTCTATACTCCAAATTTTACTTGAATTTGTGATTTGTGTAGTTTTAAGAGTTACTTAATACTATATGTTTTATATGATAGGATTATGGTGGATAATTTTATTGAGAGCATATGGGAAAGTGAGTGGTGATTATACATTGCAAGAGAGAGTGGATGTGCAAACAGGCATAAGGTTGATACTAAATTTGTGTTTAACTGATGGATTTGACATGTTTCCGACTCTCTTGGTCACCGATGGTTCGTGTATGATCGATCGAAGAATGGGTATCCATGGCCACCCTCTTGAGATCCAAGTGAGTAAAACTCCGTTCTTTTTTGATATTTTTAGTTGATTTTTTTTGAAATTTACTAGGTTCACGTGGCATTTGCCATGTCTGAAAGTGAAATTCATTAACAAATCCATTAAGTTTGTTTGGATGAATTTAAGTTAATGAATTTCAAATCCTTTGGCAGTCATTATGAGTTATTTTTCGCTATAGCTAAGGTGGATTTTAGATTCCCTCCTCAAATCGGAATCATTCAATTCAAACACACCCTGTATCATCTCAAACTTATGTTTAATAGTTAAACTCATGATTAGATTTTCACACAGGTTTATTTTACACTCTTCTCAGTGATGTATTGGAATGCTATGATTCTATATGTGATCAATGTTTTACTTGGAGTAGTTAGGCTTCCCTTTTTCATTTAGGTTATGGATAGGCTTGTCAATGGGCGGGGATTGCCCAAACCCGATCCCGTTCAATAGAAAACCTATCCGACCTGTAGGATGATCTTGAGACCTGGATCCGACCAGTACCTGATGACACTAGGTAGTTCGGGTCCATGTCTAATTTTTCCGCGGGTATTTTACCCAAAACATAACCGAATTTTACCCTTTCAAAATACCTGCGGTTCTGTACCCGAAGTTTACCCGTGGGCATTTGCCCGCCCTGGACCTGACACGAAACGTACCTGGCCCGCCGGGTCTAACTTTTTCTGGACCCGTCAGGTATGCGATCGGGTCCGGGTAAAATACTTTTTTGTGGGCATTTCGTGGGTCCGGTTCAGGTCTAGGTATCTCCCCCCATTGATAGCCTGGTTATGGATATTAATTCTCAATATGTCCTCGTGTATAATTAATACATCAATTAGAATTACATTAGTGATCAATAAATTAATTATCTTCCTTGAATTTGTAGGCTTTATTTTACTCCGCTTTGCGCTCCGCCCGTGAGATGCTCATCGTTAACGATTTAACCAAGAATCTCGTTGTGGCCATCAATAACCGATTGAGCGCACTTTCGTTCCACATACGAGAGTACTATTGGGTAGATATGAAGAAAATCAACGAGATTTATCGATATAAGACAGAAGAATACTCCACAGATGCCATTAACAAGTTCAATATATATCCCGACCAAATTCCCGGTTGGCTCGTCGATTGGATTCCCGAGACGGGTGGCTATCTTATCGGCAATTTACAACCCGCGCATATGGATTTCAGATTTTTCACTCTCGGCAATCTTTGGTCTATCGTCTCATCATTGAGCACGTACGAACAAAGTGAAGGGATTTTGAATTTGATCGATGAAAAATGGGATGATCTTGTGGCGCAAATGCCGCTCAAGATATGTTATCCCGCGTTAGAGCACGAAGAGTGGCGTATAATCACGGGCGGTGACCCTAAAAATACGTACGATAAGTTTAATTTTCGTCATTTTGAATTTGATTAATGCAGTATTAATAGAAATTTAATTAATTTGTTTGTATAATTTTCAGCCCATGGTCATATCATAATGGTGGATCTTGGCCAACACTTCTATGGCAGGTATGCTTTTGATGAAAGATTTAATTTTTTTTTTGCACTTTGGGGGCTTGAGTTATTAGGATTTATTGTTACCTGCCCTTTAAAATAGCTTAATTACCAATGCATATATATTATTATTTTTCCAATATTCTTCTTTTACTCGTTCATTCTTATCATGGTCACTTTTAAACAATCACAATACAAATTTAATGATATATATATATATATATATATATATATATATATATATAAATCCACGTTTCATGGGTAGTATGTTTTCGCCCATAAACATTTTTCTGAATTTCACTTTTACTTTTCCCTGTATAATTACCTAATCATTAGTTACTTACTTAAAGGTGTCAAGCAGGCCCGTTTAATGAGCCGGGCCATTAAGGCCAGTGGGCCAAATTGGCCCGGCTGATTTCGGCTCGTGGGCCAATTTTGCCCACTTCATTTTTTTTTAATGATTATATTATCAAAATATAAATTTTATACCATAATATCTTTTCAATCAAATACTTGTTCCAAAATAACCACACGCTATTATTTCCCACATCATACATGAACAAATCGTATTTGATTTGAAACATTTAACTTGTTCAAACTTCAAACCATTTTCTTACAACATAACCTAACACCACCAGCATCAAATTATTTTCACACGAATACCCTTATGCATTTCACGAGGATTTCTCTTGAAACACACTTGGAAACATTAACTACACATAGCCTAAGAATTTCTAGTGTGGGTATAAACACTTTCACCTATAAGACTTTTTGTGTGATTTTACTTTGATATTCTTTTATTACCAAAAAAAATCAAAAAATCCCTTATTGGTAATAACAAAAATCGAAACATATACACCACTAAACTTATCTTTTGTATCTAAAGAATTGTGATATTACATTACAGTTCACATTGGGTTGCATTAAGATGGGGAGACCAGAGTTAGCTAAAAAGGCCATTTCTGTAGCTGAAAAACGTCTTTCAGTCGATAACTGGCCTGAATATTACGACACGAAATATGGACGATTTGTGGGGAAACAAGCTCGTCTTCATCAAACATGGACAATTGCTGGTTTTTTGACCTCAAAAATGCTTTTAGATAATCCAGAAATGGCCTCTAAATTGTTTTGGAACGAGGATTATGAATTGCTCGAGAATTGCGTTTGTGGGCTTAAAAATGGGCAAAGAAAGTGCTCTCGTCGTGCTGCTAGATCTCATTCTGCTGTCTAGAATGTCGAAGAAATTGCTCCGTTTAAGCTGATTTGATTTGATTTGATTTGATTTTTTTTTTTTTTCGATTTAAGCTCAGAGATTGATTTGAATTTGAAGAATATTTGTTATTTCTAGCAAGCTACTATGTGATTTTATTTGGTGTATTCTTCATCATCCATTTCATGGTCAATGTATTTTGTTTTCGACTTTGATTTATTGGGTAATTACTGAAATCTCCCCTCGTTTATTGATAATTATGATTGTGTTGTCTGTGAACTTGCTTGTCCGAAAGTGTAAAATGACGTTTTTACCCTTAAACCTTAAGGTATCTCGGGGTGTCAATGTAATATTTTGCCCTGAAATAATAAAGTGATGATTGTGATCTTACTAAAATATTGTCAATGAATATTTTGACATGAAACAAGATATATTGTGATCTTATCAAAATAATTCAAATGGGTGAATGTAATATATTAGCTTGGATGAAAAAACTATCTTGGTTTTAATCAACAAATATGAAATAAGTATATGATAGTAATTAATTCATTATTAATGATCAAAACGTATATAATTTTCTTTTACTCCTTAAATAGAGTATAAAGTAATAATCAATTAACTATTTAATTCTAATCATAATAAATGTTATTTTTACTGATTATTATATTTAAAACTAATCTATATTTATTCTATTGATGAGTAAATGATTATTTTTCACAAATAATTAACATTTTTTGTATTTTTTTCCTTATACAAATAAATACTTGAGATCGAGTTGCAGTCAACAATAAGAAATTACAAAAACTAACAATGTGTTATGCATGACAATTAAGTATATTTTAAATTACTTCGATAAAATGTTCTCAAACAACATATAATATTTTAAATTATGATAGAACTTTCATAGTAATTAATACATCAGTACAATAATTGATAATTTAACCAAATAATTATATTCATAACTTGTATTACAAAATTAATAAATTCAAATAATTATAATAATAATTATAAAGTACCTAAAGAAAGCTTTCTAATTTAAATACCATAAAAGCCTAAAACCTTCTTCATAATTACCTAAACACCCCTCTTCTCCCCTTTCTAAATTCTCAAACCTCATAAATTCCCTATCTACTGCTCAACCAAGAAACGATAATGGCTTCTCTTTCACTAAATTCACCTCAATCCTCTCTCAACAGTAAAAATTGGTTGTGGGCATCTGAAAATGGACGTAAATACAACACGGCTATTTCGTCTTCATGTTCATTTTCTTGTTTGTTTCCATTTTATTCTTCACAGAGGTTGAGGCTTAGGGGAAACACACAAATAGTGGCGGCAGCAAAAAAGGAGAATAAAAATGTCAATAAAAGGAAAAAAGATGATAGCCATAGCTTTGTTTCCAGGCCTGATGAAGCTACTGGCCCTTTCCCTGAAGCTGTGCTCCTTAAAGAGGTTATATTTTCTTTCTTTTCTTGCTTGTGTGTGTATATGTATATGTAGACGCAATTGTTTCAGGTTCTGAGAAAAAGAGTTTTGTGTTTTTAGTTTGTTCTTAAATGGGTTTCCTTAGGCTTATGTTTGTTTATATTGTTAAGTTGCGATTTGGAAACCTTTTTGTGAATGAGTATTCGTATGATCATGATGTGATATGGAGGGTTTCTGTTTATGTTTTAAATATATGGTTGAAAATTGTAAAATGAGTCGATTCAGAAATGGTTGGTTAATGTATGATGATTTATAGATTTGTACCGGATGAAACAGGAAGAGAAAAATATTCATTAAAACTTATTATTGATTGACCATGGTGTGAAATGATGATATAATGATTAATATATAAATATATGGTAGACTGAAAAAGTGAACTTGAAGAAAATTGTATTTTGATGAAAATGGCTTGTAGTGTTAATTTTTAAGGATAATGTGATCCGGAAAACAGAAAATGGGATTTGAATATAAACAAACATGGCCTTAGTGTATGTGTTTTGGTGTATTTGCCCGTCTCCATATCTTCAAATTGTTTATCGTGTTATGCTTTTTATATTTCTCTGCAAATAGATGTTTGTTTTTATTTTTATAGTTGAGTTCTCTGAGCTTAACACATGTGCTTCTAATATTAGTTCTGGTTTGAGTATGCAAATGGTAGTAAACATTGAAGAATATTTTTGATTGACCAATTCACATAAGTCATTGAAATGTTCAGGAAATGTGGAAATTTTGGCCTTCCATTCTTCAAGATAGTTAAATTAGTAACTAATAATTTCTTTTTTGTTTAGTTCTAAGATATTTAAAATGTCTATGATACACGTTCACACGTAAAGAAGACTATACAGTCAAAAGTTGAGTTTTTTCCATTTTCCCAATTGGATTGTGCTGACTGGATTTTGAATTATTCCGACAGAAAAAAGTTGAGGAAGATGGTAGACTTATGCCAGAGTTTGCAGATGTAGAAGAGCGTGAGTGAATATGATCGTATTCATTTTTCTTTTTATTTCGTTTTTGCATATCTTTTGTTGAAATATCTGTTTAATCGAGATGACGGTCTTTTAACATATTAATGGAATCTGAAAAATCACATTTTTATTTGCAGGTGAACTCTTTGAGGCTTTGAATCTACAGCTTGAAAGTGATATAGGTGTTGACCAAAGTAAGAAATATCCCGTTTTTTTTTCTTACTTGCTACTTTTAATTAGTGAATGATAATCGATCATAATATTGTAAGGATGAAAAAAGGGTGTCTGTTTATCGTTTTAGCATCTTTTTCGCTTTGCAAATTCCATGTTTCATTTGGCTAAAACTTTAATATATTGGGACAAATCTATATATCTATATATAATAGTTACGCTGCTCATAAGATGTAGAATTTATATCACTTCTATTCAATAGTCTTTACTACTCATACAAAAGTTAATAACAAACCATCCGAAGGATCAAAATTTCTATTGTGCGTTTCTTGATTTACATTTTATTATTTATCGTTGCTTTTTAGTGAAATTGGTTGAAAAAGTTGATTAATTGTCTGTTTTTGCGGATAGTGCGGCACTATGAAGTGGTGTATCTAATTCATGAAGATCACAAGGAAGAGGTTGAGAATGTCAATATCAAAGTTCAAGGTAACATTACATGGGTGGACTTTGTAATTTGTTTCTTTTACAGGGGTGAAACTGTAACATTTTACGACAGGGTAAGTTACATTAATTTCTCAAACCCTGGGGTGTTTTCGTAATTAGGGTCTCACACGAGTTGTCTAGTATGTCACACTTAGCCAATTAATAGGCGTAAAATTTGTATATTTGATCATATTTGAGGGTGGCCAATGCAATTATCCCTTCTCATTGTTCTCTTTGTCCATGACTTTATTACAAGCAGGAAGGCTTGTCAATGGGCGGGGATTGCCCAGACCAGGACCCATTCAATAGGAAACTTACCTGACCCGGATCCGACCCATAGGGTCTAGGACCCGAACCCGACCCAGACCTGATGACACTAGGTAGTTCGGGTTCAGGTCCAATTTTTACCCATGGGGATTTTGCCCGAACATAACCCGAAATTTACCCTTTTGAAAATATCAGCGGGTCTATACACGAACAGTACCCGTGGCCATTTGCCCGAAACGGACCCGACCCAAAACCAACCCGGCCCGTTGGATCTAACTTCTTTTGGACCCGCGGGTATGTGATCGCGTCCAGGTAAAATATTTTTGGATGGGTATCTCGTGGGTACGGTTTGAGTCTAGGTATTTCCCGTCCATTGACAGCCCTACAAGCATGAAATATGTCTCAGTACATAAAATGTTTTGTTTTCGACAGAATTTTTGAAGGAAAAAAAGGGCAAAATATGGAGATTCAGCGACTGGGGTATGCGAAGGCTGGCGTACAAGATACAGAAAGCGAAAAATGCACACTACATCTTAATGAACTTCGAGGTCGAAGCCAAATGGATAAATGATTTTAAGACAATGTTGGATCGAGACGAGAGGGTAATTCGACACCTTGTAATGAAGAAAGACGAGGCCGAGACAGAGGATTGTCCCCCTCCTCCCGAGTTCAATTCTTCACGGAATGATGATGATGTGGACTATGATGATGACGAGGATTATGAAGATGGTGACGTGGACGAGGGCGATGAAGGTGTTATATATGTGGATGATGAGGATGATGTGAGTGAAAGAGAAATGAGTAAAAATAAGCATAAAGCTGAGAAAGTTGGTAGGTAGATAGTTTCTTGTTTATGAAATAGTAAACTTTTTGTGAGCTTTGTTTGTTGAATTTTATGAGATAATTATTTATTGATGGGCAGTTTTTTTTTAGGTCAATTTGTTTTGATTATGGAGAAATTGAGTGCTAGAAAATTAGTTTTAAATTAGAGTAAATTACATTTTAGTGTCAAATTATTAAAAACTCGGTCATCTTTTTGAAATTATAGAAAGTTTGCCTCTTGTAGAGGTATACTATATAAATTAATTTTTTTAACAATTTCATCATCTATAAATGTAAATTTTTACTAACAAATTTTCAAGTCAACTCGATTCGTGAATCTCCGTAAGTGGAAATACTCACTAGTGGTATATTGTTTAATCTAGAAAATAATATATTGATATTGACATATTGGGTCGGCCCAATCCTCTGGACTGGGCCAGTCTGCTAACTTCTGTGGATCAGCCAGGCCCGATCCATTTAACATATTTAACTGTATTCAACCATTTGTTTGTGGTTAAAATGAAAAGTTAAAAGTTAAAACCATGTTTAGATCAAGAAAAAAAAAATGTTGCATGTTACTAGGGAGCATTGAATTTTTTATTCGTTATATATTGCTATTTTTATTTTTAATTCTCTAAATATAGTAAAAATATTTCGTATATATAAAAAAAGTAGCACATTTAAGGGATAAATGCAAAAAACCCTCCTGTGAAATAATTTATTGGCTGAAAACCCCCTGTGAAATAAATATAGGCTAAAAACCCCCTGTGAAATTTTTTCGTTGCAAAAAACCCCCTCGGTCAGTTAGGTCAGCTACCCCCTGTGAAATAAATGCAAAAAAACCCCTGTGAAATAATTTATTGGCTAAAAACCCCCTGTAAAAATTTTTCGTTGCAAAAAACCCCCTCGATCAGTTAGGTGAGTTACACGCGCCGTATGTGCGTTTTTTTTTTTTGTGATTATTAGACATTAAATGACTTATTCATTTACTTTTATGTCCCTTTTGTGTATTGTACTTATATATTCATTTGGGATACACTTTTACTCATGTTTACACAAAAAAAATCAATATTAAAGATAGTTTTTCATAGAATGTTTCTTTTATTTTTAGTAAATATGCCTCATAATATTTAAATTTTAGACCATTAACATATAAGTACTTATATATTCATTTGGGATACACTTTTACTCATGTTTACACAAAAAACGATATTAAAGATAGTTTTTCATAAAATGTTTCTTTTATTTTTAGTAAATATGCCTTATAATATTTAAATTTTAGATTATTAACATTATTGTTTTTACTATTATGAGGCATATTTACTAAAAATAAAATAAATATTTTGCAACGATCGGGGGGTTTTTTGCAATTAAAAAATTTCACAGGGGGTTTTTAGCCTATATTTATTTCACAGGGGGTTTTCAGCCAATAAATTATTTCACAGGGGGTTTTTTGCATTTATTTCACAGGGGGTAACTGACCTAACTTTCACAGGGGGTTTTTTGCAACGAAAAAATTTCATAGGGGTTTTTTAGCCTATATTTATTTCACAGGGGGTTTTCAGCCAATAAATTATTTCACAGGTGGGTTTTTTGCATTTATCCCCACATTTAACCCAATTCTAAATTTTTAATTAAACATGTGGCCATCACATGCAATTTTTCGACCAATTTAGCAGTTTTATTTGAGCACGTGACCATCATATGCAATTTTCCGTGCCAATATGGCCGGAAATATTTGCCGAAAAATGGCATGCACTGAAACATGTTAATTAATTTGGAGAGTTTCAATTTTAGAAGGAAAATTGATGACTTAACATAACAATTGGAAGAATAAGTTATTTGTAAAAATAACATAATTTAAATAAAATTGAATCAAAATCAACATAAAATTAAGATACAGTAAATGATATAATAAATATTACACTACACAGAGTAAATAGTATATATTACAGAAGAGTTATTATTTCAAACTACAGAACATACTTCAAAATTCAATCTAATTTATAAAATTAAGTAGATACAATAATCATTATATAGTAAAAACATTTCTTCTCAAAACTAAAGTATTGAAACACAGTAAATATATCAAAGTATACAATTTAAATCCCTTTGTGTCCAAATATAATTTTTACATTTAAATTTCATGTCTAATAATTAATTTTTCCTCTACAATTTAATTGAAAACGCGGCCGACACATGAGATATTCTAGCTAAATTAGCCGGAAAAATTCAAAATCGAATTAAATATGCCAATTTTTTTAGGTAAAATTTATTTTTACTAACAATAATACTTAAAGGATCAAAAACAAAATTAACAATACATAATGGATTAAAAATGTAAATTTTCCAATGTTATGATTATAAGATAGTGTCAATAATTAATTCAATTATTGGCATTGCAAATCAA
Organism: Verbascum thapsus; assembly: GCA_963669365.1. NCBI lineage: Eukaryota > Viridiplantae > Streptophyta > Magnoliopsida > Lamiales > Scrophulariaceae > Verbascum > Verbascum thapsus. Next base: position 10,098,715 of record OY770114.1, read on the forward strand.
AAGACGTCTAGGAAAAAAAAGTAAGATGATAAAGGTGACACATGGAGTTGCAGCTCCAATGGCTAACCCGATATGTGCACATTCCACTATTATTGATAATACATATATTAAATGCATATTTATCCCTTCTCTTTTCAAAAAGGCGATTCACTATTCAACCCTTATTTATTCTGATAATATTTTTTTATTTCAAGTTATTTTTTATATTCTAATTTGAGATATAATTCATGTATATTTATTAAGATATGTATAATATGTGTAAATATTTTGATAATTGTGAAATATTTAAGATAAAAGATGAAATAAGAATTTAGAATAAAAAAATATATCCAGTGACAATATAACTGCAAAAAGATGGGCTATATTTTAAAGTGAATGAGAATAGAAAAGAAGTTGTAACAATTTTTCCTCATACAATGAGGTATGAGCAATACACCATAAATGTCTTTAGTAAGCATAAAAATGTGCAAATTAAGCATAAATATTATATAGTAGCTCAATTAGTAAATAAAATCCTTACTCAAAATTGTATGTTACATATATAATTTTAAATACTTATGTTATATGTCGCACACGTTATTAGTATATACTATTAGTTTATTCCAGCCCGCATGGGCAGCCCAGTTGGTCACAGAAGGGTGAAGTTTGGACAATGACCAAGGATCGAGTCCCACCAGCGGCAGTGTGGGAGCAACCTCTCAAGTGAGGGGGGCTCCGTGTGCGCAGTGGGCACTGGTCTAACCCCTGTGATTGGCTGGGTTACCATGATTTATTCCTCCCATAGCTCTGTCGGGCCGGGGGTTGGGGATTCAACCTTTTGGACAACTATTAGTTTATTCCTTTATTTGACAATAGCCTTAATTACATAATTATATAAGTAATTTATTCCTAAAATATATATGAAAATGCTCTACACTTATTTAGGTAGTGTGATAGAATTTTTTATTCTAAATCTCTATTTTTAAGTTGTTATTCCATTGTTTAAATTTGAGACATGTCATAATTTTATTATCAGTAAAATAAATATATTAATGATTATAATACATATTAAACTTTTAAATAAAAATTTGAAATATAAACTAGTCTTATCTTACACCACAGTTATGTGTTGAATAGAAGGATATTAATATACAATTATCCCATGAAAAATTGAATTGAAAAAGGAAAATATAGAACAGTCTCATATTTAATATTATTAACCAAAAAAATAAACTAAACATTTGTCATTAAGTGAATTAATCAAAATTTTATATTTCAATGATTGAAAAAATTGGGACCTACTCCTCCTATATAAGAGACCAAATCCTATCCACTTTTTCTTCAACATTTCCCACAATTATCACTTCACACCATTCAATATCTTCAATCACAATCCAAAATAAAATTTAAAAAAAAATGAAATTTCTTATAACTCTAATTTTCCTCATCGTGATTATTCATGCAAACGCAATACCAGAACAAAAAGACCAAGCCCTAATCGAAACCATATGCAAACGCACCCCAAACTACAAACTCTGCACCACCGCCCTCCGCCGTGACAAGGGTAGCGCCACCGCCGACGTCAGAGGGCTGGCCCTGATAATGGTGGCCTCCGTGAAAGAGAAGGCAAAAGCAGCCATCGCCGCCGTGAACGCCCTCGTAAAGAGCCGCCGCCACCCGGAGCTGGCGACAGGGCTGCAGAAGTGCGGCGAGGTGTACAAGACGGTGGTGAAGTACGACGTGGCGGAGGCGGTGGAGGCGCTGACGAAAGGAGACCCTAAATTTGCGGAGAACGGGATGGCCGACGCGGCGGTGGAGGCGGATGCCTGTGAGGGGGCCACCGGAGGAGTTGATAAGTCGCCGTTGTCGGCGGTGAACAGGCCGGTGTTTGATCATGCCAATGTTGCTAGGGCTATTATTAGGAATTTGCTTTAATTAAGAGAGTTTGATAGTTAATAAATGCTATTAATATCTTTTTTGGGTTTCAAGAAATGAAGAAATTGAAATAAATAAATAAATAATTTGATAGTAGTAAAGTGAATTATTGGGCTCTTGATTTTTCCATTTCTCTATATTCATAAATGAATTGGATTCAAAAGTGTCACCATTCTGGATGGATATGTTTTTCTGTTCTAAATTTCTATTTCATCTCCTTTTCCACGTATTTAGTTATTTGACACATGTAATTCACAAACAAGAATATTTAACATGTGTCAAACATGAAATAGGAGATGAAATAGAGTTTTGGAATAGAAAATCTGATTCTCTATTCTAGAATTCATGTTGTATTTTTTAAAACAAATTGTTATATATCATGAATATTAATTTACAATTAATTGGTAATTATTACAATTAACTATTAAGAAAAGAAAACTCAATATACGTTCAATCTCGACTTAAATTTATAAACTTTCAAGATTGATTTTAACTTGGGGAGCATGAGTTTTTAAAGAAATTTGCTTCTTGCCAAGCAATTAAATAATAATAATAGACAAATTTTAAGTTGTTTATAACATAGTAAATCTATTGTGTTGCTTTTTAATGAGCTAAAAGACTAAAACATGGTGCGGAGTGAGTGGTTTTTTTATCTTATATCCATATAATCATCACAATTTAGAATGGATTAAATGTATATTATATTAGATCTCTATCTGTTATAAATTATCGATAAACGAATAGATTTATATGATTTTTTTAACACAAATTCAATAATATATATCGATAAAAGTGACTTACTAGCTCGAGTTCGAGTTCGAGTCCTAATGATTTTGTTAAGTTCAATTTTGAACTAGACTTATGTGTATCCCTTTGATTGAGTACAAAAGGGTTGGCCTACATTATAGTAACTTTGGAATTTGGGGTCCCACCATAATTTACATCATTCATTTATATAAATACATAACTTTTATCTATATATTTATATATGGTGATTCTGGTGAATAATATATATTTCTCGAGCCTGTAGGACTATAGGGCCATAAATTATAGACACTATAACTACATCAGGAATAAGATAATACACACAATTGTTTGGGGTTACAGTTATTTTTCAATTAGTTTTTACTATTTTCTTTTGTTGGTAGTAATTATTTGGTCCTAATTTTGATTAATGATCTGGTATTGTTACTTTACTAACAATAACACTACGAAGCTGCCAAGTTTATGTTTAAAATTTTGTTATTATTTAACCTACTAAGTCTTTTAATTTTATATTGTTATGCATGTAAAGATAAAGCATGACATAATTAATTAGCATATATATGCAGGTAATTTTACATTTAAAGAAGATTTATATTACAACTTATTCCCATCTATTGTTTTCTTCTAAAATTAAGGGTTGATCGAAGACTTGTGTTAGATTTAAAAACACACTAGAACCTGATTGGTATGCTGGAATGAGGTGGGAATGTAATTAACATTTCTGGGTTCAATCTTATTCCTACGATTGGTATGTTTTTTTGTTGGGAATACTGATTCCTGTTGGAATCCATATTCCCAAAAGTATGGAATAGTGATTCTTTCCATACCCCTTGGGTTTGCTATTCCTTGTCTATCAAGAATCAATTTTTTTTTCTTGTGATATTATTTTCTTCACACAAATATAAAATTCTTGAAAATTGGACGAATGCAATATATATATTTTTATTTTGGAGTTATGAATAATAATCTCAAATTATTTTTAAAATAATATAAATTATTTAAATGCATTGAAAGAACAAAAAAAATGCATATTATTTTTCTAATATCATTCTCGTCCCATCTCCATTCCATTCTTTATATCATTCCATTCCCATCTAATTCCATTCTTTCATGTCCTTAATTGTCATTTATGATTTAAGTAATATAATTAAGGAGTGTTTAGAATTTATTATGAATAATAAACCGCAATTAATGCCTGTAAATCTCCGTATTTTGAGGATATAATGTAACAAAACTTCTATATTTGGTAAGCACTGTCACACAGATGTAATAGAAGTCAAAAAACTTGTTCTTGACCTCAACACGTCTAAAGTGTACAAGAACGTGATGACCAAACCATGTGTTTTAATATCATTACTAAACCAAGAATCAAGAAATATAAACTAATATTTTATTTCGATAAGTTTTAAAATTCGATTCGAACTCGGTTCGTTAGCAAATAATTAAAAAAATACTAATATATCATACTACTTGAGTTCGGCTCTGATTAAAACTCGTTTGATCTTAACTCGATGAACAATGAACCAAACTCACACAAAGTGTTTAAATCTCGATTATAATTAAACAAGTCTGAACATGAACAAACACGCAACTCAATTCGTTTACGCCTCTACTTACTCACCTAATCATCTAATGTGAACATTTTTACGCCGAGAAATGTTATATACCATCGTTTATTTCTTATCGATTTTTCACTTAGTCCATAATCCATAGGAAATCAAGCAAAACTTCATTGTACAACATGGTAGAAAGGCTAAAAGCTCTTTATTTATCAGTCACATTAAACACAAACACAAATACAATAAGTGGTATTAACTTGTAAAAAACCCTCTAACCAACTCCAAAATTAAGACTCCGTTATTTCGTATAATCGTTATATTCACGCCACATCTCAAAGACGAGTGTGCTCAAGTATCTGAAATTTGAAAAAAAAAATTATCACAAAGGCCAAAGATATGCTTATTCACACAAACGATACCATTTTTCAACCATGTATATAGAACCTCCGTTTTCGTATTGAACACTGTACAAGGCGAGCCCGATTTATCATCAAGTTTCAACGTCATATTGCAATGATTTATCGAGCATTTTTCTCCCTCCATAGTTGCTATTTGAACCAGAAACCAGTTCCATTAGCCTGCAAAAATCACAAAAAGTGTGAAAAAAGTGCTATATTTTCCCAAAAGTCGTAATTTAAAAAAAAAAAAACGAAGAAAACGTACTCAGGAGATTTAGCATTATTTTGCAAACTAACTGTGGTTAAATCCAATCGGTCATGAACGGGAATAATATTACTCGGTGTTGCTTCGTTTGAGTTTGGTGAACCGTGGTTAACAATGGTTGTGTTGTTTCTCGAGGAAACTCCCGAAGAGTGGCAACCTAATTATAAACCATGGTTAGAATGTACCTCAAGATATTAAGAACAAATTATGTGGGAAAAACATTAACATATAGTTGCAATATATGTTGATCAATTATATCCCAAGCCATGAGATTTTAAATTCATGTCGTTTTTGAATAACGAGAGAAAATAGGTATGATAATTAGAACCGAAAACAATTTCGATATACAAGATAACTTCAAATCATGCAATAACGACTAGCTAAACAAAGATCTCATATCTCATAAGAGAAAAGGTATATATCAAGAACCAAGTTATGCATGAAGAGCATTAACATATAGTTGATCTTTTAGATATCCCAATGAGATGGAAATTCATTTTTTGTTGAATAACAAGACAAAGGGTATGATAGTTAGAACAAAAGATCAATTTCGATAAACAAAAAAAACCCAATTTTTTCACCAATAACTTCCAATCATGCAATGGCCTCCAAGCTAATGTATGCACAAAATAAGCAAAAAAGATTCATACCCATGAAGCATCTAATCGTAAATCAATAAACGGGATTATATTCATTAAGTGTGTGTTTGGATCGACTGATTTGGATTTGAGGAAAGGATTTAGAGGAAGGATTTCAAATGACTCTAAAATGGAGTAATTTGAAATCCAGTGGAGAAAATAGCTTTAAAATGAATGCTAAGGGATTTGAAATCCATCATAACATGAATTCATCCAAACAAACTTAAACGGATTTGTCGATGAATCTGAAATCCATAGTTTTCAAATCATTCAGTCCAAACACACCATAAGTTCATAGTTAGCAACTAAAATTCTACCTTGAAATATGATCACAATGCAAAACACAACGGTGAAAAGCATAGCTATGAAGTTGCCACTTGATGATGCTGAGATTGACAAAGCCTTTACGCCTTTCGTTTTCTTCAACGCTTTCATTCGTTCGATTCTCGCGCGTTTGATAATCGCAAGTTCAGAAATCTCTTTGATCAACTTCTGATCAGCTTCATCAAGTGATAAACCCCTCGGGGGACGTGGAGGTTTAGGGTGCTTTTTAGCACTCTTGGATTTACGTTTTTCCTTTTTCGTGTTCTTAACTGAATTTGGAGAAACCCCGTTAACGATTTTCACATCGCTGAGGTTTACTAAACTTTCTTCGTCGATTAATTCATTCGAATCTTCGTGGCTATCAATATCAATGGCAACGTCTCTTTCTTTCATTGTTATAGGAAAAAATTAAGCTCCTTTTTCCACAAAATCGCGCTGTTTTAGTGTTGATAGTAAATTACTACACCACTGCTCCAAGAATTTTGATCCTAAAATGAAATTTCACAGGAATTTAGCCTAGAAATGGAGAATGTAGTGATCCTAGAAACTAAATTGCCATATCCCAAGTAATACTCATATAGTAACTAGTTCAATAGAATCCAAGTCCTTTCAGAAGTAATTTCTTCAATCAAAGCCCAGAAATTTTCCAGCAAGAATCTATCTGTATATATAGAAGGAAATCAAGCAAAGAAGAATTTTTGTAAGTAAATTTAAGAACATCCCAGTACAAACAAGATAATTTAGACAGCATAAAGAAAGAATAAAACTACAAGAACATAGACAATATATAAGATTCCTCAAATAATACTGCTTGTTGGTAAAGCAATGAACAAAAACAAACTACAAAGTCAACCACATACATTAGCAGAGAAAGAATCAACAAATTGATGAAAAAGGGCAAAAATAAAATCACACAAAAAGCCATTATCAAGCAGGAAATGCTTCTTATATACATACCCAACAAATAAAAAACTAGAAAGAAAAAAAAAAGTACCTTCTAGGAGAAAATCAAAAAAGCCCAGATCAATTGAACGCAAACACAATTCAAATGGCTACTCAAGATTCAATCTTTATGCTCTCTCACTCTCTAATTTATGAATTACTACTAATATTAGCAGATGTAAGCTTATTGTGCGCTAATCAAGATTCAATCTTTCTATATTTTGACTTCAATAATATTGATTTGTTGAAATATACTACAGTGGAAAGAGAAAGAGAGAGAGAGACAGATGGATAAACACGAGAGGGATGTGGGGAACAACCTGGAAAGTGTTGGCTTATATGGGTTTTAGGATAAATTGTTTATTGTGTGGAATTATTGAATCCCATTATTTAATATAATTTTTAATAATAAATGTAGCTTTGAATTTAATTTAAAGTGACAGTACAGCTGCTAATTGCTATTGAAACTGGGATTTTGCCACCTCATCTATTTTTATTCTTATTTATATTTAATTTTTATTAATAAAAATATTATCTCCACCGACGAGCACCACATGACTCATATTTATTTTAAGGCCCAAATTAATACAAAGTAATTAACCCAAGTCCACTAGAAGGGCCCATAGGGTGGCCCAATGCTATAATGACCAAATTAGCCCTGGCATAATCATCTATCTCTTTATTAATGTATCCTCTGATCTCTATATCTATTGTCTCAGGGTTTTCAACTTGATTTACGTGCACTTCAAAAAAATCACAATATATTTGATGTTATTTCACTTATTTTTTGTGATTTTGAAAACTGAAGTATTTTTTTTTCTTTCAAACATATATAAATTTACAAATCAAATACAAATTTATAATGTACAATAGTCATTCTTATAGTTTACTTCTCTAACCAGTCATATTTAAATTAGAATGAAAAGACTAATTTATATATTTTAACGTAAACAATGAACATATACATGTGTATTAATTTATATATACACATTTTATTAGCAATATCCAGGCGGTGTCGTGTCTTAATATTTTTAAAAATGTCATATTTTGTGTTCGTGTTTATGTCGCTGTGTCCTGTATCTGTGCATCATAAGTTTTCACTGTTTGTTATTGCAAATTTTGTAGTCAACACCAATATGCATGTAATAAAAACAATACAGAATTTATTAATTGAGTTATGTAAGCATCTGATAAGTCAAATTAATCTTTTAACTTCTTTAATTTTTGGTGTTATCTCATACAATTTACAGTCAGTTTCTTGAGTGTGACAGAGGAATTTTATAATGTTTTACTTTATAACAATGGATTAAAATATTTCGTTTTGCTAATTTAACCCAAAACATATTGTATAATATTTTAAAAATACTGTTAGTGCTATCCAAGAGGAGTTGGATATTTTAAGTTTTGTATTTGACACAATATTTGAGTAATGCAAATATACCATCTTTTTTATACCACGGATTTTTCAATGTTTCTATTATTGGTAAATAATCAATTGAATTTAATACATTCATACTTTTAAATCAATAGGATGTGAAAAATCAGTGGTATAAAAAAAGTGGTATATAACATTTCTCATTTAAAATTATCTTTTTTGCATTTTATTTTCAAATACTTCAAAAATACATTATTTAAATGGTACCCGTAAAAATATCCATATTCGACACAAATATTAATTTTAAGAACATCCAGATATTAGAGCATATTGATAGATTGAAAATTTGAGAAACATTATTATTTATGAGCCCAAAATTACTAGCATAGAGTCACAACATGAATAAAAACTTCATTTGCAATTTGATCAATTGAAAATTTTGCCTCTGTTTGAAGAATTAGTTCCAGAAATCAGCATAAATTTTCGAGGGATCGAAAAAAAAAATATTTATTTCAAATACGAAATACTGAAAATCGTCATTTCTGATCGAAAATAAACGGGCTAATATTCGATAATGGCAGCACCACTCGACGGCTTCGATGCAAAAATATACATCCCAAGATCGTTTTTATTGATCACCCCTTTGTCGATTCTTGATCGAAAATATTGGTCCTAAAACGAAAAAAAATAATGATATTAAGTTCTAAAGGCGTTAAACGAAATTAAAGTAATTTTGACTGTATTAGAAATTGATTTTAACCTTCAAATTGAGGATAAATTGTGGAACGATATTCTCTTTAACTAGAGCCACCGCACAACCACCCCATCCAGCTCCGGTAAGCCTCGCCCCGAGTGCACCATTTTCACGACAAATGTTAACTAGCTCTTCCAATTCAGGGCAACTGAGTTCAACGATAAATAAGTGAATAACGATCTTTCGAAAATTAAAGAAAATGATTTGTGGGGTCGTTTGGATTAATCGATTTAGATTTTGAGAAAAAAATCGATGATTGAAAAAGTTTCGATTGACTAATGATTTGAGATATTCAGATGAGTGGTAAGGGTTTAAAAGTCTATAATTATGCAATAGATTTGTTTATGTTTTTGAGTTAAAATTTAAAATTTATCGGGAATTGATTAATACTGAAATTCGTGTGAGAATGGTAGTTGTTTGTTTATGTTTTTAAAAATATATTGAAAGTTGTAAAATGTATCAAATCAATAGTGAAAGGTTGATGTATGATGTGTAAAATGATTGTATTAATTATATATGTAATGATTATACGAATAAAAAAATATAAATTAAAAATTGTAAAGAATGATTATAATAAATGATTTGATTGGTAAATGTGTAAAATGATGTATATATTGATTGATAGGTAGTTATATAGATGACTAAAAAAGTAGGATTGAGAAATGGTAAATTTGATTGAAAATTTGGTATGTTAAGTTTTTTCCTGAATTTTGTGATTTTAAAAATTTGAAAACATAAACAACCAAAGCCGGACCGTAATTTTTCTCCTTTTTTTTTTTGTTTTGTTTTGTAATTTATCAACTTACTTAATCAAGAAGCCATTATTAACGAAAAATCAAAAATTTCGATTTCAGCATAAACATAAGCTCGGCTTTATACCTGCATTCGTACAAGACGCTGCAGCTGTAGTGGCTGTCGTTCATGAGGTCCCCAAGCTTCTTAAGTATGTCTTCTTCACTGCATTATTTAATTAACCATGTTATTTAAATAAATAAACGATAAATATTAATACAGATTAAATTAAAAAAATGTACAATTCTCGATACTTTTAGCTCACCTTGACTTTGACGAGACGGTATCTTTGAATGCGTATACACGTTTGGCTTCTGAGTAGACATGAGCAGCTCTCTGAAATTTGTTTAATGATAAAATACCAAAAAAGCTCTCTAAAATGACAATTATACAAACCGAGGGATATATGAAAAATATACAAAACGAGGGAGTTATAATGTATCATATCGAGAAAATAATTTTCAACATTTTCAGAAAAATCTTACCATAAACTGGGATCGGTTCTTATAATGCTTGTTTTTAAGGAAAAAAAATCATAAAAAAAGGTCTCTAAACGGACAATTATACAAAAGTTTGATGAGTTCATTTACGGGAACACGAGGGATATATAATATAGCGTCTCGAGAAAATTTTCGACTATTTTCAGAAAAAAAAAAAGGGCAAATTCACCTGGTGTAACTTATAATGATTGGCAGCTCTAAGCACATCCAATGAAGAAGGAGAATTGGCAAAGACTGTTTGTAGCTTTTCATTGATAATTTCTTCAATATCTTTAGCACTATACGGTTCTTCTTTCAAGAATTCCTGCAAATCGACCATTAAAAACGTGATGATCTTGATATATATATATATATATATATATATATATTATATGTAATTACGTATATATTTTGAAACCCAACCCAGTCATCTAACCGGAAAATTGACCGGGTCATGGGTCACCGGTTCAACCGTTGGGTCATACCAGTGATGTCATAAATATGCAATAAATATTAAATAAAATACTAAAATTTATTATAAAATTTTAAAACATAAAAAATAGGTATTTTCCTATATCTAAAATCATATTTAGTACATATATTTATGTCAAAATGATGAAAAAAATTGAGAAATTTTTTAGTAAACAAGTAAATTTCTGAATTCATGGAACAAAACATCAAATATACATCACAAATATACCCGGGACCGGTTTTATCGGGTCACCGGTCCGACCGGTGGGTCGAACGGTTTTAAGCCAAAAACGGTTTTGTGGGTCTGACCGGCTCGTTTTAAGGGTCGGTTACAGGTCAAAGCGGTTGAACCGACCGGTCCAGGGCTCCGGGCTGAATTTCAAAACATTGAATGTTTTGATGCGTTTAAAAGATAAAGAGGTACCTTGACAGCAAGAACTGGATCAGATGATCCATGATTACCCGCAAAAGCTACACATAATCCTTCAACGTCTGAAAGCGTCTTCACTTTGTTTATCGCCTCTTCAGCATTCATCCCGAGCTTTATGGCTAATACAATCTACAAAAAGTCAATAATAAGTTTTAACCAAAACAAAAAATGAAATAGTCGAAATTAAACACTCGAAAACAAGATATTACTTCAAAAGTTGCTGAAAAAAGTGAAAAAAATAAAAAAAAACAAAAAAAAACTCACAGACGCTAAACGGCATTCAACAACTCTGTTGTTGTAATTAGTTGCAGCAGTAACTGCTTTTTGAGATTCAGCCAATGAATGAGCTATTACAAACGTCCCACCGGCAGGGAGCTGAACCTCTGTTGCCCGAATCGGGTTGAAATCAATTAGTGCTGCAAATCCCGATTGAGCCATTACAGATATTGCCTGTCGAATCATGTAATAAGATTTCTTGTAAGTTTATACAAGTAATCTGAGAATTTCATGATAAAATACAAGATGTATTTGTTGAGTTATGGAGCCTGAAGGACTGTAAACAGGGCCATAGCTTTCGCCGAAAGTTTTTGAGGGGTATTTTAGTCTTTATGTAATCCTGTTAGGGTTACGTATCTTGTATTATAAATAGCCCCAATATCACTGTAACTGATTATCTTAATTTTTGAAATATAGTAAATATCCTGGCTTGACAGCGCAGCGCCCCGAGACGTAGTCAGATTCTCTTACGAACTGGGTCAACAATTCTTGTTTTTTATTGCTTTTCTTTTGAGTGATTATTTTCATGGATTATATTCATAACAGTATTTACACACAAAAAGATTCAATTTTTTTTGATGGGATATGGTGAATTTACCTGATCCATTCCACCAGATTGGGTTCCAATGTGTCTTTCACATTCGCAAGTAAGTTGAGCAAGTTCTTTCTGCAAAAATGAGAAAAGACTGATATAAGTAAAAAGAAAAAGTAAATAGTTTTGTTTATGGATACGGGCTAATTAGTTAGGATAATTACATGCAGATCCCTCACTTATAAGGTAATTACAACGAGCTCCCTGAGGTCTTTGCAAACTACCAAAGACACTCCTTGTCAGATCCTGACAACTCATAAAAGGGGTGGAGTTGTGATTTGCCTTGCTTTTTACTAACGGGGGATATTATTATAGTGCTAATTACATATACACCCGCCTGACTTTTCGTAAATTACAAAGGGACCCCCATCAAGGGGTCTACTTTTAAGGTCTACATGGGTGAAATTGTAAGAAATTTTAAATAACAAGGTCTGATTGTAAGAATACCTTTACATGAGGGGGACTTTATGTAATTTCAAAAGAATAGTGGGTTTTTGGTTTTATTCTAATATTTGACAACAAATGGAATATAACCACAAATTTACCATAAAACTCGAGCAAAATGGATGTACCTTGGGAAAATTTGAGCCCAATGCTGCCATTATAGCTATTGTAGAAGAGCAAACAAATGCAGCAGAGCTCGATAAACCAGATCCTATATTGAGTGAATTAGAACACAGCTTAAGCAATATCATTATCAAATTTAACTCCTTAGATTACATTAAGGGTGTGTTTGGATTGAAGGATTTGAAATCTATGGATTTCAAATTCATCAACTAATCCATGAAGTTCGTTTGGATGTATCCAAGTTATAATGGATTTCAAATCACTGGACATTCACTTTGAGCTATTTTATCCATAACTACGGTGAATTTCAAATGACTCCATTTTAGGTGTCATTTCAAATCCTACCTCCAAATCCCCTCCCCAAATCCAAATCACTCAATCCAAACACACCCTAAAACATTCATAGATTGTATAAGATGAATTACCAGTAGGAACAATGCCATCAACAACGACCTCGAGTCCAACGGTATTACCAATGTCTATCCCCTTCGATTTGGCATACTCATAGAACCCTTTGTACCTAACAATGAAATCGCAAGAAAAAAATGAGATCAAAAGTTGAAATTTTGAATAAGCCATAAAACTAAAATATCCGATCGTGAAAAGTTGCCTTTAATTATCCAATCACGATAAATCAAGAATACAAATATACGCTTTTAGATCAAGAAATATAAAAGGCATCATACCCACAAATAAAATAGTGACCCCATTTGTGATGCTTCAAATCAATTTCCTGCAAAGCAAATTGGTACTCAGTTTAAACTAGGCAGAGATTAAACACTAAACTTCATTAGATTGCATTAATTACATCCCAAGATCACATCTTTACACATATTCGTTCATAGAACTCCAAATTTCATTAAAAAGATAATCCGTTCTAAGAAACCCATTGTGTAGCACAAACTCCTAATTTAAACCTTCAAATAATATACAGTAATCAAACAGAAACCATTACAATTAACCACAAAAATCATTCCAAAAGTGATATATTAAATTTTAAAAACACAAGCACTCATGATAATGCAAAAAAGAACAATCTTTCCACTCAACAAACTCTCAAGAACACATTACAACATGGCCAAAATTCTTTTTTCTCGAAAGTTCAATGTTCAAACAATAAGCAATCAACTTAATCCTCAAAAGTTCAATCTTTTCATCTAAAAACTTGTAACTACATGCATTTGCACATACACAAAATGAGACAATATCTATATATCAACATGCCAAATCCGGATCAGCAAGATAGTTCATAAAGAGAGCTTTTAACTATATACATCCATTATCACATTCATAAATCATAATGCAAATATCTCGGGCTGTTCACATTTGTAACATCACAAAGAAAATTAGAAATATCACAATACCTGATCAGGATCAGCAGGGTAAGTACACATGGAATACTTCTCACTGTTCACATTTGCAATTTTAAGCACTTTTTCGTCGGTTTTTCGTATTGCCACAATAGTATCTTGCCTGATCGCCATAGGCAATACCGAGTACCCTTCATAGTCTATATGCTCTCCAATCAGATTCACTCTCCCTACACAAAAAACACACACAAAAATCACAATTACAAGTAATAGTCATTAATAAAAACACAATTCTTGAACTAAATTACAACACTGTGGGATCTTGTATCAACATCCTCTTTCAATTCATGTATCAACATCATAGCCATATCTTCAAATTTAATCAGTAATTTTTGCAATTTACATTGTGTATTTGTTTTATTGTTGTAATATTTCTATAATTTGAGCTCTACTTGTTGTTTCCATACTGAATCTTTTAATTTCCACATTGTTTCAAAAATGTTCAATATTTGTTTGTTCATATACATACATACATACATACATACATACATATCCATAGTTAGATAAATAGATAACAATTTTTCCCATCAATCCACCCTCAAAACAAAAAACCATAAAGAAAAACAAATATATATCTGAACATAAAAAAGAAAGCATCAGATGCATGATTTTCTAAGTCAAATCATAATACACCATTAAAAAGTGTATAAATTTGTACATAAAAACATACCTGGAGATCGAGCATAAATATCAGGGGAATGACCAAAAAACTCAATAAATTTCGATTTCAATTTACTGAATCTGAGCTCTGCTTCTTCAAGCTGCGATCCGGTCCCATAAACGGGTTCGAGGGACTTGAAAACAGGCACTGCAAGCTCATCATGTCTAGCCATTAATTCTCAAATTAATTTTGAATTTTTGGTTCCAATAATTGTGCTGCAAAAATGGAGTAAAGAGTTTGTGTATTTATGGAGTTTCGTAAGGAAGTAGGAGTTCAGTAAATTTTGGAGTTTTGTGGGGTTGGTTTGGTGATGCAAGAATAAAAATTTAATCTTTTTTCTTTCATAAAAAGTTATGAACTTTTTACAATTGGATTTAAAGGAAGTGGAAGGATCAATCATTGTTGATGATGGATGATGAGAGTCCTCTATTTTTGGATCACCATTTAGATAAAAAAGTTTTTTTTTGAATTTCTATTTTTGTTGAAATTAAATAATTAAGTGATGTTTGATTGAATTAAGGAAATATTTTCGTCCACAATTATATATAAAAATTTTGTTTTAGTATGTGAGACTCATCGCTTAGAGCATCTCCAATGTATATCACTAAAATGGTGTAACTTTTTCACCATTTTAGTGATTGCTACAGTAATCTACTCCAATGTATATCACTATATCTCACTCTAAAAGTATATTCCACAGAATATTCCTTTTTAACCATATTTACTATTATTTCTTATATTTTACAAATAACACCCTACATTTAATTCTTTATTACATATTCATCCAAGTTAATATTTTTTTATATTTTATAAACTTATAAAATTACACAATTATTATTTAATAATAATACGCAGTATATATATTTTTAATATTTTATCGACGAAATTAAAATTGTACATAATATATAAAGATCGAATTATATTTAAATAGAACATAATTAAAAACGATTAAAAATACAATTCACTAATCTTGTAAATTACTATGTTGTTTTACAAAATTAAAAACTTTTTCTTTATTTAATCTATTATCATTACCTTTTAAGAAAAAGGAAAAAAAAGATTCATTTTCACCCAAACCCACTTGTCATTGTTCCTCCTTCTTCTTCATTGTTCTTTGACAGGTTTGTTAAATTATTATTTCAAAGAGCTTAATTTCAATTTGGATCAAATTGTACTTAATCTTATATATATATACACTAAATTGAGAACAAAAAGAAAAGCAAAAAAAAATAAAAAAAAAGGGAAAACCCACGGCAAATTGCCGTGGGTGAACAGTGCCTCGGTAAATTTACCGAAGCACTGTTCACCCACGGCAATTTGCCGTGGGTTTTAGCGTCCCATTGGAGCACCAATTTGGCACTCCAACGCCAAATTGGCGCTCCATTGGAGATGCTCTTATCAGATCTTTTATCCCATAATGGTGTACCAAAATGGTGTCACATATAATAATTAACAGATAGTTACATTTTTTAATGTAATTTTTATGCTAAAAAAATAACTTTCGAACAATTTTGTATTTATATCAAAATTTACCCGCAAAAATTCACATATTCCACAAACAAGAATATACATCATTTTAGGTGGCGTTTTTTAATTTTATTTTCAATTTTAAATGATGATATGAATATAAATAACATAAAAGTAAAAATATCTAAAAGGTATATGGACATTTAAAAAATCCGAAAATTTAAATAATATAGATATAAAAATGAGAGTTATTTTTATTTGACAAAATAAGATCATACTATATTACCATAAAAACTAAATTTTAATAAAATAATTATCTGAAAACATTAAAATGTCTAAAAGATTTAGATTTTAGAAGTATCAAATTTATATTTTTTTCCTTATATTTGTAAATAATTTACCATTCACTAGATCAAGCTTGTCACAGGTGTGACCAAGAAAGAGTGAATTTTAATTTTTGTAATCCTTATGACACATCCATCAGAAAATGGTACTTTTTATTTACCAATTTTTATGAGTGTTGATATATATTCACCTTAGATAATCTATTAGTTTAATATCTAGCTAACTGTTAAAAGTATTCACTTCTTATTTGGAAAAATTGCAAATTTTATCCAATAAATTAGGCTAATATCAATTTTGGTCCCATTAAATACACATACGGTCCCCCTAACTAAAAAAATATATTAATCTTAGGTAGCGTTTGGTTGGAGTTTATAGGGGTGATATATTAATTATCAATCCTAATTTTAAGTTTGGTTCAACAAGGTCGGCCCATGATACGTAACAAGCCCGATATTTAATCACCCCATATCTAAGATAGTAGATACCACCAGGTAGGTGATATACACTATCACAAGATTATATCCAACCTATTTTGAAAAGTAAAATTACGAATTTACCCCTCACATTTAACCTATCATTTAATCTAATTTCTATTTTGTTATATTCCTTAAAAACATATCATTGAATCAATCTTAAAATTATGGAATTAAACGTCAAACTTTGGTATTAAAATCATCAAATAAGCAAAGTAAATATGTTTTATATAATCATATTATTTTATTAAGATACTCAAAATATTTTTATTTAATGTATAAAATATATTCCATATTTTTAAGTATAATTTTTTATATATATGATTTTGATAATTCAACTTCAATAATAGGATAAGAAAAGTAAATATATTTTATATAATCATGTTATTTTATTAAGATACTCAAAATATTTTTATTTGATTAGGATAAGAAAAGTAAATATATTTTATATAATTATGTTATTTTATCAAGACATTAAAAATATTTTTATTTGATTATAAAATATATTCCATATGTTTAAGTATAATTTTATACAAATAATTTTTATAATTCAACATATGTAAATATAAATATATTTTATATAATCATATTATTTTTTAAGATACTCAAAATATTTTTATTTGATGTGTAAAATATATTCCATATTTTTAGTATAATTATATATATATATATATATATATATATGATTTAGATAATTCAACATCAACAATAGGGGTATTTTAGACTTTTTCATTATATCACTCCTTATATATAATGTCAACCAAACAACTTGAATATGTATCATCTAGGATATCACTCTCATTTATAATCCTAACCAAACAAGTTTTTGGTAATAAATCTCTCAATTTCTCTCATAACTATCAAGCATAATATTATCATGTTCAATCACATGATACCAACCATACGATAATGTCATTTATTTTGTCGTCTAAAATCAAACGGAGGCCTTTGAAAAGACTTATAAACTCCCATTAAATTAGGACTTTCTTTTTCTTCTACAAAAAGTTTTCAATGTCAATATAAACTCTACCTTTCATGTGATACGATAAACATCAAAAATAATTTAAAAAATCCTCCATATATTATTTAAAGAGAAATTTTACATACCATTGTTTTTATATAATTAATTTTTTTACCTTCTCTTGATTTAGAAAGTATGAATATATTGAATTCAATTGAGTTAAATAAATGCAAATAATTATTTATCAAAACTAAGGAAAGTAAAAAATCGGGGGTATGAAATGTAATATATAATATTATTCTTAAATTAAAGCTAATATTAGTCAAAACCACACAATCTTTGTAATGTTAGAGATTAACATTCAAAAGAGCATTGAAGAAAAAGGTTAAATTAATTAATCGTACCTTTATGTGTTTTCTAAACAAAGTTGGATTCAAAAGTTGAAATTACAACCATTAATTAGTGTGTTATTTATGAATATATTCTTTTTTTTATTCAGAACGTACAAAATAAATTGCTATGAGAATCAAGAAAGTAGATCCCAAATATTTATTTTTCAAATGGCCACTAATATCGAATTTGGATTCTCGTGATGTGATCAAGGAATCGCCTATAAATTAAACTAATTAACCATTTATATAACATGTTTTTAGATCTAACCCGACACGTCACGTGACCTCAAGATGTAATAAATTAAACTTTTTAATTTTTCAATTAATATTCCTAGCTAAGGAGCCAACAACTATTGTCTTTTTCACTTTATAATCGAGTTTATTATAAAAAAAATCAGAATTGGTGAATACCTTATTTTAATAGAAAAAATTGTCAAAATAGACTTCTTAAATATGCATAAACCCTGTTTTTTTTTAAACAATTAATTATTAATGGAAATGAGTTTCACACAATGTTTAATGAAATATATGATTTGTTTTACTTATTATTTTATCAAAAAAATGGTATTTAATAATTTTAAATTAATACAGTGGTATTTTGTAACAAAACTCCTTTACAATCATCACCATATATGCCTAAAGCCATGTGGGGGAATTTCTAGTTCTTTATTTTTCATGAATAGGAAGACAATGGTGATAATCTTTTTATATTGTTACGCTATATATAAATGTATGAACTTTTTTGTTTATTTGGTAAAATATATTAGACAATTCGAAAATCAATATAAGCATAAGTATTGTAAAAAATTACATATTTTTCAGGTGAGTAATTTTCAAAAATACAATAGCTTAAAATCGAGTAAACACAAGTATTTATGTGTTTTATTTTAATACAACATGCCTTTCAGAGATTGTGCATGCAAAGGCCAACTTGTGAATTATTTTTTATGAAATTGTGTTTTTGTTTATTTCTAGGAAGACTATTATGTTAACTTTATTGTTGTGTTTAATGCTTATGAGTGTATATAAATTACGATCAAATAAATTATTTATTATTGGATAAATTAATTACTAAAATGATTAAACATAATATTACATATAAGTAGATATCATGAGATTTCTTGATTATCAGCCCTACAGTTCTTACGAATTTCTCCACTTTCTCCATTACTCAAGCTTCCCATTTTAAGCATTGCCCTTTTGAAATCCTCAAAAAATGTACCCATATCATCAACATAAGATCCCACAAGTCCACGTGTCTCATCATTTCCGGCGACCAATGCCTGATCGGAGCCGAGCAAACCCTCGCCGGAGAGAAGATTAACATATATAGTATTGGTTGTCAAATGTTGCCGGAGTAATATGATCTAGGTCTGCTAATGTTGTATTGGCATCTGATTCTGAGCATAGCTGTTGTAATGACTGCAAAAACTCGACGTTAATGTCGGGGCTGGTGTTGTTTATTCGGGCTCTGAAAGTCGAGCATCGAGCTTTTCCCATGGTGTGTGCTCCTACTCATGCAGAGAAAATAATTATGTGAAAATTCTTGTTCGATCTTATTTTAACGCGTTATATCAAGTGATAATTCTTATTAGAGCTTTAACCACTAGCATAGTGATTGTAATTCACTTGTCATCGATCTAATTCGGTCAAAATCCGATTTGACCTAAATTTTTGTAATGATTAAATAATTTAATCACGAGTGGCATGCATGAAACTTATGTCATATTCATATCACAATTGTTCGTATCGTGAAACTTATGTCATTATATTGAATTCAATTATATAATTTGGAGACTCTCTAATTTTAACCAATTAATTATATCTTCATGAGAGTGATGATTCTCATTAGAGCGTAAACTACAAACATCCACCCACGACTGTAAGTCACTTGTCATCTAGGTAATTTGGTTTGACATAAATTTTTAATGATTAAATAATTTAAATATGTATGGCATGCATAAAAGGAAAAGGAAGGGGGTTCCAATTTTAAGAGCTAGTGTAACAAGACAATCACAATTATTCATACCATGAAACGTATGTGATTATATTCAACTATTAAGTTTCGAAACTCTTTGAAAGTAAAATTGGTATCTAATTTTAACCATATCTACATGTTATAGCACTCACTTGAGAGTGATAATTCTCGTTAGAGCCGGCCTAAACTACTAGCATCCACGACTGTAATTCACTTGTCATCGGTCTAATTCGGTTCAAATCTAGTTTGACCTAAAGTTTTTGGATGGTTAAATAATTTAATCACGTGTGGCATGCATGAAAGGAAATTGAGGCAGGGTTTTCAATTTTAAGAGCCAATGGAATACCAAACGTCGAAACAATCACAATTTCTCGTATCATGAAACGTATGTGATTATATTCAAGTATATAGTTTTGAGACTTAAATCGGAATTAGGTTAAGTTTATTTACCAGAAAGTGCAACCATATCATATCTTGTAGTGATAATCCAACATTTTGAAAGTTAGATACCAATGTAGGCACATCAGAATTTGGCCCAGGAATATTATTATTGGCTGCTGTTTTACTAGCACTCAAACTATCCCTTCTCCCCATTTGCACTTCCCATCCAGGCCCATCTGACTACAAATTTAGAACAAAAATCAAGTTAAATAATCTTGATTGGGATTTAATTTCATTACCAATTATGATTTTTGAAGTATAATTACATAAAATATTGCATGTAATAAGCAATTACTAATGTATACAGACCAGAACAACAGAATCTCTGGCTGCAATAGCAAGAATATCAGCACAAGATACTGTTTGAGGACAAACATATTCAAGATCAGCTTTTATAGCATCAATAATTTCGAATCCCCTTAGCGAATTCGCGTTAGGGGCCGCAGTTTTCTCGCCCAACAGATTCGGTGTGTCATCCAGCAAAACTGATGCATCACAACCGTGAAAAAATATATATACAATTTCGTTTTTCAATAAATGATTGAAAGTAGGGCCGTCAATGGGCGGGGAATAACCAGACCCACGAAATACCCACCAAAAATATTTACCCGTACCGATCGCATACCCGACGGGTTCAAAAAAAGTTAGACCTGATGCGTCGGGTACGTTTTTGGTCAGGTCCATGTCGGACAAATGCCCATGGGTAAACTTTGGGTATTTTTTTCGGATATAGACCCGCGGGTATTTTCAAAGAGTAAATTTTGGTAAATTTCATGTAATATTCAGGTAAAAAATTGAATCTGAACCCGACTCAGACCTGAACTACCTAGTGTAATTGTACCCAGGGTTGGGTCCGGGTCTCAGATCCTATGGGGCGAGTCTGGGGTGGGTAAGTTTTCAATTGAACGGGTTCGGGTCCGGGTCCGGGTCTGGGTAATCCCCGTCCATTAACAAGTCTAATTGAAATTAGTGATCAACAAAAATAAAAAGAAAAATAAGTATTTCTTGCGTTAACGAAGCAATCGTGAAAATGGAGGCGAAGCAAAGACGCGGCCATCCTAGGATCATCAGAAACCGCCTTTTCGACCCAAGAAAAGACGATTGGTTCGGCCTCGGGGCAACTGTTTAAGTAGAAGCCGAAAGTTAGTGTAATGGTAGCTCCATCGATGCATGCTTTTGCTTCGTTTGTTGCGTTAGGGACGGTAGAAAATGCTAGTGAAAACTTGAGCAAGATAATTAAGTAGAAAACTAGTGAGTAATTTGAGGCCATATTAGTGTTTGATATAGCTAATATTTGATTGAACTTATATAGAAGTTTTTTTTGAGATGATCATAAGAATGTGAAATTTGGTGATGTTTATATAAAAGTAATTTGATTTGTACATTTTGGAAATGATTTGGTTAGAAGAAGACATAGTCAAGGTAAGAAAAGGTCAGTTTGTATGAGGATGAGAGTTTATTCACTTTACAACTTTTTACCTAATGCCATGTGCTTGTGTAATGATATTTTATTGGTTATATAAAAATGTAAATCGAGCAATTCCTAATAGAGTCGGTCGAAACTTTGTGGCCTTAATTACAGATTTGATTTTTATTAAAAGAATGCTTATATATAAATTTTTAAAAATTATTAGACTGAATACGAGAATTATTTGAGAAATAGAAGCAAAAATTGAAAAGGGTTAAACATTGCGGATAAAAAATATAATTTTTCGTACACAATTAATTATTTTGAAATTATAAAGAAAAAAAATGAAATGTTACGAGTTTGATAGTTATAGACAACCTACCTAGGCTCGTTTATCTGGTTTATAGTATTACTTAAGAGCGATTTTTACTCAATGTACACTTTAAAAATAATAATTGCGGTTTTTTTTTTCCTCTATCATCCATTAAAAAATTTAAATAACTCTGAAATTTGTGGCATAATAATTATCAAAATATGGGCTTGGACTCTTGAATAGTGTTAGTTGCTTTTAACACTCATACTTGGGTTGTCTGTTTAAATATTTAACTTTGGTTTTTATATGTATCCAAATGGACTTTTAATAATTATAATAATTAAATACCTAATCACAAGCCCACAAGAAGGCTATTTACAACAGACAATATTGTCTAACATGTTAGTCATAAATTGATAGGACATTTTAAAAAATAATAAATTTTAAATGAGAAATCAATGCAAATCCCTAACATGATGTAATGCAGGTATTATTTGTCGAATCACGTAAATTTATCTTGTGTATATTTAATTATTCGTCAAAATATTCTATCTTTTCTATCAATATTGAACTCTATCAAACTTGATAAGCCTCTCTTTTTGGTGATTTGAAGACACATTTTGTACTGTATTATGTATTATAGAAGTACAAGATTGTCATAAGATAATCAAACTTTATACCGCCTAATGATTTAATTGATCTTATATTCTAATTCTTCAAATATTTCAAATTAAATTTGGGAATTTCATTTAGAAATAGGATTCACGTGTCTTATCTATTAATTAGTTTACATACTTTCCTATAAGATGCTAAATAATTTCTTAATCACACTTGCAAAAAAAAGGTAACACATTGCTTTCCGAAATTGCTCAATTTAGAACTAGAGACGTTATTCTGTCGTTTAGAAAATAAAATATTATAAATTAACAAACATATAAAACCCATTGATGTTCCTCATAAGAATGCAAATTTCCATTAATTTTGGCTTTGAGATTAATTTAATAATAGGAGAAAATAAATTAATTAGTTTGATAATCTAATTATACCATCTGAAGTTGTATTTTCCTGTAAGCCACGTTACGAAGGATCTACTTTTGACTGTAAAAGAAGCATTATATTGGATTAATGGCTTCAATTAATCTATTCCATGTATTCCACAAATTAAAGAGAAAAAAAAAATGAAAAAAAATAAGCCCAATAGAGAAATTCCACTGATTAAATAACATATAATATATGATAAAATTATTAAATTCCAGCTATATTGAATATAATTCTTCATGTTTTGGCAGAGAATATTATTCATATCTCTTTACAGTTAGAAATTTTTGTTCATTCTGATTCTTTTTTGGATGGTTGTCACCTCAAACATTTCCAATACAGATTATATTGATTGCATTTTAGGAATTAGTTGCTTCTACATTTATTTTTTTAAGAAAAGTTAATTCTCTTTATTAAACACGAATCGTGAACGTGGACAAATTATATATGATCTTAAAGCGAGGTTTCACTATTTGTTGTCGTGAAAAACAACACTTTGTAGTTCATGATCACGACAAAAATTAACATATATAGCTTTATTGAAACGAATCTTAGACGTGTATAACAGATTATCATCTCGAAATGTTATTTCCAATATTCCATAACTTGACATTAAGCCAATCATAATATACAAGCATATTATTTTTCCATAAGTTATTAAATAATGCTTTATCCCTCTTGAATTTTTTTTTTTTAATTTTTTTGTTGCTGTAGACTAAGAATTAAAGCTTATGATTGTACAAATAATTAAATTGACAAAGAAACTTGTAATATAGCTAGCTTGGTCCCCTGTCACAAATTTAGGCAATGGCCTATAATCTATACATCATGAAAATGATTTGAAAATATAACAATTAGCTAGTACTATTTTATATTGTGTGTCCTTCAAATACACCACTAGATTTAACTTGTATTTAAATATCCTAAGTTCTAATAGTGATTTTGGTAAGAAAAAGAAACAAATATATCAATGATCTCTTTACTTTCTTTTTCTTCCTTCCATTGTTGAAGTTATTATGACTAGCAATATGTAGGAAAGTTTTGTAAGTTTTAGTTGGAATTAGTTTTTGGATAAGTATAATACCATTATTTTGTGATTGATTTCGAAAAGTAGATATAATTATATAAATGAGACGAAACTCAAAAAAAAAAATTTCATCAAGTGATCATGTTGGTGATTTATATATATTATGCGACTAAACTAAGAACAAGATGTAGTTTTTCAAAAGAAACCCTAGGTTCCATATAATTATGAATATATTGAAACTTTGTATGATGATATAAAACAAGTATATGATTCTTTTTGCAATTGCAATCATATACAAACCATATTAAAAATCTTAGTAACTAAATCATTTCATTAGTTATTAGAAAGGTAAAGTGCATCAATATGTATTAGAATTTAAGTTCAAATGTCTTGTATGTTTGCAACATAAATTCTGCATCACAATCAAAAACCATAAATAAATTGATGTATCTCAAATCTAGGAAATTAGATAAGATAGATCAAAGTAATTATATTTTGCTAAATGAGTTGACAAAAATATACATTCAAACTGTCAAAAAATTCCAAATAAATTACATGGAATTTACAAGAACCCACATTAAAAAAACATCACAACAATTATTTCCAAGAATATTAAGGCCAACAAAAATCAACTCAATTCTAGCATATATATCATGTTCCCCAAAATTTAATGCAGTATTTAAGCTAATCGCGTGACAAATAAGTTACACGACGTGTCATATAATTCACGTCGATCCAAAACAAAATCAAACACATGCAAGATGAATATTTATAAGTATCGATTAAGCTCATAGACAAACCTAATATGTATACACATTAAATCCAAAGAACCAAATATCAAAAGAAAAAGTAGTAGAAATGTATAGACATATGTTCAATGAAGAAACCCTAACCCTAAAAACCCTTGAGTAAATAAAATGAAACTTAAAAAACTAGAGCAAATATACATTAATCTCTGTCGATATTAGTATATATATAAGTACAAGAAATAACAAAAAAAAAACATTTAAATTAGTAGGAATCTATATATCTATGAAGAGGGTTCAAATCTAATAAAGAGACACCCAAACTTCACATTAAGCCAGTAATTAATGAAAATTAAGACATACAAACTAATAAATGCTAGCAAATTAATTACTAATCATCAATCTGAACCCTTAATTTCTACTCATCCTTTGGCTCCTTTAGCATCTGAGATGGTAACATATCTTGAAGAAGGCCATGATCTCTTGCCATGGAAGTCGAACCAGAGGGGTAAAATTGTCTTTTTTCTTGAAATAAAGGCGTAAATGTCGAAGAATTTGTTGCAGTATTATTAATGGTGTAATTCAAAGATGGTGTGAAGTTATTCTGAAAATAGGGTTGTTGTGTTGTTTGCTGATGAAACATTTGAGAGATATTTGTGAAATGATCAGAAGTAAAACCACCGCCGCCGCCGCCGCCTCGAACGCCGCCGGACATGGCGGTTTCCGGCATGATTGGGAAGCTGCCACGTGGCGTAATGGGACAGGGATGTGTGTGTGTACCTTCATAGGTTGTCACAACAATGGATGGATCTTCTGAGGATCTTTCAACTCTTTTTTTCACACCACATGCTGTGCTAGTGCAACGATAATAGCTCCTATATATACAGATAAAATTATATATATTAAATCATGAAATCTTATAACAATCAGTAAAATAGAGATAATTATGAATTAATTAGAGATTTATTTAATGAATAAAAAAAGTTGTGTGTGTGAATATACCTTGGAAAAGGGCTGTTTTTCACAGCTTTTTGGCCGTATTTTCTCCATCTATAACCATCATCCAGATGATCAATTTCACTCTTTGTCATGAACGCAAATCTCGGTTCCTTTTGCCTTTTTTGGTTCTTCTTTTTGGGTTTCAACCTAAAAAATTATTAAAATAAATAAATTAAAAAAGACAAGAAAATTATTAGGCATCAAATCACACTAGATTTTCTTTAGCAGTAATCAGATCATGTGCTACAGAAACCCCATTAATCCCAAGATCTATATATCTCAGAAAAATAATGTTACTATAGCCCTTATATATCTTTATATAATACATAAAAGAAATTAAAATGATAAAAAAAAAAAAAAAAAAAGAGCACAAAAGGGCTTACTGTTTCTTAGTCTTATCTTGATCAATTTCTTCTTCTTCGTCTAGTTCAATAGTTTCATTCTTTTTGTGATCATCATTTGGAGCTGCTTCAGCTGAAGATGAAGAGATAGAAGAAGAATTCGGAGTTGCCGGAGTATTAACCACCTCAGAACATTCCGGCACGGCGGAAGACGGCGGCGAGTGGGTCGGAACGTAAGGGTTCGTAAGGTTCTGAAGAAAATCATCGAATATGGAAGAAGGGGTGTTGAAATCATGGATGTCTATGAACCCCAAAGAGCTAACTCTTTGTTGATCATCATCATTATTGTGAGCTAAATCTTCACATGATGAGATGTTGAACAAGGTGTTTTGTGGGATCATCATGATCTGATGATCGGAAAATGGTGGGTTTTGGTGAAAATTATCTCTAGTTTCTGTAGACTCTATTTTCTTCTCATCCATGAAATTTGATTAAAAGCACAGATTCTTCATCTTTTTAGAGAGAGAGAGAGAGAGAGAGTTTTTTCTATTTTTTTTGGGGGTGTTTCAAGTGTGAAGAGAGACTTTCACAAGGTATTTTCTTTTTGTACCACCAGGGGGGTGGCTGGTGTGGGGTGGGGTTGGGGTGGGGTGGGGGATTTTTTTTTTATTGCTAATAGAATTTAATTATCTCTTTTTTGGATGGTTTCAATATAATATTGTGTGCAATTCATCTCAGTGTATATCAATATATATATATATATATATATATCAAATTGAAATAGAAAATCATATCTGCGTCTTGAGTTTGAAATTATAACCGTCCATCCGATAATCATACATGCATCGTAATTATACGTAGTTTTGCTTGATTGATAAAGATTGTGAAAAATAACTTTTAAGTTCAAAAATTCTCGATCATATTTAATTTTGTCGAACTCAAGTATTTGCATAACAAGTGTAATCTTTTTTCTCTCTTGTATTTAATAAAATCACGATCTCGTTAAATTTTCCATATGTAGCACTAAGATGCATAATTAATAAGAGGACAAATAGAATCTAACTCGCCTAACGGATAAACTATCCAAATAAATCTAAAACCGGCTTTGGAACAAATATTCTGTGGATTACGATTTACAATTGTCCAAATTAAGTGTGTAAATCGAGCCGATGCAACTCTCCAGCTTTTTGAGCCAAGCCAAAATAAATTTCACTCGAGCCCAATTTCTTCTAGCCTAAGCTCGTGACCTTTTTTTTTTAATTTTTTTTATTATATTAATAATATATTATTATATTTTTAAATATTTTATTTTAGATTTTAATCATATTAATAAAAAAATAAGCATAAATTAGTCGAAGCTCGACTCGAACTCTTCCACTCCAAATTCGACAAGCTCGAGCTGGAGCTTGAGTCTGAAAAAATGAGAATACTCGATTCGAGCTCGCTTCATTTATACAAATAATTAGGGTTGGAAATTGAACCAAGCTACTCGACTTGAGCTCAATTGCTAAAAGCTCGGTTCGACAATTTATCAAACCAAGCTTGAACAACTTTTTCTGTTTGTTCAATTTCAAAACTCAACTCGAACTCGGCTCGATTAGCAAAAAATAATAAAAACATGTATAAAATATTCAAACTACTCGTGATCAGCTCGATGAACAATCAAACCAAACTCAAACATAATTTTTAAAGCTCAATTGTAATTTAAATAAGCTTGAACACTTATGCCCTCGGCTCGACTCAACTCGACTCATTTTCGCCTCTGGGTTCATTTATGTGCATAATCCACACTAGGGATGGGGTGTTGACCGGAAACTGCCGGTAGACAGTTGGTGCGGAAAGAATACATTGGGGACTGTTGCCTGTTGGCATTTAATGCAAAGGGACCGACTCAAAAGTGGTCCGCAAAAATAGTCGACAATTTCACACGCTATAGGTTGACCGGTTACCGGTTAAATGTGTGAATGGAGTTCTTATTCAACATGGCAATATTGGGATGAGAAAAATAATGCACCAAAGATTTAGGTCGTGTGCATTGTTTTCTTGGAATTTGATATTCACCCTTTTGTAACTACTACTTTTTTTTATGGAAAATGAGTATCTAACAGGGCTGTAAGTATTTGACAACTTACAGCTCAAATCTAGCCACTTATTATACACTCACGGAACCGGTAACCTACTAATCAAGTAGCTCCATATTTTATGGAGTAAATTGTAACAACCCTCTATATTTTACTATTTTCCTAATTAACCCCAATATATCTGCTCCATTAGTCTGAATGTATTAAAAATGCTGTTAACATAATATAAGAAAATAGATGGAGATTATTGCAACATCACAGTTTGAACAAATTGAGATTTTTATTTAATAATAAAATATATAGATGTATCAAAACAAATAAAATAACTCAACATCCATAATTACATAGTCAAGAAGATGAGAAAATGAATTGCAAAAAATAGCAAACAAATACGAAACATGTGACATTGCACATTTGCGTCGATGAATTACTTACCGCAAATTATTGATTTTCTTACTTTAAATTTGACTCCCTGCAATACAAAAAAAATTACAATCTCCAATTGACAATTTTTTTAAGAATTTTTCACTCTAATACCAAACCCTAAATTTTTTGCATAAGATTATAAAAATCATATGCATCATCATAACACTCAAACTCCATACCTGCAGAAGGTGGAATTGGTATTGATTTTGTCGGAGTTAATCTTATCATCACCAATCTCAACAGATTCATCATTGAGTGACACATCTTCCATCTAAAAATATGTATATAACCATACAATTAGTACATGTATAAATTGCAATTATATTTATTCATATTTCAAAAATATTAAACGAACATAAAATTCGTATATGATAAATTTATGTAACTAATATCATAATTTAATAAATGAAAAAATATGTAAAGATTAATGAACTACGAAAATCTATCAATTTTAAAATATATTATTAATTCAATAAAGTTAATAAATTCAATACCTGGTAACGAAAAAAACCTCAAAAATACACCTTGAATTGAATTGAGCCTCTCTTGTACTATTTTTTTATTTTACTGTAGACAGTTTTTGTCTTGAAATAAGTGATCATCAAATATGTTGAAATAAGAGTTTTAGTTACAATTTAGGTAGTTGATTTAAGAGTTTTAGTTATAGTACAATTTTACCTAAATCCTAGGATGAAGAAATAAAATAAAACAAAAGTAAAATGGGCTTTTTATAAAAAAGCCTTTTTCGGCACCTACCGGCTGTTAGGAGCTAATCTCACAGAATCTAGCAGGGTTGTTTTTTTATTTTAACTTTTAATGGAAATTTTGTTTATTGTAGAAAAAAAAAAAGAGGGGCAATTTTTACGATATCTAAGTTTCATAGTTTGGCAATATTTGATATTTCAATTTTGGCAAAAAATTGTCCAAAGTTTTTATTCTACTTAGGTAGGATTGTTAATAATGGAATTATGAATCTCGTCGTATTATTTTTGTAATAAAATTTTAAATAAATATTTATCTGATGACAAACCAATTGAAATATCACTAGACATGGTCAAAATGAATAATATGAAATTTTCTCTTTTAAACTCGTTTTGAATATAATTGTCAACTAATATTGCATACAATTCATAAATAATTTATTTCAAAATTTAATTGCAATTAATATTATAAATTATTAAGTGAATAACACATATCTAATAAAAATTTAATAATTATTTGCGTCTCTCATTCAAGAATTTGCAATATAACTATAACAATATTCTATAATACCATATCTTATATTATATATAACGACAAGATTGCCTTTTTATTATTTACAAAAGAATTGAAATTTGAAGGACGATGATAGAGATATATATTTTTTATTTGACGGACAATTTTTTTACAACATGTAATCTTTTAATTTATGGCTTATCTTTGTTGACTTCTCTCTCTATTGCATACAGCCATACACACTATCTCCCTCCTCTATTCAATAAAAGAAAAATATATACAATTACTAACAAATTAATTTTTTTTGTTTTATTACTAGTGATTTTTACAAATTAATTTAATAGTGAAAGAAATGCGTAAAAGATATTAATCAAAAAAACTTCATATAATTTTTTATCTTTTTACCTAATTGATACTATTTAAAAATTGTAACAAAAAAAATACTATTTAAAAATCTTCGTAACAATTTTGTGACTACTTTTCGCACTGCAACAAATATGCCTTTTCGTCTAGTAAAATAGGAATGTTTAATCTTTTTGTTATTAATTTAAAAGTCAAAAATCACCATTGACGTAATGTAATTTTTACAAACAATCTACTAAAGAAATTCAGAAAAAAATGTTATATCATCTATAAAATTAAATCTATTATTTATATCATCTTTCTAGAACATTTTTACATAATTAATTATAAACAAATTTGAGATAATTTAAGATTGAATTATAATTATTATATTGCAACGGTTGTTATGATTGTTATAATATGATTTTATATTAGAAAGTCATTGATGAAGTTGATAGTACGCTTTAAGTTAGTTGATTTGATTTAAGACTAGTCATATTAAATTTCAAATATTTCTCTATCATTTTTGGTGATTCCTCCTAAAGTATGGGCTTTCCTTTTACATGCATAAATCAATGTGAAATAGGGATAGGCCCTCACCTTTTTAAGCTATAATAGTTGCTTGGTCTACACCATGATTATTGCAAATTATTATGATAATATTATGTTAACTAAAATGAGGTTGCCAATTTATTCTATTCACTAGAAAAGGTCCCCAAATTGGTAGTTACAACCATCAAATGATTTCAGATGTCTAAAATAAATTTCTTTAGTAAGAATAAATAAAAAAAATGTGTTGTATAAATAACTGTTAAAAGATATTTTAGAAATTTTATATATTAATATTTGTATAAGTAGTTTAAGATTATGTTTTTTAGTTTATTATCTTTTTCAATTTTGCTAGTGTTAATTTATGTCTTTTTTTATCCTTTTAACTCTATATATACTTCTTATAATCAATAGTATAATTTACGAGTTTTTTTTTCTCTAGTCCGATAATAACAAACACATTTTTTATTCTTCTTGATAAACAACTCTTTAAATTGCATCCAGTGTCTAAATTATATATTGATCAATAACATGCATTATATCTGTACATATATATAAGGATAAAATGGAATTTCTTATTTTATTTTTTCAAATAAAGGTAGTATGTACTTGCATAATGAACATAGTGGAAACACAACTAAAATAAAATAAGAGATATTTTAAAAATATTTCTAGTTAATTCAAATATCTGATACCATCAAATAATTTATAACTACTTTAATGAGTCGATTGTTATTTTACAGTGTGAATAATTAGTTCGTTAATACATATAAAACAATTACTTACTTTTTATTAGTGTGACAATCATATAACAACGGAACAAAACAAACAAGGTATCATTCTTCGTCTGAGCTCACACCATATAAGTCGAGCCATGAAAACTCGAACGAATAGCCACTTATTTCTCAGGGACAAATAAAGGTTAAAATTTTCGTTTAAATATCGTATATCATTATACACTTGCATAAAAGCAAAATTTAAATATAACCCACCTTTAATTTACACTTATTTAATGATTTTATTACATATTACAACATCATCATACACTCGTACATTGTAAATTCAATCGAGTGTTAACCAAATATATAAGATCTTATGAACCCAAAAGGGGAAAAAGGGATAGTGTAAAATAACATATATAGTCATTAAATGCAAGTGAAATAAAAGAAGATGAGTTTTGAGGAGACGTGTGAAATAAGAAACAATATAAATATATAATAGCACGTATGTATGGTCCAGACATAGATAGAGTACATTTTATGACTCAATTTCTGCGTCACAAACTCAACCTTAAATAGTTAATGTCCCGACAACCCAAAAGTACCAATTACAGTTTCACATAATTATGAATTTATTCATATAGTAACAAAATTATGTATATATAATATGAATAAAAAAATAAGTTATTTAAAAATATTTATGTCAAAACAAATTTTGTGTTATACAATTTATTAATTTGAAAATTTTAAAACAAAATTTTTGGTTCATAGAAATCAATTGATAATTTATTAACTTAAGTAAGTAGGGTGATTTTGTCTAAAAATTATTATTCTTCACTTTTGTGTTTTTTGATTAAAAAGTTTTTTAAAATGTGTTTATAAAAATTTAAAAATATTATCATGAGTGTTTTTATATGAAAAATCAAATCTGATCCAAAGAGGCTAGGAAACATAATCATATTTGTAGATAATTTGAAAAATCGTTTATAATAAAGTATTTTGGACCCAAAAGTATGTCGATTAGAGCATTTTCGTGCATAATCTATTAACTTTTACACCTGAAAACTCAACATTTGTCAATTGTGATTAATAAGTTTATCAGATAAATAATTTGGAATATTTATTCCAAAAATTCTATCATGAACTCGTGTGCTTTGAGCATGACTTAGGTTGTGTATTAAAGGTAATTAATCTAGTGCATAATATACCGAAGAATTAGGTGCAAAGTGACATATCATAATAAATAAGTAGTTTGGTGTACAATTTAATTCAAATTATTAATCAAATTTACTTGTCACAATTTATATAGATTGTGTACCAAAACTCTCCAACCAATATAAATTGGTGTCTGAATGCTTTTTATTCAAACAATTATTTTACAAATCAATTATCAAAATCCAACGAAAACCACATAGGAAACACAATCATAATCATGCAAAATGTCAAACCGACATCGATGATATAGTCAAACCCCCCTTGACTTGGTCAAACTCATATTGACCATGGTCAAACTAGTTTTGACCATTCTAGACCCATTTTTAGTTATTTGACTTGGTTTGATCCTTTATATTAATCAGTCTCGAGGAGATGATAGATGTTTTTATCCTTTAAATTTAGTTAATATTATGTTAGTATTGTAATCCTTCTCCATAATGGTTCTTAAAAAGGGTAGGGGACCTCACTCGAAGATCGATCAAATTAATTAAAAGCATCA
This sequence comes from Verbascum thapsus, assembly GCA_963669365.1. NCBI lineage: Eukaryota > Viridiplantae > Streptophyta > Magnoliopsida > Lamiales > Scrophulariaceae > Verbascum > Verbascum thapsus. Next base: position 10,132,262 of record OY770114.1, read on the forward strand.
CGATTAATTAATTTTTTGTTAGGTTAATTCCAATTTAATTAACTTAATTTTTTACTATTAAATAATTCCACAGGAAAAGTATTTTACTGAAATATCCTCAATTTCAATGTTAAAAACTATGCTGATTCGAGTAAAACTAACATAACATAACATAGAATTTATGCCTTCCAAACAATTAATTGAAAAGTAAATAAAATATGTTATGTCCCATAATATGAGAAGATTATGCCTTGAATTATTAAATGTTGTATATTAAAAGACAAAACCATGAGAAATCATACCCTCAATAAAGACTTCTACATATGGTGATTAAAAAAAATTAAAGATGATTATAGACTTTCTAATAATTGAAAATTTTAGTCCGAAATCAATTTAGTTAGACCAAATAAACCACAATATTAGTATAATCATATTTGTGTTGCTATTATGCATTTTTTTTTGGGTAATACCGAAGAAGTACAATATAAATGGGATACAATTTTAATACTATATAGGAAAATTAATTTGAGCTAGGCGTCCTTTACTAGATAACTACCATATTAATATATAGTTGTACCACGTCCAATAGTTACAGATCTGCATCATTTACTTTTACATGCCTTGTAAAATCATATAGACTGGTGTACATAAGAAATTAAAACACTAAAAATATTGTTAGAAAACAAGTTAAAAGATAAACAAGATATATGAAAATATAATAAATGGAAATAACTTATGCTATTCTAGCTAATAAATATATTCTAACATTCTCTAATTATCAAAATGAATAAGATTCTCGAATTTTGAAATTGGAATAAAAAATTTATAAAAACTTAGATGGCATCTAGAAGCAAAGTTGGCAACGGCCCTCGATACCAATGAGAAAATAAATAGTTTACCGCACTGTATTTTACTGTACGTATTTGAAATGGGTTTCAGTCTCTTGACAGTAAAAGAGCATATATTTTGTGCGATTATATGTAAATTAAATTAAATTCTTTAACTAAAACAATAAACTAACTTGTGTGAGTACTACATTGATCATGTATTATTCAGCAAATGAAAGATTTAACTCTTTTCATACCAATTAAATTTTTTCATTTTATATAATTTTTAGGAGTATCTAGCATCCCAAAACTGTTTACTAATTAACTATTATTTGAGACTCAAAATTAAATATAAAAGCAAACCCTTTTTTTTTTCATTAAATTAAATATATGACTGGGAATCAATTATATTTTATACACCATCATTCTTCCCTTTTGTTTATTATTAGTGATTCGGTTTGTAGATAAGTTTTCTAAACATACATTAAATGACAGTTACTAAAATAAACTAATTAGCAATTATTGATGTTATAAAATATAGTCTAATTAGATTCTATACAACCACTATTTATTCCACCCCATCAAATATTTATGGATTAAATTGATACTATGCAAGATTTTGTGCTCATATATTAGATTAAATATTCAAATTCAATGAATTTTTGGTCATGAACTTAGAAATATTATTCACAAGAGGGATGGAATTAGGACTCTCTTTCTTTAAGAGAAGTATTTAATATTTTTTAAAAATTCAGATATTCTTTTCTCCAATTGCAATATTCTTTAACAATTATCATATATATACACTTGAGCTAATTCTGGACTTAACTTTTAAATTGGACTATCAATTTTATTTGCACTATAAAAGTAGGGAAAAATTCAAATTTAATCATACAGATATCAAAATTTTAATTTTAGTTTCATGTGAAACAAAAAGTGCATTTTCCATTTAATTTTGGGGTGTCTAATTAAATCAGCATAAAATAAATAATGATATATAATATAAGTGGACTAGTAGTTGGTACAAAAAGAAAATTAATAAAAAAAAGATGAGTTGAAGCAGAAAGGTTGACTGTAGCCTCTATAGAAATCACCGATAATTGCGGTCATTATTCCTAAAAACTATATCTAGATTTTATTTTATAGAATAATTAATAGAATTGCTTTTTATTTATTTATATTTTTTGTGATCACTATGCACATGATCTAGGTCAAGGTCAACAACTTTTTAACACATTTGATGTTGTTTTATTTTACTTTTACTAGGGAATTGAGAAAAATTACTATTATAAAAATCATAGTCCAAATTTATAGTCACAATATTATATTTTGTTACCCCATAATGAGGATTATATAATCTATCAGGTTTTATCATGATTATTTGCAAAATTTTAGAAAAACACTTATATTAGTCTAAAAATGCTAAAAAAAGTTGATGGAAAAATTAAGTATAACATTCTTTGTTATCTAAACCCTCCAAGTGACCTGCAACCTACAAAATGAAAAGGTTTTTCATGTTTTTCATATTTATTAAAATGCTAATTTAGCATTTATATTGTTTCCATAAGTTTTTCAAAAATAAATAGTGATATTTTACTAAAAATATACATATTTCCTTCTATGTTGAGGTATATCACACATACTCCCTTTTAACATACAAATATATTAGCCGATTATTAATTTATTTTTTCAACTCCAAATTTCAAACTAATTTATTCTGATTATTTTTGTATACAAATCACTTAGGAGGATTAGTATTTTATTGGTAACTTTAACACTAAACATGTCAAATGGGCCTTAACGAGACGGATTTAGTTGGCCCGTTAAAGGCCCCTTTACCTAAGGGTCTGGCCCCTAAAGGGCAAGGTACGCCTTTTTTTAAATAATTTTTTGTTTAATTATTTTATTATATTTTAATTTGAAGATAAAATAATTTAAATAGTGAGTATGAGGATAACCCTTGATTTCAAAGTTCATTGTGCTATACTTTATTTTGAAATTATAATAAAATATAAATCTATAATATAACAATAAAATTAAATTAAATAATTGAAGTTAGCCAAAACGGCCCATGAGCCGAGATCGACCGGGCAAATATGGCATGCCAATCATAAAGGATCGACCCATTAAACTCAGTTCAAGAATCTATTCATATTTAAGATATTATAATTATACATAAAAATTTAACTTAAAACATATATTATATTTATTCCAACAATTGATCCATGTAAATATTAGTCTTCAGTTCAAATAAAATATTCACATGGTCCTTTTTTTTTTTTTTTTAATAACAATATTAAAATTTCTATCTTTTAAATTGGTGATAAATTTATGCCTAAAAGAAAATTAACCACAACAAAATTAAAGAGAAAAAAAAAATGGAAAAAGACATAATTTAATGTAGAAAGCAGACAAAGTCAGGTCTGGACAAAATCAGCCTCGTTTTGCGTGTACGCATCTCTTAAACATTTATTGTTTAATTTTTTAGTGGCCTTTCTCTTTTCACTTTTTTATACCATGCATATCTTCTCCTATTTGCCTTTCGGCTTGTTATTTTTATTTTATTTTATTTATTCTTATTCTTACTTTTATTTTATGTTATATTCTAATTTTTTTTTCATATAGTTTTGATCATATTAATGGTTATAATTAAATCGAGTCTATTGCATTCAATTGATATAATATATTCAAGATTTTGACACGGCCTTGGAAATAGCCCATTTAGAGTCGAAGATAGTTTTTCTAATAAAGAGTTCACATTGCCATGAAAAATGGAGGATAATTAAGAACAATAAACAATATAGTCAAAAAATTGAGTTCCCACTTTTGTTTAGGGATAAGATTTTCTATTCCAAACTTTTATTTCATCTTTTATTCCACATATTTAGATGTTTATCACGTATAATTCACAAATATATTTATTAAGGGATGTTTAGCATGTGTAAGTATCTGATTAGATTAGAGAGATTGATATATGAAATAAAAAATAAGACACAATTTGGAGTAGAAAATCTTAAGGGTTGAATATGTTCAATGGTGAGTGGAAATTGGAATTGTATACTGGAACGAATAACGACGGTTAGAAATTAAGGACGTATTTTCTGCAAAATAGTTTAAATTGAATTTGATTAGAATCACGTCGCTCATAATAGTATAAAACACGAACATCTTCAAGAATCCGATCTAATCACTAGAATCTTAAAGTTTCTTATCTCACCACTCAAATATCTAAACTCTAAAGTATATGGAGAGCTATTGTGCATAATTGTATATTATTCAAGTCATTAAAATGATAAATAATGTCATATATTTATATAAAAGAAAATACACATTTCCACCAATAGTTGCAACTTGCAACCAATGGACATGCTTAGAATAGTATAAAACCTATTAAATAGATCATATTAAACCTCGTATAGTACTAAGGTCTAGGGTCATATTTTCATATTATTACATAAACATCCCTACAAAGAGTCATATTTGCAAAGATATACACTACTAAAATCGCATGTCACTTAAATTTCAGTATACATCATGACACGAATAATCTGGTCCATTAATCAAAGACACATGTACCGAGCAACGGTATAAGAGGAGAATGACAAATCATATAAAATTACGGACATAATAAAATCATCCCAATAAATACGCTGATCAAATTTCTACACCTGTTAAATTTGTCTCTTGGTTATCAACTGTAACCGTCATGGTATTTATGTTTTAATAAAACGTTTCGCTAGTTACAGTGCCAGCATTATGTCGGAATTTAATCTTATTCAATTCTGTCTTTAATTATGTACATATATATAGGCCCCCAATAGAATGTAATCGATGTACCGAACATAAAAGACGTTCTATGTTTATTCTTTCTTCTTCTTTCGAGATTTCGAGCTACCATCTGTAGCGGGGTAATTTCGTGTTAAGGAAAGAGCTCGTCTCGCCTCGAATTTTTCTAATCTTAAATCTATCTTTTTTTTTCAAAGTTTGTCCAACAATATTCACCTCAATAATCGATATTCACACAGATCCTAGAGTACAAATCCACCAATATAAATTTACAAAGCTATATACGACTTGCATATGAACGCTGAAATATGACGTATCAATGACCAATATATGGAGTGAAGATCAAAGGACAAAAAATACGAAAAACAAAAAACAAATATGTACCTTTTAGAAGCTCCCAAAATACAAAAAAGTTTCGATATAGTCACAATTTTCAATCAAATAACAAACAATTACCAAAAAATAGAGACTATTCATACTCTTTTAAGACAAAAAAAAATCAACTTCAAAACATCTTCTTCAACTCTTCATTTCCAAATCCATTTAATCAGCCTCTTAAAAATCCCTTTTTTCTTCTGATTTTTCACTTCTCCTTGATTCTTCACTATATTCGACGAATATTTTTCATTTTTCTTCTTATTTTCAATCTCCTCCATTTCCGGCTTATGGTTCATCGCCTTTTCGAGGTCGGAATAAATACTCATCAATTGAGCCTTAAAGTTCCGGCCAACCGGAACATCACCCTCTTGATAACGCTTAACGGTTGCTAAAACCACATCCCCACGATCACGAAAATATTGTTCAACGAAAACTTCAAAACCCTTGGGCCGTTTTTGAATAATATGAAGCATAGTCTTGCAAGAAAGTATCAAAACATTTTCATTATATTGGAGGGATTTACGTATCCAATAATTAGAGCTGCTATTTCTTGCATGTCCAAATCCTGGCTCATTAAAAAATGGCTTCTCATTAAGAACAAGTCCTTGAATTGACACCAAAATCTGCAGAATTGTTGAATTTTGTGACCATTTCTCAGATTTTTTACCAGTCCATGTGTTGATCAAGCTCAAACAAACATACCCGTTGGCATAAAGATTAGGGTTCAAACGATAACCGTGAGAACGGTAATGAACTTTCGGGGGCTGTTTGGGGTAATCATTAGGCAATAAAATGTCGAAAAAAAATAGCCCGTTTTCGTATGGTGTTCCGTGGGGCCCGATTATCACAGCTCGAAGCAAATCAATCCTCGTTTCGTAAACTTGGACGTAAATGGAATCTGGTAGGTTTTTTTCGAGGATTTTCCATTCTTTCATGATGTTTGTGTAAACCGATGAGTCGGGATTGAATTGTTTCTTTTGTAGATAGTGATGATCTGATGATTCTGGTACAACATCAAAGTGTTTAAACTCGATGATGGTTTCGTTTTCGGCACTTTTCGTGGCATGATTTTCTTCGTTTTGATCTGGTTCACAAAGATCAACTATATATATAATGTCGATTTTATGATTCTTAAATGAATTCATGATTGAATATATAAATATATATATATATATATATATATCGTGGAGTACATTATATATGAACAAACAATAACGTAGTTACTCAAGAATGTCACAAAAAATTCATCATCATACTATTGGATTTGCAAATTTTTCAATTTTAGAGGTAAATAAGCACATCATATACGTAAGGATTTACCACTAAATATGTAAGATTAAATAATAAAATTTTAAGCAAGAAAAAACACACACAAACACATAGAGATACATAATACAAAAATCAACTTTTTGTAAAGCTTTTTTAGTTTTACGTTATACAAAAAAAAAAAAAAAAAGAACATGGAAGAAAATTACCTGAATCCATAAGTGATGAACAATCTTAGTAGTGATTAAATTATTTGAGGTGTTTTGTAAAATGTTTTTGATCTTTACAAAGTCGTATATGTGAAGAACTCTACTTCCCGTCAAAAGCCTTTCCTAAAACTTAGGTCATTTTTTGTTGCATCGAAACAGAAAAATACAATAATTAATAGTGTAAGTTAGATAATATTTAGATTAGTTTAGATTATACGTATCTTTTATATTTAGTTTTATCTTATTTTCATTTTTATATATAGGTAGATTACGATTTCATTAGATTCTATTGTAACTCTATTTATACCCTTCTTTTATAAATAATATAATTCACGGGGTTTCATATTATTCAACAGTCATACTATTTTAAATACAATATATATGTTATATATATTGTGTATATAATTTTTTCAACTTTTTTCTGGAACTTTAGTAGTGTAAGAAGTAGAAGATAATCGTTTTACCATTTTACATAATGAAATTGCACATTAATATTTATTAAAAGATAAGCACGTCTTGATAAGTTGTTATTTATGATGCACAAATACTTTTAAAATTGCACATGTGCATTAAGATACTCAACAGGTGCCATTTAGATACTTATTTGACATATTCAAAAATTAAATCAAAAGATTTTTTTTTAGATATCGTATACTATACTTTCTGATGATGTATTTGGTATAAAATTTGAAGTATTTTAACACACCTTGAATACCACACACGTTATATTTTACATATTTTATAGATTAAGGTAGGGAAATTATAAAAGAAAAACTTTGACCATATATTACAAAACTAAACTACCAAAAACTAAATTTAAAGAAGTAAAAAAATCAATTTGGTTTCTTGTATTTTCTCTTACTTTACGTCAAATCTATTATTTACATTTTATCATATAAAATTTTGAATAAGAAAACATCAAAACAATTGTTGATGTTAATCAACTGATGTTCGTATAGCGTAATAATGAATTTGATTGATTACAAAAAAAAAAAAAAAAAAAAGAACGGTACGAAAACCCAAATGCAGGATAAAAGAAAAAAACAGTTTCACAATTGTTTGCTCAAACTATACATCTAGATTACAAATTCTCCAACATTTATGATCCAAAATGACCACAAAACAACAATCTTACACTCAAAAATGTACATTTGCTTAAACATATATAGCTTACAAAGAATTGTCAATGTACCTACAGAGACTACAGTTTTCATTCGCAAGCGTCTCCAGCAACAGCACGCCCAACTTGAAATTGAATCGCATATTGTTTGTGCATGTCTTTTAGCTTCTCTACTAATTCTTGGAATGAAGGACGGGATTTTGGTTCGCTGAGTTCAAACAGAATAAATAATTTTGCCAAATCAGCTGAAGTTAATGATATTCCACCAAAAATGGGGAAAAAATTGCATTTTTGGTACACTAGTACACTTACAAATTTGTGGGCCTGCACGTTTCTTTGGTACCAAAAATGCAATTTTGGTTCGCCAAAATCAGCTGAAGTTAATGATATTCCACCTAAAACGTTACCGTTCTAACTGTGATACTGATTAGGGGTGGCAAAATGGATCCGGAACCACGGTTCCAACCCAATTTGGGTTGAATTGGTTCCTAAGAAAATTTGATTTGGTTCCTAAATGGTTCCAACTTGGTTCCAAGTTGGGTCCAACTAAATTTTAAGTTAGGCTCAAATCGTTTGCCAATAATCTAAATTATAATGAACAAAATGTAAGGTATTGAGTCGGATTGAGCTTGGTTCTCTTTTGGATTGATTTTGGTTCCATTTTGGGTTGAATTTGGTTCCACCTTAAAACCATTTAAGAACCAAACTCATTTAACAATCAACCCATTGGAACCGACCCAAAACCAACCCAACCCGCCCAATTGCCACCCCTAATACTGATCATGGGATAACTATATGTTACCAGAAAGTGAATCTTCGGAGTTTGCAGCAAAAAATTTCTGTTCAAATACTAAAAATAGAAACTTAAGATGATCGTCACAATTTAAAGGAAACAAAAGATTTTCCAGACATTGTCATGTAAATGTTTGATCCATAAACCTCACTTCAGTATCCTTCCCAAAATTATTTGAATGGTTTAATTAAACCAAAATATAGTAGGATTTAATATAAGTACTGAGCTTATCCGAAATTATACTAATTTTTGCTCTTGAGAAATAGTAAAACAATATAAAATTGGATGGTAAGATTTAAGCGAACACGCACCTATGCCAGCAGCTCTCTATAATAGAAGCCCAATGTGGGTCAACATCCTTCGGTATCTCAAGCCGTTGGTTCATGAAGCCAACAGCTCCAATTACCTGTAACAATCCTAACGAAATTGGTCATCCATGTATATGTTCAGTTCTTTCTCTTAATTATGTTGAATCACATTATTACATTAGTTTTCCCACTTTTAGGCATCACACAACAATTGAATTTATGAATGAAGTCGAAAAAACGTTTTCTGAAAATGTTAACAATACCTGCATTGAATTAAGTTTGTCCCAAGGAATTTTGCGAGTGACAAGTTCCCAAAGTATCACCCCGTAGCTATATACATCAGCCCTGATTATTTCAAACAACAAGAAAACTCTTTAGAATCGAGGGATTTATTTATTTCTATCCGTTGAAGTAGTTTAAACTATACTTTTAATCTCACTATTTACTTAGCCATACTTCTCGTCTGACGGTTCATTACGAAGAACTTCTGGAGCCATCCAGTGAGGCTGCATTAGAAGAAAAAAAAAGTTCATCGTCAGTATTTACTCACTCCACCCCAATATCAAGTATATAGCGTCTTAAAGTGGAGATTTAAATGAGAGTAGAGAAGTAAAAGTTGTGTAGCATTAGAATAAAACAATTGAAAGTTACTAATGTCACGCCATACTTTGAGGATTTCTTAAAAAACAGTTTTCATTTTAAGAAATGGAGTCGTAAACGTCCTAGAAAAGAATAAGAGCCTTTAACTATAGTAGAAGTAACAAGAGTAGATTGTATCCATATAACTAGAAAGGAGTGTAAGGTGCCAGTTAAATACCGTTCCTTTGCCCGTCTTTGTCGTCAAATAAGTCTCATGTTTAAGACGCGATAGACCAAAATCACCAACCTGTACAAGAGCACATAACAACTTTCAAGTCACTGAAAGTTTCTAAAGAACACTAAGACCATGTTTGAAACAAGGATTTTAGTGAGGAAAATGAAAAGGCATATAATAAAGCACAAAGTTGTATTATTTGAAACAAAGAAAATATATTTCATTGTTTTCCTCACTATATCCAATGTTCAAACATAGCCCATGTAAAATAACGCTACCGTCATCCATAAAGAAAAGGCACAGGAAGCTGACCTTCACAGTCCAGTTCTTATCAACAAGAAGATTTGAAGACTTCAAATCAAGGTGAATGATAGGCGGATTGCAATGATGGAGATAATTCATACCTCGAGCCTGTATATATTATATAGACAATTCAAAAGAACAATCATGGAAAATAATACCGAGATTCTTCTTTTCTTATTTTCTTTTTCTAATGTCCACAAAAAATTAAACATCAAGAAATCAACTAGCAACGGAAGGAGTGCATTTTAAACTAGTACATTCCACAGATTTATATATCCAGCTTCAGTGGCACTTACTACATCCAAAGCCATGTGAATAAGCCGTCTCCATTCTAATTTTGATGTATTCCTTTGTAATAACCGGAACAGACTTCCCCTGCATCAAATGAAAGAGTGGAAAACGGGATTTTTAGTCACCTGCTAAACTACTAATGTGAAAGAAACTAAATATTAACGACAGTAAACTGCTGCAGACTTAAATATTGACTTATAAGGAAGATATAAAGCTTATATGGAAAAAAATAAGAAAAAAAAAAAAAAGAACTGAGCAAAAAATAAGTAGAAAATTTACCGAGGAAGAAACTCAGTAACAATGCAAAGACGTTGAGGTGAAGTAACTGCACCCATGAAAAGGATAATATTTGGATGTCGAAGTCTTTTCATAACTGACACCTTCAAAACCAAATAAAAACCGTAAGCAGATGTTTGGAACTTATTCACTTATTTAAGTATCTTCTCTTCTTCAGTATTTTCCTCATTGTCTTACGCTAAATTTGGAATTTGAATTCTACTGAGGAGAAGGAAAAGCCAAACGAGAAATACAGAAGAATAAAACAATTTAAGTTAGGAAAGCATTTTCCTTATCGCTAAAATCAAATTCCAGCAAGACACCAGTACCTCATTGCACAGATCGAACTACAAAGCTAATAACAATTAAAATCAGAACGCAATTTATTTGGCTCAATTGTAAATAAGCACATTAGGCAAGCTCTGTTATATGGTCTGCAGCTACTTTTGGCGCTTTACAGTACATGGATCATACATAATATGCAGGCTAGAAGCTCTGTTATAAAATCTCGTGAATGTACTAAACGTACAACTAAGTAGTAGATGAAAGAACTACTGTAATGAGAACACATACTGACCTCCTGTCGGAAGGTGGATATAACATCATCAGAATATTCTTGTCCGGAGAATAATTTGACAGCGACATCCTGCATTATATCAGAAGTTTATCTTATTACTATAGACTACAGAGACCTCTTCTTCTGTCTGAAAATCTTTATATAAAGTATGGCACAAGGAGAATATCCTCAAAAGATGCATTATATGAAGTATGCACATAGTTTAGTTTCTAGTTGATAACTTTCAAGATTAAAAATAAATGAAAGAGCAAATTCTTATACACGTGCTACTACTATTGGAACAAATACTATTTGTTTCATTGTAATTCATGCCCCCATTTTTTCTTTTGGGGAGGGTATGGGGCGGGGTGGATAGTAGACGTTTCAAGAAGAAGAGACAAAATACATACTGATCCATACCACAGAGCATGATATACAGTTCCAAAAGATCCTGCACAAATAAATCAAAAGAAGATAAGAGGTCTCCTTTTTCTCCCTTTACATTTTTGTGTCTACTCAAGAAGTAGAGGGGAACACATGTCATAATAAACATCAACAAAGAATTCTCAACCCAAAATATAAACAATAATACAAATCTTGGTGAGTAACGATCCAATACAGGTGCTCTATAACCTTATAAAATAAAATAACCCAAGAACACAAGCAACAACACCATTGTTTAATTCTTTCGTATTTTTGTATCATTAAGCATAGTTGGTTATCTTTTAAGAAATGCATACTTCAAATATTTGCCTAATATCCCTAACCAAATAAAGAGGACATTAGTGTTGACTAAGAAGATAAAGCTCTAAAATAACTTCCTGCAAAACGAAATGCACTAACCTTGACCAATTTGTTCTCTAATACTCAAGTCCTCCCACAAAATTTCATAATCGAAGCAATCGGTATCCATATCAACTTTATTAACAGTGCTACTACAAGTACTTCCACAACTACTAGCACTGTCTATGTTGTTTACATTCACACAAGAGGACCAACACCCCGGAGCCTGATTATCAGCCGTTCGATTAATTTCATTAACCTGGTTTTCTGAATTCAACGTGTTAGCAACACTTTTTTGGTGTCCCAACTCATTTTCTTGGTCATTACGTAACCATGGCCATACAAAAGGATAAGGATGTCTATCTCCTCTAGGCGAACTAGCCCCACTTGAAGCTGCATCATCCCGATGATTTGAAATAACTCTATCCAAGAAACCATGATATGAATAATGACTATCACCGCTACCACCTTCAAGATCCGAGTTGTTCTCAGAAGCCCTTATTTTCGACTTAACCTTGTTGCTCACTTTAGAAGCCTAATTCAGATTCGGAGTAAGTTATCAAATTCTAATAATAGTGACACACAAAAGAGAAAGCTTGAAATTACCCACCAAATTTGATAGTTTGGATGTGATTGCTGCTTGTAGAGGCTGATGATGATCAAGTCCGAAATTGGCTGAAGCAGTTCTACGCTGGCTAAAATCTGAATTGATTTCCACTTCTTTAAAAAGTCTAGAATCACTTGATACACATATGATTCCAATTAAAGTACCATCATCATCACAGAAAGGCGTATTAGTGGCCATGGCTAAAAGCCTATCTCCTCTCTTATTTTTCACCGGGAACAGCCCAGTTGAACTTTCGCCCATTGTCGCACGATGAACAATGTTATTAGCCGTAGCAAAGTCTCGAGCATCTATTAGTAGCTCGATGGCATTCTTCCCTAGAGCCTCCCTGGCTGAATATCCATAAAGATTTTCAGCACTTCTATTCCTGCACTAGATGAACATGATTTTATTCCGGGAACATAGGAAAACTATATCAAAGATTTCAAAAACTATTTATGATGTGGAATTCATATGATCATATCTACAGCCATTATTCAATCTCTATGGTACGTTTGTGTTTTTCAGTCCTATCTTCTGTTTTCCGGATGGTGATTTTCGGAAATTAAAATTACAAACTAATTTCAACCACAAACGGATTTTCAATTTCATTTTTTCATTCATCTATTTAACTACCTTCCTATCAAAAAATGCATCATTTATATCTCTAATAATTACCTACTCCAGCTATTCTTTCTTTTCTTTCTTATTTACTATTCTTTCTTTTTTGTCCTTATTATCAATCATTTCACACATTTTAAATTACTAACACATTTAACACTAAGTTATCACTTTACACATACATCTAAAAACATAAACAAACAGTCAACATCACATCATTTGCACACGAATACACATAGTGCACATTCTTTGAAACAAATTCTAAAAATTTACTCAAAAGCATAAGATAAATGTCGCACAATTTCAAAGTCAGATGCATTACCAATACAGTACCACACTCTTATAAAGTCATTCTTATGAGATATCAAGACTCACTTTGAGGATAATCACCTTGTAAATAGAGGTGATTGTACTCCCCAATGTTTGCAAAATAAATAAGCAAAATATTAAGAAGAGTTGATGTCACTAAAAGTCCTCGAAATATCAAGTTTGTCAGATGTCTCTACAGTAAAATTCATTACTGAAATTATATTTTCATTTCACTTCCTTTCAGCCATTTTTAAGTGAAAGGTTTTCGGTCTTCGAAGAATATAAAAAACCTGATACTTTGGTGACCAAAGTGATACAAACATATATACTTCAGGACCAAACTACTACAACTAAAACGGGTCAATCAATCAACTCAAAAATGATTGTAAAGATTAAACCGAGACGAAAATATAACTTTAAGAATGGCATAAAAAGATGTACTTTTAGGTAAATAGACAAACTTGATATTTTGGCACAATCACTACATTATCCTAACAAAACTGTCAAGTTAGCTAAGTTTAAAAAATAAAGAAAAACAAGCATCAAAATAGGTAACTCCTCAAATCAGGAAAAAAACTTCAAACTAGTTCACCTAACTAACCAGAAAATTATCCGAAAATTCAGATCAAGTATATGCACCGATTGTCCCATGGACTGCAACACGTTATAACATTGTTTCTCCGTAATCTTAATCCCCTCCGATCCTCCACCTCCTCCTCCATCGTCGCAGACTCTATCACGATTCTCCCTCTGCAACGGCGATGAATGCCGGAACAACTCCGTGTTCTTCTTCCATTGCGTCGCTACGCCGCCGTCTCCACCACCTGTCCTCCGCCGCGGCGACATCGATTGAGACCTCTGCTTGCTATCTCTTGCTGTGGATGATGTCATGAGCTTAGATATCTCTCGCTTCAATTGTGCCTGACCTAATTCTAGTTCTCGAATCTTCTTCAGAAGTTCCTCCTCCGGCGGCGGCGCCGCCGTAAGTGGCGGTGATGATCGCGATGTATTATTATCCATTTTAACCTAATTTCCTGAAATCTTGCAAAAGTCAAACCCTAGAAAATCGAAAAACATTAATTTTTTTAAATATTTTTACATTAAATTTCGTGAATCTCTTTACATGAATGAAGAATTTGAACTTCGTCTCTGTTCTTTAAGCTCTAGTTCATTCTTATTTCAGTTATTTAAATATTTGGAAACTACGACACACAATTTATATAAAATTACAAAACCACCCTAGTTTATGAAAAATTACATTAAGCCTCTCGTATTTAGGCGTTTCTTACAATTATATCGTTGTGTAATTAAAAATTTGTGGAGACATTTGTAGCGCCCCAACCCCAGCTTAATAGGGGCCGGGTTGCCACCGTGACTTTAAGCGTGAGAAAGGTGTTTTACAAAGAAAAATAAAATATTTCATAAATAAATACAGCGGAAGACTTCGTTATAAAAACACGAGTATTTTTTTTCTTAACTTTAAAAGCTAACCATTCAAAACTAACTCGTGTTACACCCACATTTGCAAATCAAAATCTTGTTATAATAAACACATGAAAATCTTTACTTAAACGAAAATAGTAGTTCTCAAAATATTAAGCATCATCTGGTTTAAATTTATTTACATATATTAAAACATAACATATATACATGCTTCTAGAGGAAAGTCCATACAGCTGGCTACTCATCCGCTTCGTCGTAAGTTGGACCTGAAAAAGATTAAATCGAGCAACGTAAGATTTGAGAAATCTTAGTGGATAACGGTTACTTGCATTTGCGTTGAAGAGATTAACCAATACGTCGAAAGCATCATCCAAGGTCCGAAGACCTAATCTACTCTAAGGTTCGTCAACCTGGCCTAACTCCAAGGTCCGCAGACCTGGTCTACACCAAGGTTCGTCAACCCCGGTACTTTACTCCAAGGTTCGTCAACCTGGTACTTTATCATGTCGTTTCATCTCATCCAACATAAAAGTTATTCTAATCAATGTAACTGAAAATAAACGTTACCCATTAATTGACGTTTCACTTAGATGCGGGGATGTCTCCTGAAGTGTCCGATCGTACTGCACTCGGCCGTTCATCAACATTTAGATTTTAAAACATATGTTTTTAAAACATGTATATATATATTTAAATATAGGTGATTTATCATTATCCATTAAACTCAAGGGGTTAAACAATAACAAATTAACATCTAATGTATATACACTTATAACTATAACATCTCTAATTTTAAACCTTATACAAACATAGACATAATCTTTGTAAAACATCCCATAAAATTCCTAAAACTAATTGAAATTCTGAATTTGGGCTTTACTTCCAAACATATAATTTATCATAATCAAAATTCATTTGAAAATGCTCTAAAACCAACCAATCTTCTAAAATTCACTATAAATTGTATAGTTACTAAAACATTCTGAAATTTATAATACAAACTTCTAACATCATGTATAGACGTAGTAAAACAGATTTGAAAGATTCAAGTCGATCGATTTTATAAACTTTTTCTTCTAGAGTTAAAAATCACAAGAAATTCATTCACAACTGCACAATCTTTGAAAATTCACCATAATTCGTGTATTACTCCACAAATCACCAAATTTTAACCATAGATTCCCAACATCATATAGAATAACCTACTAAAACAGTTTTCTAAAATTTCAAGTACAAAATTTTTATAAAAATCGACAAAGTGGACTGAAATTCCAGAGTTCTTCACAAACTGCTCAAACTCACATCCACAAGAAACCATTTTAACATTATATTACTACACAATACACATGCAACAAGTTTAGGCATGATAATCAAATATGAAATTTCATAACCAACACTTAAATGATATATATATATGTATATATTTATATTAACACCTATCATATTGAACAAAGTAAGGTAGAGATGGAAATTCATGAATTACCTCTAAATATTGATCACTATAGAAACAAGATGTTTAACCACTTGGTAGCTTTGAGAGAAAAGGGGTCTTGTGTATGGTCTTGAAATGGAAGAATGGTTTGTGCACAAATATATAGTATCATTTAGTTGCATGCAAGATTGAGGTGTCTTGAAGCTAATGTTGCTAAGTGGAAGATTATGGAGCAAGGTGAGGTGTCATTAGTCTAATGTGGCTAAGTGTAGGACACATGTCAATCTCCAAGTGAATTTGCCACAAAATCCTTCTAATCTTTCATAATTATAACTTGTTCCCAAAATATTTTAGGTAATATATATAATTTAGATATATATATCTACAAAGTTTTATAAAATTTAGTGTTAACTTAAGTATATAACAATACAATGCCATATTAATATTATTGATGCTCAATTATCAAAGTTAAACTAACTAGATGCATAACTAATCAATTTTACTATTTAAAATGTGATGTCATATTCATTCCGTCACGACTTCAATGCAATCTCAATGTACTAATTATTGAAATTATTTCATATTCACTTATCTATTTTTCGTTCGTTCATAAAAATATTTATTGTCGAGTGCATCACGATCGAACTCGGTTTTTTCGGGTAGCTATCCTGCAAGACTTTTCAAACTTGAGAAAATATCAGCTCGTTATTCGATTAAACGAAAAGCTCGTCTAAAACATTGAAGGAAAGAGCAATAATAAAATATAAATAAAAATTATATCTATATGCTAAAAATAATGCATGATTTTTCGAAAATGGGGTGTTACAACATTTTTGGTAATTTCTAATGAATAATAAGAGATAGCACCTCTTTATCTTGTTAGAAATAACATTAAGTCCCTTCATGTTAAGGATTTTTACAATTAGAATAATTATATTTTCGTATAATAAAGTAGCTCAAGTTCAAATTTTGATGTCATTTATTATGAATTTCTAGTACCGTAATCCTTAAATGCCTTAAATTTTAGTCCAACCGTTCAAATTAATGGTCAACTCTGTCAGATTATTGATCAACTTTTTTTTGGAGATTGTATATGTACAAAAGACTCACAATATTGAGTAAAAATATAATAACATTAAATATAATCCACGTATAAATGTGTGTATGCATCAATTTTTCCAAAAAAAATGATTCAGGTGTTGACTAATATAGTTGATCATTAGATTTTAAGCAGTGAAACCAAATGTGAGACGTTTTAAAAATTATAAAACTAAAAGTGAAATTGGGTAAAGTAACGGGAACAAAAAAAATGCACTTTTCTCGATACAATTACAACCAATATATTTAAAAATTCTTACAATCTTACATTCTATAAACATTATTTATAGATGAACTATTAAGGGGTGGTATGGCAATCTATAATAAACAAGGGTGGTTCTTTTAGAATATATAATAAGTTATTGGTTTGTTTTGAGATTTCCCTATATATTATACAAATTTGACCGCGAAGTTAAACCCCACTCTAGGAGTTGGAGAGTGTAGTACACGAAATGGATAAAGTGAGCATCACGAGTGGGAATAGAGCGTGGGGAATCATTTTCATCCGTTAACTTTTCCTTTTTCTTTTCAAAAGGCATAAATAATAAATATGCAACAAATACTTCAACTAACTCCCCCACTTTTAAATTCAGCACAAAACTTTATTTGTTACTACAAAATTATTAAATTTATTTTTCATAAAATAATAAACAAAACACTCTGGTGCCACTATATTTTTTAAATTGAGTTTTGTGTAGTGATTTCTAACCCATAGAAAGAGTTATAGTGTGTGATGACTATTGTATCAACTCACAAAAGGTACTCAAATATATGCTCTTCTTTAGCAGTACAAATATTTAATTGACTGAAAAATGACACAACAAATCAACAACAGAAAAAAAAAAAAGTGAACATGAACCATTGTAACAATGGCAGATTTTTAGCCTTTTTTCTATTCATAAAAAGCTTCATTTAGTGTACAAAACATCTTCCCATGGGTGGCGGTATAGCGGCTGTTTCAGTCTCTTCTGGTCGAACGTATGCCTGAAATTCAATAAAAAAAGAATAGATCAATACATAGGATAGATCTCGAGACTCTGGGGGACGGGACAATCACAACCGTCCGTGTCATGGGGCCCACATGTTATCCGCGATAGATGGATGGTTATAATTGTCTTGTCTATGTGAAAGGGCCCACATCGGTGTCGTGGGACCCACATAATATCCAATACATACGGATGATTATAATTGTCCTTTGGCCAGGAGAATCTCAACCGTCTATGTGAAAGGGCCCACATCGTGTCATGGGACCCACATAATATCCACTACTGACGAGATAATTATAAAGTGAAATCACAACCTGTCTATGTGAAAGGGCCCACATCAGTGTCATGGGACCCACATACTATCCACTTGGATGATTATAATTGTCCTTAGACCAAGAAAATCACAACCGTCTATGTGAAAGGGCCCACATCGGTGTCATGGGACCCACATAATATACACTACATACCGATGATTATGATTGTCCCTTGACCAGGAGAATCACAACCGTCCATGTGGAAGGGCCCACATCGGTGTCATGGGACCCACATAATGTCCACTACAGAGGGGTAATTATAATTGTCCTAAGATTAGGAGAATCGCAACAGTCTATGTGAAAGGGCCCACATCGGTGTCATGGGACCCACATATTATCTATCCCCTTATAGATCGACGATTATAATTGCCCTAAGAAACACAATTTTGAGCATTAAACTCACCCGATTAGACCAATGGATCGAGCCAGCACAAAGAGACCATTAAGGTAACCAATCCCGACAATCTCATCAATCTCTTGCTTGGTGAACATTCCACTCCCCGCAAGGAGATCCAAAAATAGGGACCCAATAGCACCATCGACGTTGAGTACTAGGTTGTTTGCTTTTGTAAGAGTGTAGGTTTCGACTTCAACCGCATATTCCATGTACTTCACCGAGGGGAAATTGGAGCGCGCGAAAAGTTGTAGTAATTCTACTCTCTTATCTCTGTTGTCACCTCTCTTGATCCTTTTTCAATCGAAACAAATGATATAACCCGAGATTATTTCAAGATTTTTAATTGACGAATTAAAAAAAAATGATTAGCAAACGGATCAAGGATTTTATTACCTATGTCCAATACCGGGAACACGAATGCCTTTCTTTTTCATGCTTTCCACAAACTCATAAGGTGTAAGACCCTGAGAACATAGAATGTGAAGAGCCACTTAAATTCCATAAGGTTCGGACCAATTGTTGAGAACCAAAATTTGATAGAAACTAAAGATAAATAGAAAATACTTTCGATTACTCAAAAGTCCTACAAGAATAAATTCTTTTATTGATTCTTAACTGAATGAATGAAAAACATAAACCCTAATACCTATAAATAATGAAAGACTCCTAAAAAACCTACTAGGAAACGTAAACCTAATTAAATAAGGACTCTAAATAATAAAACGTAAATAACTAAACCTTCCAAAATCAGTCTTCTAAAATCTGCTACATAACACAAGTTGGTATTTCCTCACGAAAATTACGCTCAGAACATAGTCTAAGGTTGTTGTTTTTTCATTTTTATTATGTACGAATCAAAAATCATTTTAGCTCACCCTATCATAGGCATCCTTGAAGTATCGAGCAGCGTCATCAATAGCCCCACCAAATCGAGGACCAATCGTCAACAAACCTGTTTAGCAAAACGTATCACAAACAATAAGCGAAACCTCTTATTTTTACCAATTATTTTAAAGATAACCCCTTAAAATTCTTCAATTCACAAATTCACAATACGTCGAAGAATAATTTTATATTTGTAACCCACCTGAAACAAGGCTTGAAACGAGGTCTTTTCCGGCCCTGGCCGTCACAATTGTGTTGTGAGCACCCGAGACACAAGGACCATGGTCAGCACACAACATTATACAAATCTGCCAACCCAATAGAAAATGAAAATGGGAAGAAAAAAAAAATAGTGATAGAAAAATTAGACGATATTTCAAAAAATCGAACAAAACTATCTTGTGGTAAACTGAAAATGGAAAATGGAAAATAGTGGAATATGAAAGACAATATAAAATCACCTCGATAAAACGTGTGCAATAACGAGGAAGGCTTCTTTTGAACCACAATAAGGAAATGACATCACCTACACCTAACCCTTGTTCAACAATGGAGGACATTGGAACGCCAGCATATGTGGGCTCTTCACCTGCCGAAGGGAGATAAAGTTAACACTGTCTCAAACATCTATAAGGGACTTGACAAATCCAAAATACAACCATTTATGTTTATAAAAAATAGCTTTTTGTTTCATCATTTTATGGGATGGTGATTATGAAGAATATACAAGTTTTCTTGCTTGCCTCGATCATCGGAGATTGTGGAAATAATATGAGTTGGCGCACGAACTTTTCCACTCTTGATTGCTGTGTTGAGATCCTCTGGTATTTGTGGGGGGGTCACCTCCTTCACTGCTGTTATTTTGCCACCCTCAACCTAATAGACAAAACCCGAGTAGATTTGCAATCACTTTCTGGAAAAAGAAACGAAAATACTAGTATGGTCTAGTTTGTTCGAATCTGTGAAGTTGAAAAGGCGTAACAATCGTACATTATCACCTTTAAAAGAAAGTTGTCGAGAGTTAACGGTGCCAATGATCATTATTTTAATTCAGAAGACAGTTCTAGTGAAGAAAATAATCATTTTGGAAAAGGATAACTTTGGACTGAGGGAGTAATAGGGTGGCAATTTGGGTCCATCCATATATTTGAACCCAAACCCAACTAAGTTTTCAATGGGTTGGGTCCTAACATTTCAGCATTTTAGTTCCAATTAGGTTGGCTTTTAATAACATTTGGGTCCAATTGGGTCTTAAATTTGGGCCCAATTTGGGTCTAAATTGGGTCCAACTTATTCTCCATTTTGAGTCAATAATCTACATTTTACACTCTACAACAACCTCTTACACCACTTTAATTCATAATGGGTCCTTATCGGGTCCATTTTGGGTCCTTATTGGTTCCATTTTGGGTCCTTATTGGTTCCACTTTGGGTCCTTGTTGGGTCCAACTATAATGCATATTTTTTGACATCAGACCCAAACCAAATGGACTCGACCCAAACCAACCTATTCAACCCAATTGTCACCCCTAAGTATTATTATAGCAACATATATATTATTAAAATTCAAAAACTCTCACCAATTTCTCGAATGTTTCTTTGATTGCACCTTCAAGTGCTTCATAAGAAGTGGGGACAACAGCTCCAGCTTCTTCGAGTGCTTTATTCTTGGCCTGTGCAGATTCCATCTCACCACCACTCTTAGCTCCCTATTATAAGCAAACAAAATTTTAATAATAGCGCGTATAATAGAAATCGATAAATCAGGGTATGTGAGCTCAAGACGTATTTGCTTACAGCATGACCAAATTGTACTTCAGACTTGAAGAGTCTAGCACAAGTTCCACTGACCCAAGCCACGACAGGCTTGTTGATTTTCCCTTGTTTAAGGGCCTCGACTAGGGAATATTCATCACGCCCACCAAGTTCTCCAAGAACAACCATCATTTTAACCTGTTTTCAATTTATGCAAAAAATAAAAAAGGAAAAATATTAAGACCAAGCCATAATCCCCATTTTTTTTTTAATGCCAGTTAGAGCGAGAACTTATAACGTAATAGCTAGTTGCCAAGTACATTGCTAAAGATCAAATTCAAGGTTTCAGAAAGTAAGGTAGTAAGGTGTTTTGAGATATCGACCCGAAAAAGCTTTTACAAACTAACACCAATTCTCTATCAGAAAAAACATAAAACGTAATGCATAACAGGTGAAATCAGTCTTAAGCTAGATGAGCTTACTAGTGATAATTTGAGACATTACAAAGATCACAAGTATATAACACCACCAGACCATCATACATAAGCAACTTTAAACTACAAACAAATGCAAGACAAGAAGTACAACATTGGACCAAAATTCCTTAAAACAAGAAGATCAATAATAAAGAGCAAAAATTGGTGTACCTGAGGGATATTGTTAAAACGCAAGACATGATCAGATAGTGTTGACCCTGGGAAAACATCTCCTCCGATAGCAATGCCTATGTAAAACAACATTATTATTACGTTCCAACCAACCCAACATAAATAAAAAGATACTTGGGTAATAAGTTAGATTTCAAACCTTCGTAAATCCCATCTGTGACCCGAGCAATTGTGTTGTATAATTCATTAGACATACCACCCTGTAATTGAATAGCCATATTTGTAAGATTTAAAGCCAAGTGATAATATCACACCATATTCTAAAGCTTAGCCAATGTAACTACGAATTGAAGCTGAACGAGCTACAAACTCATAGATGCCTTTATCGATAAAAGCTACACCCATATACATAGACCTCAGTACAAAATAGGCCAACTTTATGAGTTTGACACATTTTACATATTAGATAAGGATTAAAGAAAATGAGACTTTAAAATGATTTACGCAC
The DNA here is from genome assembly GCA_963669365.1 of Verbascum thapsus. Lineage (NCBI taxonomy): Eukaryota > Viridiplantae > Streptophyta > Magnoliopsida > Lamiales > Scrophulariaceae > Verbascum > Verbascum thapsus. Next base: position 10,154,911 of record OY770114.1, read on the forward strand.
AGATTTGGAGACAAAACCAACGGATCCAGGCCTGTACAATTTGCACTGAATTATATTATCAATTGTCCCAGCCGTGTCACCTATCTTAAAAGCTCCAGCTTGAATACCTCCAACTGTAGCGGGGCCGATTACAACCTGAAATGCGCTCAACATGGTAAACAACAAATAGTCTACAGTGAATTTAAACAAAGAGAAAACAAGAGGTACTATAAGAAGAAGAAAAGATACTCCCACTATCCTACTATAAAAGTCCTGTATTCTGTTTGTGTTCATATGAATATGTTTATCCTACTATAAAAGTATCTATTTACTGTCATATGTGACTATTTTAACCCTTATTTCAATTTAGAAAGATTACATAAATCATTCTTACCACAAGAGGGTTTGGGGAAATATGTTTATCCTAATATAAATGTATATTTTTACTGTAATATGTGACTATTTTAACCCTTCTATTCAATTTAGAAAGATTACATTAAATCACTCCTACCACAAGAGGGTTGTTTTATTTGAGGAAACATGTTTTATGCATGGATAAATAAACAACAAATACGAAACAGGCTAAAATAATGTCATACATATATAGCAGCACAGAATACAGATTTAGTGTTGTATCTTCCCAAACCAGTTATCATTTCCTTAAGTATTCATTTATTCGTGGAGAGGGTAACTTTGAAAGAAGTTAGCATAAATTTAATTTTTTTGTTAATTCCTAACAAAAATCAAACAGCCCATGTGGATGCATAGATATTAATTACCTTATTGTTTGCCTTTGCGTAAGCAATCAATTGTTTTGTGTCTGATTCGGGAACACCTTCAGCTATAATAGCCACAACTCTTATGGTTGGCTGCTTGAGAGCAGCCAAAGATGAAGCAGCAGCACTGAAACCATCAAAGACACCATTGATTAGGTACAAGAAGCAAGAAATGCACATCTGATATATATATATATATATATATATATATTTCTCAAAAGATGAGACTAACCTTCTAAATGAAGCAAAGTTGATGAAAACATCAGCAGTAGGATGTGCAGCCGAAGCGGCTTCAATGCTGTGACATCAAAAAGAGGAACAAAAACTCATAAACTGTGATAATTAATGAAAGACAAAGAAATATCTCGACATTTTCTTCTCAACGACACTTTTAATATGACATCAATACATCAATGCATCAGTGTAATAAAGGGTTTGCCTTACCAGGCTTCAAATCTGATGTGAACATGTGAATGAAATAAACGAGGAAAATAAAACTCACGTGGAATGAACTGGAATGGCAATTTCCTCCTGACCAAAAAACAGTTTCTGAAATCCCTCAGAGCCTGGATTTATGATTCCAGCAACTGAAGGCGTTTCTCTTCCTAAATTAGCAAACACCAAACTCGAATTCAATTAATGGGATTTTTTTAAATCAATCATTCGTTCAATTTGCAGTTTCATATGAAAAGTCACATCATACAAGTGCTTCTAATTCTATAATACATACCACAAAGAAAGTCGAAATCAAGCATCCGCTGAATTGGGAGTTGCTTGTAATTGTAGAATAGTGCTTGAGTGGTTTTCGAGAAAAGTTGTCCAGTCGCCATGGCGTCCCCCCGAAACACCCCTGCATTAAAACATAAATTAAAACCCAAGAACTAAAATTCCTCAATGGTGTACAATATTCATCCTTTTTCCCTACGCCACTAGAGATAATCACGAGACCTGTTATGAGCTCTTCCAGATAAATCAGGATAGCTAGCATTAAATCTTATCCTATTTTGATATTCATCTTCTATAACTATGCAGATGATCCCTATCAGTAAATAGATCCAAATAATTTATAGGAATACAATCAAAAGAAGATATTACATATCATATGAGAATTAATATGCATGTGTACAGATTCTAAGTTCAACCAATCACTGGCGACGGGTACACACTCGAGAAAAACGTGGAACAAGATCCGCAACATAATTTCTAGGATTAGCAATACATTCATACATTGACCCCTAAGAAAAAATAAAATTATCATCCAAATTGTTACAGAGATGAAAGTTTAGTGCGCCTTAGTTTAGCCGAACCCAAATGACAAGTGTTTACACTTGCTTGTGATTGGTTTAGTTCAGCTTACCCTGTACTAGAGAAGAATCTTCCTTTAAATCAGCATCCTACACGGGTGATAATCTTGTTCTACTAGACTCTAAAACAATACAATTATCCAAATTATCTAGACAATTTTAGCTTCATGAGATGAATTGGTCATGATTCCATCCATTAGTTCATACAAATATACAATGATATGAACCACTGCATGCTTCAGTAAATATTCAATTAACCAAGCAATAGATCTTACTGTAAGAACCATAAATCCGCAATATGCAGGACTAGAATTCGAATTTCGAGTAACAGTAAAAAGCAAAAAGATCTGCTTTTCCAACAGAAATTTCAACTAAAGACACACCTCGATAAACAAACATTTCATGGCATCATATATTTCCTCGTAAGCACCGAAAAGACACAAATAAAACAGAGATCCAATAAAACACAATCCAAATTCCTATCCACATAACAGACACGTACAGGAACCATAGATCACCAAACAAAATGACTCAAAAAACAGATCCAATTATCGGCAATTTAAGGGCAAACCCATATAGGAACAAGACATGCCTGAAAAGGGTTGGGTTCAGAAACCAGAAATCTCAAGAAAAGAAGTGAAATAATAACAAAAATGCACCTACCTTTTATCAATAAACAACACAATCGGTAAACACAAGAATGTTTTATGCTTTGTGAGAAAGGGAGTGGGATTTATATATAGGGTGGGACTGTGCTGGGTGGGGTGGAGTGGGGTGGGATTTATTACACGCAGTAGAGTGTTTTGGTGTGTGTGTATGTATATGTATTGTATATATCGTTGGCTGTTGTTGAAGTTTCCCTAATAAGAGGGCAAAGCTTGAAAGAGAGGGAAAGTAAGGTAGAAGATAGCTGGTGGGTAGGTGGAAAGGAAGGTGAGTTGGATTTTGATGGCATAGTTTGGTACATAAATACTAGAAAAAAATTTAAATTTTCTTTTTTTTTTTTTGAATAAAATCATTCAATATAAATAAATAGGTGAATATATAATAATTTGAATAATTATAAAAAAATATGAAATGAAATGAAAGATAAAAGAAGGGGGGGAGGAGATAAATTGATTAAATAAAAAAGAAAAATAACTTGGACACTTAAAAAAATATTAGAATAAGAATGGTTTCACCAAACTCTTCTCTAAACACTTTTTTTTTTTTTACGGATAACTCGTTATCGCTATTTTAATGGTATGTATTGAGTATATCTCATTCTTATATAATAGTATGCAAAATCACACAAAGAATTATATCAGGTTAGGTTACAAAATAACTAGCAAATTAACACTAAATAATGACAAAATCTTTTGTAGCCGCTATCCTTAAGGTGCATATTGAGTTAGTGTCTTTTTGGTATAATAACTTATAAATTACACAAAAGAGTTATATCTATCTAAGTTCCATATAACTGATAGACTTACACTATCCTTAGGGTGCACATTTCTTTTTTGTATAATAATCTGCAAATCAAACAAGAGAGTTAAATTTAGATGTACATAACTTACGTAGGCGATGACAAAACCTCTTACTTTCTGAATAGTATAGACGAGGACAGTCAATTAATATTTTCTCATACTGAATATATTTTATAGATTCAGTTTTTAGTTGTGGCTTGAGATAATTTGGATCGAGTTTAAATAGGCTTGAATTTTTTAATACCATAATTTTTTTGAATAATTAATAAAATAAATATTTTGTTAATAATATTTTAGATTATTTTTTAAACAATCGTGTAAAAAAGAGAATATTTTTTTTAACTAATTACGATTGACAGTTAACACCATTGATTAAGAAGATTTTTTTTCGAGTATCTTTTAAAATTAAAAATCAAATTAATGACATAGTTTAATACAAAATAACATAATGTTTAAAATAAGATTATTTATGACTAATTTATGTTTAAATTGATTGGTTGGACTAAAAATATTTAATAAAAATTATATCTAAATATTAATCCAAATAAATTCTCACAAGAAAAAATATATTACACCAACCATAATTATTGCTTTTTTTTTTCTAAAACATCTCTTCCAAACACATACTCAAACAACATTTTTTATCACTATAAATATTTTTCTCACATTTTATCAAAAAAAAAATTAAGAGATGGTTCACATAAAATAAGTCATATAGAGAGTTGGTCTAAAATAAATAATACACATATTATGATAGAGTATTTATTCTGTTCAACTTTATGAACATATATATATATATATATATATACAAAATTTAAAACGTTTGCATAATTGTATTCTCCAATAAAAAAAAAGTAAGATACTAATATAATCTTGATCATTATGCGCATAAGAAAAAATTTGATGTTGTGATAGGAGAATCCGAGATGCATGACTATTCTAGTTGACAGAATCTGACCAAAACCAAGAAGACAATTGAAATATAATTGAAAAAACAAATTGTTTTGGTTTAAATCAATTATATTTTGGTTTTGATGATTAAGCTATAACTGAAAAAAATATTTAATTTTTTTTATAAATTTACAGAATACATATGATTATAAAATTTACGCAATATATAAAGACCGAGTTTACTATTGAAAATAATATTCATAAAATGTAATTATAATTTTCGAAGAATCATACTAAAAGAACTAACAATAAAAGAAAACAAAATACTTTAGTACTGATTTAAATATAATATTAACCGTACCATTGTATATATCTAAAATTTATAACTTTTAAATATTTTAATCAAAATACAAAAAAAATATAAGTGCAAGCAAGTTAAGAAGTCATTAATTTGTACTTTTTTCAAGTTGACCTTTTAGAGACTTTGGCTTGTTTGAAAAATTGACTCAAAATTAGGTACCAAACATGTAAGTTTGTATAATGGATTTCCATCAATAGAAGTCAATTTATTTATTTATTTTTTTAAAAGGTCTATAATGGGTCAAATACCATCACACATTCACACCAAAGGTGGAATTTGTCTAATATTGGCCATGATTTATTATAATAGTAAGATATTAATTTTTGTTTCATACAAATAGTAAGATTTTAATTTCTCAACATTTACATTTTTATGTATTAAAATATTGTTGCAAACAAAAGTAGTTTTTTTTTAAGACTATTTTACTCCTAATGTAACAACATTTGACCTAATATGCAATGCTAGACTGTTAGAGTTGCATATACATAAGTTAATGAATAATAATATAAATTTAACTATAAAATATATATATATATATATTTAAATTCATAGGTTGAAGAAGAATGTGAAAAAAGAAACAAAAAAAGTAAAATTTTATACATGTAAAATAGTAAAGATGTACAATAAATTAAAATAAGCATAGGAATCACACGAGTGTATAGAAATAATTTTCATTTCACATAAAAGATTTTTAAGAATTTTGTATATCAAATGGGGATACAAAGTATTTATCTCCTTTTATTTTAAAAAATCACAAAATGATTAGAAAGGAAAAATTCTATGATAGACGATATCTCAAATTCTCAATGGACTTAAATATGGAATTGAGAATATTCCAATTGGAATTGTTAATTAAAGTGTATATATGAAGCTCTACAATATACATATTAAAGTGTAAATGCTAAGATAGGAATATCTTCAATTATCGAGATGAATTAAATTGTAATTTTTTTAAAGAAAAAAATATTGGCATGCATAATAGTATTGATTCTTTTGAGTATTCTTTACACCACCATTTGATCATAAAAGAAATTTAATAGAGCACAATGTTTGGAATATGAAAGAAAAATTATAGAACATATTTGAGTTCGTAATATTCGTCTCTTATTATTTTATACGGGCCTAATTAGTCCTATAATTATGAAAAATTTGTGAATTGAGAATATTTTCACCAAAATGTCCTATTTTGACAAGAATCCGTCATGTACCAACATGTTCAATTTCGGACCATTTGTGCCTAGTTGACATTTTCTAAAAATTTAAATATACTCGGTTTAAATTGTAAAATTCATAGGCTTGTCTCACGATATATTTTTTTTTTTTTTGTATTACGTTATAAACTGCACTTGATGGTTATAACTATTTAGAGATATTTATAATGCCTCTAATGAAGTTCACAAAACCTTAATTATCATATTTATTGTGTTTGGACATAATACGAAATATATTTTTAATCAGTTATACAATCATACTTAACCCACATTCGTTGATAAGAAACATATTTTTGAAGACTAAATTGCAATTTATCTGCCAATGAGTTAGGAATATTTAAAACATTGATTCTAAATTCGAAATTCTTATTTCCAAGATTTACTAAATTAATATAAATTTGTTTTAAAAGTTCAAAGATTTTTTAAAAATTTCTTATTTGTTAATGTAACAAAGAATTTTGCTTTAATGACCCTTGTTCCCCTCCAAAACAATAGTTAATGGCGCCAAGTGTTGTAATTAATGGAGTTATTACTTAATTAATTACCCAAATTAATACATCACATTTATACGTTATACTTCTTTTCTCACCATTCTTCTCTAACTATATTTCCTATTTTCCTAATCTTTTCTATAATTCTTAACCCAAAAAAATCCCACAAAACATAAATTACATTCATTCAAAAATCATCCTTAATCCTCTAAACATGGAGGAGATCAGAGACCAATTGTTTCTTCATTTTCACTCATTTCCTTTGTTCAATACATAATATCAAGGTATATACATATATATATATGCTTATATTTTTGTGTATTATTTACAAACCTGCAAAATTAGTATTTTTTTTTTGTATATTTAGTCATAAACGTAAAAAAAAATGGACTAAAACCTTTCGTAAGATGATTTTTACTAAGTTTATCGATGCATGCACTTCACGCGCGAAATTTAGTTCATTTTCTTCGATATTTGCGACCAAAGTTGCAAAATGTTACGTCATATAATTTTAAACAACAAGACTAAAACCGAACAATGATCGTAGAAAAAATCCCTTCTTTTTAATTTGAATGCATAAATCATAACTTTTATATATGAATCTTTTGTACCTAAATCATTCACATTTTTTGTAATTTTCATTTTCCACAGGCCTACAAAAAAATCCCTAAAAAGGGTATTTTTTTCTCCAGAAATGAACTCCAAAATGCAGATAAATTTCTGGGCCATCATCATATATTCTACAATAATCAAAGTCCATTCACAAAACAACCCAAACCCATCTTCTTCACCAGATTCATACCTCTTATCATGTGGCTCCAATTCTGATTCCATTGATTCCAATGGCCGAAAATGGATTTCAGATACAAAATTTCTAAAATCTACCAAAAATTCATTATCCGCCATGGCTAAATCGCAAGACCCTTCACTCCCCTCCACAATCCCTTACATGACAGCAAGAATTTTCAAATCCTCAGCCACTTATACATTCTCGATTTCTCCGAATTTTCGCCATTGGATTAGGCTCCATTTTTACCCATCATCGTACAACGATTTCGACTCGTGGGATTCGTATTTATCAGTCACAGCTGGTGGGTTCACTCTTCTTGATAACTTTAGTGTTTCCATTACTGCAAAAGCTCTCACACAGGCTTATATCATAAGGGAATTTTCGATCGTAAGTTCAAATTCTAATACCCTTAATCTCACTATCACACCTTCAGTTTTAGATAATGATTCTTTTGCTTTTATCAATGGGATTGAGATCATTTCCATGCCTGAGATCTTTCAATCTGTGCCATTAGTTGGATTTTCAGACCAAAACATGGACATGGGATCTTTTACAATGCAGACTATGTTTAGGCTTAATGTTGGTGGGAATTATATTGCAGCAAATGAGGATTCGGGTTTAAGCCGAATTTGGTATGATGATTCTCCTTATATATATGGTGCAGCTTTTGGGGTCACAAGTCAGGCTGATAAGAATGTAGCTATATCATATCCTTCTAACGAATCGAAGTTTATTGCCCCGATAGACGTTTATACCACAGCAAGAAGCATGGGGCCTACTGCGAAACTCAACGAAAACTATAATCTCACTTGGGTTTTCGATATAGATGTGAATTTCACTTATGTTTTGAGGCTGCATTTCTGTGATTTTCATCTTGATAAGGTGAATCAGATGGTGTTTAGCATCTTCATCAATAATCGGACGGCTGAGATGGAAGCAGACGTGATCGGATGGTCCGGAGGTCAAGGTGTGCCGGTGTATAAAGATTATGCGGTATACGTCAACGGTGAAACCGGTGATGATCGTTTATGGGTGGCTTTGCACCCTAATGTGGAACTTAGGCCCGAGTTTTATGACTCGATCCTTAACGGGCTCGAGGTTTTTAAGTTAAACGACTCGGGGTTGAACTTGGCGGGCCCCAATCCCGAGCCGGTGATGGTTCAAGACGAGCCAATGCAGGGCAAGCCTAGTTCTAATTCGAAATCAAGAAAACGTGGGATAATCATAGGTTCGGTTTTAGGTTCACTATTTGGATGTTGTTTACTACTCGGGATTGTTATTGGTTTTCTCAAACATAGCACGAAGAAAAGGGATAATAACGAAAATTTCTCGAGCACGAAATCTTGGCTTCCGGTCTATGCGAGTTCACGTTCCTCGGGGACGCGTACGAATAGTAAGCGTAGTGGAAGTAGCAATATATCGAGTTTCGGTGGAAGGCTTTGTAGGCATTTCTCTTTAGCCGAGATAAGGCTCGGGACAAATGACTTTAGTGAGTCTTGTGTTATTGGTGTTGGAGGATTTGGGAAGGTTTACAAAGGTTTTATCGACGGGAATAGTAAAAAAGTAGCCATAAAACGATCGAACCCTTCTTCCGAGCAAGGTGTGCATGAATTTCTCAATGAAATCGAGTTGCTATCTAAGCTAAGGCATAGGCATTTAGTCTCTTTAATCGGAGCTTGTGAAGAAAACAACGAGATGATACTAGTTTACGATTATATGCCAAACGGGACCTTAAGGGAGCATCTTTATCACTCGGATAATCCGCCCTTATCATGGGAACAAAGATTGAGGATATGCATTGGTGCTGCAAGAGGGATACATTATCTCCACACCGGTGCGAAATACACTATCATTCATAGGGATGTGAAAAGCACAAACATATTGTTGGACGAGAAATTTGTCGCTAAAGTTTCCGATTTCGGGCTTTCGAAAACGGGCCATACCCTTAACCAAACGCACGTTAGCACTATCGTGAAGGGTAGTTTCGGGTATTTAGATCCCGAGTATTTTCGTAGGCAACAATTGACGGATAAGTCCGATGTGTACTCTTTCGGAGTGGTACTATTCGAAGTACTATGTGGAAGGGCAGCCCTTAATCCTAGTCTTCCTAAAGAACAAGTAAGTTTAGCAGATTGGGCTATTAGTAATCATAGAATGAGTACTTTGGATGGGATTATTGATCCACACATTAAAGATGAGATTAGTGATGAATGTTTGAAACACTTTGTTGAAACATCGGTCAAATGTTTATCGGATCACGGCCTTGATAGGCCGTCTATGGGGGCCGTTTTGTGGAACCTCGAGTATTGTTTGCAGTTGCAAAATAACCCGAACGGGCCAAAGGTTGTGGCCGAGAAGAAAGCTGACGACGCGTACGCTATGTATACGACGTTGTTGAGCATTGACGAGGAGAAAAATGAAACGAGTGCGAATTTCGAGGACCATAGTGCAAATAATATCTTCTCGGAGGCTATGAATCCTATAGGAAGATGAGTGTGGGACCCGTTTCGTGCCGACCAGGATGATGTCATAAAGTGAAATGATGGTCGAGCGTGGGGCCCGTTTTTGCGCCGACCAGCGAATGATGTCATAAAGTGAAATGCTGAATATTGCATCCCACTTTGGTAATAGCCAAATGAGTGGCATCTAAAGATGTGGTTAGATTTAGGAACTTAATTTAGATTGGTAGATTTTGTTCTTAAAACTTTTTGACTAATTTTGAGATGGATTACTTCATCCTTCATATATTGGCTTAGCAAATACTTGTAAAATGAGTATTATAATTAATGAATTTGGCTGATAAGAACTCTTGATAATAATTATATTTGATTTTTCAATACAATTATAAATTAAGTAGATTTAACACACTTTTTCCACTATAAATTATGGATTATTTCATACATTTTTTCCCTTAACAAATGAATGATATTTAGATTATAGTAAATTTATTTATCAATATATTGACATAGTATTATAAACTTGCAAAAAGTGGTATAAATTTAATAAATCACTCCTCATTTAACATTTCCCAATTTTCACCCTCCTTAGTAGTCTTGTGAATGGTATTGTAGTCTAAAGTCGTGTTTGGCTTGAGAAAAACTCCAATAGATTTGACACCGTTGTTATCAGAAGTGCCATGAAATCCACCGAATTGGCGGGTTTCGCCAAGCTGGAATTTGAATTCTTTGTCGTGGCTATTGAACCTGCCAAACGGACCGTAATCTCCATGGTTAGTGCCAAATGTAAGTGAACATAAATGGCTGTTGTTGTAGCTTTTGTGACCACTTATCCAAGTTATATACTCCTTAGGGTGATTCAACTTCACCTACACATTATATGAATCGTTAAATTAATTTATACTCGATTAATCGAAGAGGATTTTGACCCGAATCAGGATACATTTGACATGAATCTGATTAACTAAATAAAATAGAAGATGAAACATTCTTTTGAAATTGATCTAGATCTGCGTCTGAATGTACATGTTTGTTTGTTGAGATATCTAAGACTCGCCAATCCCAGAATGGACCAAGTATTTATAAGGATGAAAAATTAAACCAAGCTACTAGATACCCGACTTGAGCTCGATCGATAAAAGCTCATTCAAGATCAGTTCGATAACTTATCAAACCAAGCTGGAACAACATTTCTATGTTCGATAAGTCTTGAAGTTCGACTCAAGTAAATAATAATAAAAATTTGTACAAAATGATCAAACTATTCGAGCTCAACTCAATTAAAGCTCGTTTGATTTTAGCTTGATTAACATGCAGCTAAGCTCAAACAAAATTTTTGAAGCTCGATTTTAGTGCAAGTAAGAATGAACAACTATATATTCGACTTATTTAGACTTTATGATCCAGTATAAAGTGATACTTGGCTAGACACGATATCGAATAATCTCAATCATTCCATGTTTGGGTCCACATTTGGATGTGCCATTTTTTTTTTTTTATTATAATATATACACATGTAAAACATATTTATCTCGAAATCGACAAATATATATGTAAAACATAAAGCGGATAAGAATAAACTTACAACATCAAACTTGTATCCATCATTTGAACCTTGCAATTCAGACAGCCCAAGAGTTCCATTTTCAGCATACTGAAATTGAATTGAATTAATTTCTTCATCGTGCGAAATAAATATTTGAACAATTTTATTTCTACCCTTTTCCTCCCATAATTTTGCTTTTTTGTTTCCCACAGGACCTATCTTGATAAGCCCAGACTCATCCATTTCCCCAGAAAAAAGAATTATCGAAAATAAACAAATAAAAGTGCTATTTCTAAACAAATATATTAATAGTAGAAAGATAACAAAATAATTCACATACTTATACGAATACAAGATAAAATAATAATAATAAGTCAATATTAATGAACGTGGAACCCAATTACTTACGCATTTCAAATGATATTTTGATTATATCTACTTGACTACTCATCTGAAAATGATTGTTAACTTGAACAGGTTGTGATTGAACAAATTGCTCAAATTCAATTATAATTATTATATATACAATTAAATGATGTATACTTGTATATATTAATTCATTTCACGACTTAAAATATCCAACGTTTATGACAAATGATAACATCGGTCAATACTTACTTAACTGTTTAATTATTTTTACAATTTTTTGAATATATATATGAGTTGAAGATAGTATCCAATAATATTAGATGAAACATTGTTATAGTAAAAACTAGGGCATAAGGGAAAAAAAGAATGGAGGTCATTTTCGTTGGAAATTTAAGAATAAATTGTGCATGGACACACTTTAGATGAAAATTTCAAAAATGCATTAACAGCTTGTATAGTGTAGGGGTGTAAATGAGTCGAGTTTGGTGATTTTTCCAAGTTTGAGTTGAGTCGATTTTTTTTAATTATTTAATATATATATTTAATAATATAATAATAAAAATAATAATATATTAAAAAATAAAAAAGCTCGCTCAGAGACAAGTGAGCTCGGACTCCAGAAGCTCGGCTTGAGCACGAATTTTTCGAGCTCGAGTTGAGCTCGTTCGAGCCGAATCAACTCGGCTCGAGTTACACCTCTAGTATAATGCTTGCTAGACTGCAAGCGCTTTATAAGAGTTTATGGATAGAGAGTACGAAATTAAAGATGCAGGTTTAAAAAGTTCTTGGTAAATTTTCTTATTTTCTTAATTACGAATGGGAGAAAAATATGATTGTAGTTATCAACTAGCCATCCTGTAAATTAAATATAATCTAATTAAAATTGAAATGAATTGATATAACGAATCATTTTAGGTTACAAATACATTATGCCTATAAATCAATTTCATGAAATGTTAACAACAATATAATGAACGACAAAAATACAAGTAGAATATCGATGAAAATTACATATGAATATTCCAAAATATTAATAAGCTAGATAGACAATAGAATGAGTAGAGAATAGTGCATATCTTTTATTCATATTTTTGTGTCTCTACAATTCAATGGCATAGCCTATTTATAGGCACACATCAAGTACATCAAATGTTGTAAGTTACATTGAATCAATTTCATGATAAAATGTGAGAAGAAATTAATGTGAAAAGTATTAGGATCATGTGGTCATCCTAATTTATTCATAACATTATATTTGTCACGTGATTGACTATATTTGACCTAATCAAATCTCCATAGAAATATATGAATGCTACGATAACTCTATTAAACGAAAACCAACAATCGAAGCTAAAAACGAACAACATATTTTCCTAAAAATAAGGAAAACAACCATCATCCATTCAAATAGTATGTCCTATTTTAATTCACAACTTCATATTTGGATGGTAATTAATCAAATCCCTTCAAACTTTGCACCCTATATTATGCACACAAGATCATTAGAATTCCTCACTTCATTTGCCCAAGCTTTTTTCTTCAATTGCAATTTGCAAAGAACAAAGCTTGGGAAGAAATGGAGGCTCAATACATTTTTAGGGTTCTTTTCATCTCCCTTTGCCTTCTCATTTTCGTCGGTTCATCGAAATCTCAAATTTCCCCCGCCCCGTCCCCGGGCCCACGCCCATCCGAAATCGTACGTTCCCCATCGGCCTCCCCGGGCCCACAACCCGCGTATATACGAGGATCCTCGTATATCTCATTGCCTCCATCAAACTCGTATTCATCATCTCCAACGCCCTCGCCATCCCCGTCCGAGGCTCCGGTGGATAGCTCTTCAAACGTATATGCTGATGCAGCGGATTACGATTATTAAAAAATGAATGGGGAAGTACGTTGGAGATTAAGATGATTTTGCAATGATGTTTATGCAAGTGGTTGAGTTTGGCTAATACATTAAATAACACATTCGTTGAAGTGTATTGTTGCAGCCGATGTAGGATGCAAATTTATTTAAGAAAGATAGAAGTGAATTATTTAATTTTTATAGATCTGATGTTTTTCTTTTTGTCTCTATATCAACAAACTTTGATCATTTTTATGATGCTCAAAGTCTAAATATATATCTTAGCATACATTGTTTGTGGATGTATAAATATCTCCATCTCTTGTTTTGATGACACTTGAAATAGCTATCCCAATATTGGAAATTTGACAACCATCAAATGTACTTTTTTGTGAAATTCATCTGGTATATAGCCCAACTTAATTATCACAGCTCCATCAACACATAAAATAAGTCATAATGGCTTTGGTCACAACTTCGATTTTTCATAAAAAGATGTCCTAGGCCTGCTATGCTATGGATGGTAATTCTATTTGTGTTTGAAAAAAATTGATTTTATAACGGTAACTTGTGAATATAATCAAAATCAAATTAATAATTAATGTAACAAAAAAAATATATTAATCCACATAATTGTATAAAACTTTTAAGCTAGCGTTTTCGATTTCTCTCTATTTGTTATGGCAATGTAAAATGAAACTTGACTTCAATATTACGAAATATATTGATGTGTATGTGACTACATAGTGCGAGATGGAGATTGAAAGTCGAAAAAGATTGTAAAGCATGATTAAAAATAAAATGTGAATTGTTGGAGGCATATATGTCTATAAATTTGAGGAACCAAAATATTTTTCTCATTAAATAATAAATCTTATGCAAAATTACTGAATATCCTATTCACATATTGTTTTGAACTCATCGACAACTCTACTTTTCTCGAGATTTCAAAACGATTTTTGAGAACGTAGAGTTCTTCACACTATCTATTATATGGTTATATTACGGACTGGAAAAAAAATTATAATTTATTTTTTTTATGAGAGAAATTCGAATTGAATAAAGTTCATTTTTGTGCAATAATCTGAATGTACAAGAGAGTTAAACCTTCACAATTTTCTGCTTTTAATAAATGACCAATGTATACATTACTCTTTCTATTAATTCCTTTAAGTTTCTTTAAAGGTAAATAATACCAACTTTATGTCTTATTACATTTTAAATGGTTTAATTGCAATTTATCTATTATAAAATCCAATAAAAACAATAAGAGATCAAATTAATAGCAACCATACATCTTAACATACATATATATATATATATTTCTGTATTTCAAAAAATTTATAATTAATATATACTTTATTTTTTAAATTTAGAATTATATAGATAGAATATGTAGAATTAAGGAGAAAATACCAAAATTGATTTCCTCATTTTCTTCTTATTCCTGATTCGATACTTGTATTTCTTAAAACATATAATTTTCTCTCTAAAATAATATGAAATAAACACTATTCTTATACTTTTAGGTAGCGTTTGGTTGGGGTTTATAGGGGTGATATATTAATTATCAATCTTAATTTTAAGTTTGGTTCAACAAAGTTGGCCCATGATACGTAATAAGCCCGATATTTAATCACCCCATATCTAGGATAGTAAATACCACCAGGTAGGTGGTATCCACTATCACAAGATTATATCCAACCTATTTTAAAAAGTAAAATTATGAATTTACCCCTCACATTTAACCTAATTTCTATTTTGTTATATTCCTTAAAAACCTATCATTGAATCAATCTTAAAAATATGGAATTGAACTTCAAACTTTGGTATTAAAATCATCAAATAAGCAAAGTAAATATGTTTTATATAATCATATTATTTTATTAAGATACTAAAAATATTTTTATTTGATGTATAAAATATATTCCATCTTTTTAAGTACAGTAGAAACTCTATAAATTAATACTCTTGGGACCACCAAAATTTATTAATTAAAAGAGTTATTAATTAATCGATAAATTAATAATTATTAATTTATATATTAATTGATATTTTATTAATTTATAATGAAATATTCAATTTACAAACACCATTCAAACTTTCACTTAATTATAGTACAATGCATGTATAATAATTTAAAAATATTTTTTATATAAATACAAGATAATAATGCTAACACAAATAAATCATACACACACGACATGCCTTCTAATATTAAAGGTGTGAAAAAAACAATAATGACCGACGAGATTCGAAGAGCATTATGCAAGCACAACAAGGATAATCGAAGTCTCACTCAAAAGCAATTGTAAGAATGGATGTTAGCAATTATGCAAGCACAACAAGAATAATTCAAGGACAATTGCAAATTGTTTTGCAAGGTGAAATTGATTTCAACAAAAAAACAAAAGACAATTGAATCATTTTTCAAAAAAAATTCATAAATCATTCATGTAATATGTAGTATATAAGGAATTATTAATTTATATTTTATATGGGACCTATATAAATTATCAAAAATGTATTATCTTATAATTTTAGCGAATTATTAATTTAGCACCCTATCCCCGAGTCGGGACCGGCCAAAAATATTATCTTAGAGAGTTTATTAATTAATCGAGTATTAATTTATCGAGTTTCTACTGTATAATATTTTTTATATATGATTTTGATAATTCAACTTCAATAATAGGATAAGAAAAGTAAATATATTTTATATATCATGTTATTTTATCAAGATACTCAAAATATTTTTATTTGATTAGGATAAGAGAAGTAAATATATTTTATATACTTATGTTGTTTTATCAAGATATTAAAAATATTTTTATTTGATTATAAAATATATTCCATTTAAGTATAATTTTATACAAATGATTTTTATAATTCAACATAAGTAAAATAAATATATTTTATATATAATTATATTATTTTTTAAGATACTCAAAATATTTTTATTTGATGTGTAAAATATATTCCATATTTTTAAGTATAATTTTATATATATGTGATTTTGATAATTAAACATCAACAATAGGGGTATTTTAGACTTTTTCATTGTATCACTCCTTATATATAATGTCAACCAAACAACTTGAATATATATCATCTAGGATATCACTCTCATTTATAATCCTAACCAAACAAGTTTTTAGCAATGAATCTCTCAATTTCTCTCATAACTATCAAGAATAATATTTATCATGTTCAATCACATGATACCAACCAAACGATACCTTATTCTATATAGTTAAAATATTAAAATATATAAATTTAAATGTGTTATCCCATATCTCATGAATCATGATTTTTACAAATGTAAAGAAAAATCCCACATATCAACTATACAGTATAAACATATTGAACACAAATGTAGTATTCAGAACTTCATGTATAATAATTCTGTATCATATACAATATCGACTATATCTCGAAACAAATTACATATATTCGTATACATACTCGAGAGAAAAAGACAAGACTAATATATTACAACTTACCTCATTTGCCAGGACAAGAAAGCAGGGTACGCTCCTCTTACGATTCAGCATCAACCACCATGTACCTTGTTGATGGCTATTCAACAAATATTTACCAGCATTTACGACTCATTCATAAAGACGGCACCATATCCATTAGCTTTCAAGAACTTTTTCAACAAAAGAACAACAATAGCAATGGTGAGCCCAAAAGCCGCCCATGTGAAAAGACGATCATCACCCTGTTTAGGAATTCTTGCTTCTGGTGTTTGCAGAAGCTGCTGTTGAGTATTTGCGTTTGACGGGGTTTCATTAGGTTGTTCAATAATTTCATCGTCTTCATGAGGAGGAGGAATGGTTTCTGTAGTACCCTCAACAATAGCATTTTGGGGACTCGGTTGATTTTCACTCTCTTTGTTTTGACACTCCACTTCAGACTCTTGATTGCCTTGAGATACAGGCGAAGCTTTGCTTAGCATATATTCATGAATCTAAGAAAAAATAAGTCATTAGTTTAAGATCACAAATGGTGTAGACAAAACTATTAGGGTGTGTTTGGATGGAGTAATTTGGATTTGAGGAAAGGATTTGGAGGAAGGATTTCAAATGACTTTAACATGGAGTAATTTGAAATCCACCATAGTTGTGGTCGGAGAAAATAGCTTAAAATGATTGGAAGGGATTTGAAATCCCTCTTAACATGAATTAATCCAAACAAACTTAAATGGATTTGTCGATGAATTTGAAATCAATAGTTTTCAAATCCTTCGATCCAAACACACCATTAGTGTATTAAGCTCGTATTATCTTTGGCCCGTATATGTATAGCTAAGGCTCAGTTATATATGTATTTATACACTATTGTAACATCCTTTTGTATCATCTTCAATACAATAATAATAAATAGAGTTCTTCTACGTTTACACCCTATGAACACTAACAAAAACTACAAAATAGGAGGTGGACAAACCTCATCAATCAACTTCTGGCGTTCAGGTGATCCAAATGTTGGAGCTGTTTCACGAGATTTGACTGCAAGAGCTCGCCTCTCCTCTTTAGTGTAATCTAATGAACCAAGAGCACCGTTTGGGCTTGTAGGCATAAAAGCAATTAATGCTACCAAAGCAGTCCGAACTGTAAAATCACCCAGACATTGTGATTCTCTATATATATATATAGAATATATGCTCATAATGGGAACCTCATCAAATACCAGAAAAGTGAATTGAAAGATATGAAAATTATCTCTTATTTCCTTAGAAGTTACTTTTGCATGTTTCTATTTTACCTAAAATGAAATTTAATAAATACTGAAGCAT